>CM051377.1:12666731-12891845 GCA_028015245.1 Cardamine occulta | reverse complement strand
TGCTCAAAACCAATACATGAACTGTGTATGTATTATTTCCCTTATTATACGATGAAAAAAAAAAGAAGAGATAACAAACATCAAGGTTCTAAAATGCTTAGACAACATTCATCATCATCAAAAAAGAGCCATTGATATTACCAGACATCAGGACGAAGCTCTCCAGTTGATGGAGGCATCCAACGACCAGAATTGTACACGTTTTCACCGACTTTCCATCCAGGAACATCCTTCATTACATCTGCCTCGTACTCTAGATACTTCTTCCACTCAGACACAAACCTAATTATATAATCAAAACAAGGGATTCAATGTTGGAGTGTTGTACCACAAGGCCTAGTTAAATTTCATAGTTGAACGTTGATGAACTTTCTCTACCTTTCATCTTCTTCAGCTTGAAGAATCGGTAGAATTGCTCTACGGGCAGCGTATTTCTCTTCTTTCAATGCTCTATTCATCATAGAAATCTTAATTAGAACTTTGTTGTTGATACATTTGCTCATTTTGACACTATTCGTCATAATATACAAGATTATTAGTAGAGGATGCACGCAGCTAGAAAAATAACACTATTATGTGTAGTAAACAACACAATCTAAACACTAACCAAGCTAATAACTCACAATCTGACCACCTAAAAACCAAAATCCAAGTAACAAATATGATCATCATGCAAGTAGATTGCTTTCTTCACCACATCTCAAGTGATCGTTAATTAGCTATACAATGCGTTAAAAGAACACCAAAAGCTTCATTTTATAACCAATTTCAGCTCATCTACAAAACTGAAAAGCTTCGGAGATTATTTGTACCCATAAAGTTGCAAAGTTCAATCCCAAATTACTCATAAATCCGTCACGACTCATAGAGAAAACCCCAAGCCAACCTAGAAAATCATTTCCAGGAAAATCTGATAGAGAAAAAGAGTGAAATGTGAGTGGAGCAATTTACATCACATTTCTGATTACCTGCGAATTTTGTTTCCCTGACCGACTTGGTACATCCCCCAAGCAAAAGCACCGGAAACGGTCAAGAAAATAGCCATGGCGCTTGGTCCCGTGTTGGAGATCCGGCGAGCATATCGGACCGGCGCGAAACCACCCGGTGGTGGACCATCTTGAAGCAAAGGCATATCCTTCACACTCGCCATTCCTGGCTTCTTCCTTATCATTGCCTCCGTCATTTTCAACCTCGATTACAGTTTGATCCCCAAATCAGTCTTTGATTCGTTAGATTCGAGTGTTCTAGGGATTCCGAGGAAGACAATCAGAAATGGGGAATTTTCAATTTTTTGTGATTATATTTTTCATTACTGTTATAACGAACTGGGCTTTATAAGGCCCATAACCAAAACGTACCGGGTCAAACTCGAGTCGGATCCAAATCGGATGATAAAACTCAACCTAAACCCTAAACCCTTGGTCTAGAATCTTCGCTCTACTTCATTTCTCCTCTTCTGAGAGTGCGAATTGTCAAGTTAGCTTCTTTAGCTCGATCTGTATTGTAGCAATTGTAATCTTCTCGGTTAAGACCATGTATCGACTTGTCAGCAACATTGCTTCAAAATCTAGGTAGATCTGTTCGGCTTATGTGTCTTCTTTGTGGATGTGATTTGAATGCTTTTTTTTCTTTTTTTTTTTCGGATTGATTCCTCGGAGATATAAGAAACTGATAGGGATTGGTAAAGATATGTATGACTTAAGTTCCAAATTCTGATCAACATGTTAGCAGAAATCGCATTAAATTGAATTTTTTTCTGCCCTCTGGAAATCTTCATCACCGCTCTACTTCATAGATGACTGTACCTTTGTGTATTTCTAAAAGTTGGTTTCATAAATTGATGGTCTTTTTTTTTCTTTTCAACAGCGTTGCCAGAAACTGTACAAGCAAGGTTCGTGTTCTTCATTTTGTATCTAGTTATGCTGTTATAGCAGTTTGTGGCTATGTATAGATGTGCATTCTGTGTATTGTTAGATTGGAAGCAGGCTCACTTCTACTAGGAATTATGCTGCAAAAGACATACACTTTGGTGTTGAAGCTCGGGCTTTAATGCTTAAGGGTGTTGAGGAGCTTGCTGATACAGTTAAAGTCACTATGGGACCCAAGGTATAAACTTATGTTTCAGATAGTTTCTGTTCAAAAGTTTGATATTTTAAGTGAATCTAGTTAAACGAAAGGATTCTATTGACAAGTACCAAAAATTGTATAATGTGACGGCCTATTGACAAGTATAAAAAATTGTCTGTTTTGTTTACCCACAGTCACTGATACAACAGTCTAAAACCATTTCCTAAATTTCCTTATCTTTTAAGGGTCGTACTGTTATCATCGAACAAAGTTGGGGTGCACCAAAGGTGACAAAAGATGGTGTCACTGTTGCCAAAAGCATTGAGTTCAAAGACAGAGTTAAGAACGTTGGTGCCAGTCTTGTCAAACAGGTTGCTAATGCCACAAATGATGTAGCTGGTGATGGTAAGGGTTCCCTTTCATTGTATTAGAATGATTTAATTTTTGTCTACGGTAATGGGTTGTTAGTCTCCTACCTTTAATCTGTTGTTTTTGTATCTGAAAAAAATGTGGTATGCTTTACAGGAACAACATGTGCCACAGTCCTTACTCGAGCTATCTTCGCGGAAGGTTGTAAATCAGTTGCCGCTGGAATGAATGCAATGGACCTAAGACGTGGTATCAAACTGGCTGTTGATACTGTTGTGACGAATTTGAAGAGCCGAGCACGCATGATTAGCACTTCTGAAGAAATTGCTCAAGTTGGAACAATATCAGCTAATGGAGAGAGAGAAATTGGTGAACTGATTGCTAAGGCTATGGAAACTGTTGGCAAAGAGGGAGTAATCACAATTCAAGTGAGTTGAGTTTAATCCCTGAATTATTTTTTGCTTATTTCGAATGGTGACTTATGCTATCATCTCTTTATACAGGATGGAAAGACCTTGTTCAATGAGCTGGAAGTTGTTGAGGGTATGAAGTTTGACAGGGGATACATCTCTCCCTACTTCATCACAAACACGAAAAACCAAAAATGTGTAAGGATTCCCAACCTTAATTTAAGGTTGCCCTATCAATTTAAGGAACTTTGCATTTGATTTATTCTTCGTGGATATGATTTGCAGGAACTAGATGACCCTCTCATTCTAATCTACGAGAAGAAAATTTCCAGTATAAACGCTGTGGTGAAAGTCTTAGAACTGGCCCTCAAGGTATACACATACACTTTCCCAATTCCTTGATTGCTGATAATGTCTGATATTCGTGAAGGTACCTTTTTTATCTGAAGATTAAAATTTATTTTCTCTGTCCTTTTTCAGAAGCAAAGGCCGCTGCTGATCGTTGCTGAGGATATAGAGAGTGATGCTCTTGCCACCCTAATTCTGAACAAACTTCGCGCTGGAATCAAGGTTTTTCCTTTCAGCCTTTTGTTATGTGCCTTTTTTTCACTGTCTTATTAGAAATGTTAGTTGCTTGGATTGATGTGAATGGTGTTACGTAATAGATCTGTGCAGTGAAGGCCCCTGGTTTTGGAGAAAACAGAAAGGCCAATTTACACGATCTAGCTGTCCTCACCGGAGCCGAGGCAAGTCCATGTTCCTATTTTACTATCTGTTTAGACAATCGCACTCACATTAATAGAATGAGCTATAATGTTTCTTTGTTGATTTCAATTTACAGGTAATAACAGAAGAGTTAGGTATGAATCTCGACAAAGTAGACCTCAGTATGCTTGGAAACTGCAAAAAGGTTTGTTTGGCCCAATTTTACTTGCTTATCTTGGATTTCTCATTTACGTTCTGTTACATTTGATATAACTTGATTTTCATTTGTTAACAGATAAGTGTATCCAAAGATGACACAGTTATTCTCGATGGTGCTGGTGACAAGAAATTAATTGGAGAACGATGTGAACAGGTTGGTTTATATTTTCACTTAATATCATGTAGAAGATTGAACTCTTTTTCTCAGCTGGTAAGGGTGTTAAATATGTTCTATATTTAAATAAATCACACAGATACGTTCCATGGTTGAAGCAAGCACGTCTGATTATGACAAGGAGAAATTACAAGAGAGGTTGGCTAAGCTTTCTGGTGGTGTTGCTGTACTTAAGGTAATGCATTGTTTTTCCAGTCTTTTAAACCAAAAATTAATCAAATAATTCATAATTATCAATATTGGGATTATTCATATGGCCTTTTAGATTGGAGGAGCCAGTGAGTCAGAAGTAAGCGAGAAGAAAGATAGGGTAACAGATGCTCTAAATGCCACCAAAGCAGCTGTGGAAGAGGGTATTGTTCCAGGTAAAAATTATCTGAAATCCCGTAAACAAACTTTGGTCTTAAGTTCCTGAGGAAACTAGGATAACATTACTTGGTGCGAATTACAGGTGGTGGTGTTGCTCTTTTGTACGCTTCCAAGGAACTTGAGAAGCTCACCACCGCTAACTTTGATCAGAAAATTGGTGTCCAAATTATTCAAAATGCTCTCAAGGTTTTTCTTTCATCAAATCTTACTTGTTCTCTAACACAAACAACTTGTAGAATATTACACACAAGATCGTTCTTTTATGCAGACACCTGTTCACACGATTGCTTCGAATGCTGGAGTGGAGGGTGCAGTTATTGTAGGCAAGCTTTTAGAGCAAGATAATACTGACCTCGGTTATGATGCTGCTAAAGGTTACACTTTATATGAATCTGAGACATTTGCTTTCTATGGCTGTTGGTCCACCTTGTTACTGAACTAGCTTCTTTTGCATTTACTTTCAGGAGAATATGTTGATATGGTAAAGGCTGGTATCATCGACCCTTTGAAAGTGATCAGAACCGCATTGGTTGATGCTGCAAGGTGAAGAAAGATGAAAATAGTCATTAAATTTTGTAGTTTTGTGTAATGGTTTTGCTAATCTTTTTATTGGTTTATTATGTTGGTTAGTGTCTCGTCTTTGTTGACAACGACAGAAGCTGTTGTGACTGAGATTCCAACAAAAGAAGACGCATCTCCGGCTATGGGCGGTGGTGGTATGGGCGGTATGGGAGGAATGGGTTTCTAGTGGGAGAACCATAAACCATAGCTAGGTTTCATTGGAATCTGTTGTTAACTGTTGTGAAAGTACTTCATCCACAAGGCACTAATGGATCCTCCTTTTTTATTTCTATCATGAATCATGATTGGAAGAGAGTGAGACCTTTAGATCTTTCCATGATTTCTGTTGGATTTCCTAAATACAATCGATTTATAAACTTGTTTTTCAAATAGTTTGTTTCTTTAAGTTAACATCTTCCAAAATTCTTCAGATTAGTAAAGTTCACAGAATCTTCAAGCAACTTTCGTTAGGAGGTTCTAGTTCTGCCAACTATCACCCGACCCTAATATCTTATTAACACGATGCATTCGGAGTGTGCATATGTGCTAAATGCTAAGGTAGAACACCGAACCTTGGCTTACAAGTTACAACATATAAATTGGTTTGCCTTAACAGCTTAAAGATCTTCATTTTAAACAAGTTGGACCATCAAAATTTTATCGTGACAACACTTCTACGATTCACCTATCAGCTAATTTTGTGTTTCATGAATGCAAAGAAAAAAAGAAAAGAAAAAAGGACATAGAATTAGATTTTCATTTGGTTCGAGACAAATGCAAAACACTAAAGATCATGCATGTTCCGACTGAAAAGTCTTTTTACAATTTATTATGTTCAAGCTTATCATTCAAGTCTATATCTTCCCCCCTTAATATGTTAGTTAGACTTTGTCATTACTCGGTTCAAGCTCATAAGCTAGAGTTAAATTTTTTTTTTCTTTCTTAATGTCCTTAGAAATTATGAATTGGGCTTTTAATAAGCCTCATAACCTAAACATATTGGGTCAAACACGATCCGGATCCAAAATCGGATCAAGCAAGCAATGGGCTTGGAGAAAACGTAAAACCCTAAACCCTAGCTCGAGGGACCTCTAGAATCTTCGCTTCGCTCTACTTCATTTCTCCTCTTTTTCCAGTGAAAATTCTCAATTAGCTTATTTAGCTCGATCTGTTCTGAAGCAGTTGTAATCTTTTCGACTGAGTGAATAATCTAACACTATGTATCGCCTTGCCACCAACATTGGTTCAAAAGCTAGGTAGATCTGTTTGGCTATACGATTTGAATGCTGCTTCTTCTTCTGTTTTTTTTTTTTTTTAAGATTTTTGTTTCTGATTTGTTCTTTGGAGATCGGGAAATTGCTAGAAACTGATTGGGATTGGTATAGATATGTATGAGTTTAGTTCCTATTTTGATCAGCATGTTAGCTGCATTAGATTGATTTTTTTTGTGTGCTCATAGATGACTGTAGCTTCTTCCTTTTCTGTATTATAAAAATTGCTTTCATATATTGATGGTATTTATCTTTCTTTGTTTCAATAGGATTGCCAGAAACTGTACAAGCCAGGTTCGTTGTGTTCTTCAATTTTTATCAAGTTATGCTGTGTTACAAGTTTGTGGGTATGTATTGATGTGCATTCTGTGTGTTGTTAGATTGGAAGCAGGCTCAATTCTACTAGGAATTATGCAGCAAAAGACATAAACTTCGGTGTTGAAGCTCGGGCTTTGCTGCTTAAGGGTGTCGAAGATCTTGCCGATGCAGTTAAAGTTACTATGGGACCCAAGGTAAGATTGTTTCTGTTTAGGAGATTAACATTTTAGGTTGTAAGTGATTCTAGTTGACGAAAATATAATGACAAGTATCAACATTTGTCTGTTTTATTACCTCAAAGTCTCTGATACAACAGTCTAAAACCATTTTCTAAACTTTCTTATCTTTATAAGGGTCGTAATGTTATCATTGAACAAAGTTGGGGTGCACCAAAGGTTACAAAGGATGGTGTGACCGTTGCCAAGAGCATTGAGTTCAAGGACAGAGTTAAGAACGTTGGTGCCAGTCTTGTCAAACAGGTTGCTAACGCCACAAATGACGTAGCTGGTGATGGTAAGGGTTTCTTTTCATTATATCCGAGTGTTTTTTGTCTTTGGTATTGGGTTGTTACTCTCCTATCTAATCATCTTACTAGTTCTTTTTGTATCTGAAAAAAATGTGGTATGCTTTACAGGAACAACATGTGCTACAGTCCTTACTCGAGCTATCTTCGCGGAAGGATGTAAATCAGTTGCCGCTGGAATGAATGCAATGGACCTAAGACGTGGTATCAAACTGGCAGTTGATACTGTTGTGACGAATTTGAAGAGCCGAGCACGCATGATTAGCACATCTGAAGAAATTGCCCAAGTTGGAACAATATCAGCTAATGGAGAGAGAGAAATCGGTGAGCTAATTGCAAAGGCTATGGAAACCGTCGGCAAAGAGGGAGTAATCACAATTCAAGTAAGTTGAATTTCATCCCTAAAAGTTAAATTATTATGCTTATTTCCTATGGTGACTTATTCAGTCATCTGTTTATACAGGATGGAAAGACCTTGTTCAATGAGCTGGAAGTTGTTGAGGGCATGAAGTTTGACAGGGGATTCATCTCCCCATACTTCATCACAAACCAGAAAAACCAAAAATGTGTAAGGATTCCCACCTTGTCGCTTTCTCAATTTAAGGAACTTTGCATTTTATTTCTTTTGCATGGATATGGTTTTGTAGGAACTAGATGAACCTCTCATTCTAATCCACGAGAAGAAAATTTCCAGTATAAACGCTGTGGTGAAAGTTTTGGAACTGGCCCTCAAGGTATAAACACTTTGCCAATTCCTTGATTATAAATAATGTATGATATTCATTAAGTTTGTATCTGAAGATTGAGATTTATTTTCTCTGCCCTTTTTCAGAAGCAAAGGCCGCTACTGATTGTTGCTGAGGATATAGAGAGCGATGCTCTTGCCACCCTAATTCTGAACAAACTTCGTGCTGGAATCAAGGTTTTTCATCAGCCTTTTGCTATATTTCTGCTTTTTACTACAAGTTATTAGAAATTTAATTTACTTGGATTGATGTGAATAGTATTGTGTTATAGATCTGTGCTGTGAAGGCCCCTGGTTTTGGAGAGAACAGAAAGGCCAATTTACAGGATCTAGCTATCCTCACTGGAGCCCAGGTAAGCCCATGTCCCTGTTTACTATCTGCCAAGACAATCGCACTCACACTAAGTGAATGAGCTATAATGTTTCTTCAATGATTTAAATTTCCAGGTGATAACAGAAGAGTTAGGTATGAATCTTGACAAAGTCGACCTCAGTATGCTTGGTAACTGCAAAAAGGTTTGATTGGGCCAATTTCACCTGCTTGTTTTCCTTTTCCAATTTACCTTCTGTTACGTTTTGGAAAACTTAATTTCCATTTGTCAACAGATAAGTGTATCCAAAGATGACACTGTTATTCTTGATGGTGCTGGTGACAAGAAATCAATTGGGGAACGATGTGAAGAGGTTGGTTTATGCTACTCACTTATTATCATGTAGGATATTTAGGGTTATGCCTTCACTCTTTTTTCAGCTGCTAAGGAACTTAAATATGTTTTAATTTAAATAAACTACCCAGATACGTTCCATGGTTGAAGCAAGCACGTCTGATTATGACAAGGAGAAATTACAAGACAGGTTGGCAAAGCTTTCTGGTGGTGTTGCTGTGCTTAAGGTAATGCACCTTCTCTCTTAACATTGTTTTCCGAGCCTTTTAAACCAAAAATTAATCAAATAATGCATTATTGCCAATGATGGGACTATTCATATGTGCTTTTAGATTGGAGGAGCCAGTGAGTCTGAAGTTAGCGAGAAGAAAGATAGGGTAACCGATGCTCTAAATGCAACCAAAGCAGCTGTGGAAGAGGGTATTGTTCCAGGTAAAAACTATCTGAACCTAAGACAAACTTTGGTCTTAAACTCTTGAGAAAACGAGAATCACATTTCTCGTGGGAATTTCAGGTGGCGGTGTTGCTCTTTTGTATGCTTCAAAAGAACTTGAGAAGCTCACCACAGCTAACTTTGATCAGAAAATTGGTGTCCAAATCATTCAAAACGCTCTCAAGGTTTTTCTCTCATCACGTAGTCCATCCTTGTCAACTTAAACAGCTTCCATCACGTGTACTCAAGATCTTTCTTTGATGCAGATGCCTGTTCATACGATTGCTTCCAATGCTGGAGTGGAGGGTGCAGTTATCGTAGGCAAGCTTTTAGAGCAAGATAACACTGACCTCGGTTATGATGCTGCTAAAGGTTATACATTTTATATGCATCTGAGACATTTGCTTTCTATGGCTCTCTTTTTGGTTTTGATGTGGAAATGGCTTTCTGACTCTTGGTACGCCTTGTTACTGAACTAGCTTCTTTTGCATTTACTTTCAGGAGAATATGTTGATATGGTAAAGGCTGGTATCATCGACCCTTTGAAAGTGATCAGAACCGCATTGGTTGATGCTGCAAGGTGAAGAAAGTTGAAAATAGTCATTAAATTTTGAGTTTCGTGTAACGGTTTTGCTAATCTTTTTATTGGTTTATTATGTTGGTTAGTGTCTCGTCTTTGTTGACAACGACGGAAGCAGTTGTGACTGAGATTCCAACGAAAGAGGATGCGTCTCCGGCTATGGGCGGCGGTGGTGGCATGGGTGGTATGGGAGGAATGGGTTTCTGATGAGAGAACCATAAACCATAGCTAGGTTTCTTTGTAATCTGTTGCGAGATTGCTTTATCCACAAGTCATTATTAATGGAACCTTTTGTTCTATCATGATTGGAAACCTTCAGATTTTTCCATGATTTCTGTTGGATTTCTAATTTACAAACGATTTATAAAATAATGCAAGTCTATAGTTCAATGAATCGTGAAGGAGGCAGATTTTCTAGTTCTTACCAACTATTACCAAACCTTTATTTATTTATTATTAACACGGTATTTAGATGTGCTTGATGTTTCAAAAATAAAAGAAAATATCTGGAAATAATTTATTAGGTAACACGAGGTTTTTATTTTATTTTTAGTCATACATAGAACGAAACAATCGATTTAACAAGTGATTAAAATTATGTTTAGCCGAAAAAAGAAAGCAAATCTAGTTATAATGGTCCAAATCGCGTGGTGAAGAAGATTATGATTAGGAGGCTAGGAGCCTTGGTGGGTCCCCAAACGTTCCTTTCCCCCAAGAAAAGTAAGGAGCCAAACCAAAGTCTTTTTGTCTTTACTTATTTGTTCGTACCATGTCTACTTAGCAGTAGACCACAATCAAGGATACCGAAATTGAAATTAGCTTTTGGATTGATTACAGCTGTAATAACCATGGTATATAGGGGTGAGCATAAGACGGATACTCGCAGTTTTGAACTGCCTTGATATTTGCCTTATCCCGGACGGGTCAAAATTTTTCTGCCTTGATACTTGCTTTGCTCCAAACAAGTACCCGTCCAAACAAATACCCGTCTGAAAACCATTACTTGCAAGTAACTTGCCCCGGACGGGTACCCGTGCTTTGCTTTGTTCGTTTTTTACCTGTCTTGTCTTGTTTGCATAAATGTCTTATTTTTCAAGTAACTTGCAATTAACTTAATAATGTTTTAACATTTCAAAATACAGAAGTTTTAATTAGGTAAAATGAATGGTAAGTAATCTAGTAAGAAGTATGTAAGTAGCAAGGCGGGTATATAAGTAGTAAAATGGATAACGGATAGTAAAGCAGGTAACGGATACCAAGGCGGGTAACAGATACCAAAGTGGGTAGCAGGGCAAGTAGGAGAAACAAAATTTCGGCTTGTACTTGCCCTGCTACTTGCAAGTAATTCAAAAACGTGCCTTGGTACTTGGCTTGTACGAGGTGGGTATCCGCTTTAACGGAACGGATACGGGGCGGATCGAGTGAGCCGGATGGATAATGGGTACTTAAGCCCAAACCTAATGGTATATATCCACTGAACTAGATGACAAAAGCAAATAGAATTTTAGAATGTTCTTAACCTTGTATTTCAAAAACATTGTCACTAGTCATTTTCTTTAGGAAAATAAAAATAAAGAGAGAATGAAGAAAAATAGTTGGAGATTGAGGATGAATTAGCTTAACCAGAAAAGTATATCTCTTTAGGCAAGAAATTTTATTGTCTCCGTTGATTCCACACTTCCAAAACTTATAGTTAAACTACAAGTAATCATGGTTTTGATTTGAGAAAGTTCCACGTTAATTATTTCTTTATTTATTTACTGCGCTACGTGGCTGTCTATTGAAAAGCTTCCTCGTGCTTGTGGAATGTTTCTTCTTATTTTATTTTTTTAATACTTTTCAAAGTTTTTCCTCTTTTTGATGTGATTAAAATCATTAAACATAAAAACGAGCACGCAAGCGGAAATCCAACATGTGTCTCTGAAAAAGGTATTCATTCAAAATTCCTTCTTAAGAAAACTAGAAAATCCAAAAAAAAAAAAAAAAAAAAAAAACTGGAGTCAAATATAATTGGTCAAAGCAAATGTAGATAGGGGTCATCAAATCGTACGGCTAGACACAGAGGTGCACTAGTCATTACAATGAAACCATTACATAGAATCAAAAACCAAAGCATTGTTTATTTTTAAATCCACTTTCGAACCGCTGCTTCTTCTTCACTCTCTGCGTGATTATCGTGTGAGAACACTCGACGCGTACTTCAACTCTCAAGCTTCTTCTTCTTCCTCTAGTTCTTCTCATTCTTTGGTTCCATATCTAACTATTGATTTCACATTGCGAAATTCCAGCCTAACCCAAAAAAGGTAAGATTTTTACTGGAAATTTTTAAGTGTTTTTCTTCTTAGTTACTCATTATGGGTCTGATTCTCTGCTTTGAAGTTTTTCTTTTTGACATAGAAAATTTATGTTCTTGTTCTTTCCTTCAGCTTCTAGGGATTTGATTACTAATAGCTAACCGGAATTGAGTTATGTTGTCGGAACATTATTGTCATATATTTTCAAAAACAAATGTCTCTTTTTTTCGAGGATGATAGAAAATTTTCGTAAATGGGAGAAAGAATTTCACGAAAGTTTGAAGCTTTTAATTGTCTGATCTATCTGGTGTGATATGTACTGTTTTAGGTAAATTAGCATTGGTTTTGACATGAGACCTTTCTTAAGAATCGATTTTTTTTTTTAATATATCTGCAGCTAAAATGTAGACCTTTAAGAGTTTATTCTATGTCTCCAAATCAAAACGCTCTGTATAATGCAACTGCAACATTGGATTAAGTAACATTCAAAACTCTACATTATTTAGTATGATTTCTGGTTATTCAATTTCACTTTCTTGTAGGTTTTTCCAATGAATGATCCACGGATGAGATCATTGCAGATCAGTCCTAGTGATTTAGAGGCTGCTCATCTTGATGAACTCATAAGGGAAATACAACAGAAGAGTCTCTTTTACTACCAAGAGAAAAACAAGTCGTTGAGAGCTCGTTATGTCTATGGAACCATCTTCTTGGTCATAAATCTATGCGCTTGGTTCATCCGTGACTACGCACAAAAGGCTCTGACCTTGCTTCCATGTATGTAAATTCATAAATCTTTTTGACATCTATCTAATGCTGAATCTAAAGATGTTGAAATCATCAATGCAGATGTTAGTAGTTGTGGACCTCAAGGAAGTCATTGTTTCCATACGCTTGGGGTACTCCGCGTGAGTCTTGGATGTTTCGTATCCTTTTGATGATAGAATCATAATGTTAAGTGATTGGTATGTTATATAGGTTTGTTTATCCTTAACAAATGAAGATATTTTTTCTTATAATGTTCCTCTCAACATGGAACACTATGAAACTCCACCAAGCTCAAAACAGTTGGCATTCGAATAATTGGACATTCAAGTTTTTTCTGCTGGTTTCAGTCATGGTAGCTTGTTTCTTCATACCTCAGCTTTACATCCAAATTTACGGTATGTTCCTATCTCACTATAGATCTATAGACTTTTTCCATTTGATATGATTCGTTTTGATGTTTTCCTTACAGGAGAAATCGCGCGTGTTGGTGCTGGGATATTTCTTGGTCTTCAGCTTGTAAGTGTTATCGAATTCATTACATGGTGGAATAACTACTGGATGCCTCATGATCTAAATAAGCCAAGGTAAGAAAGTATCATTCATTGCAAAAGTGTTAATTCTGTGTGGATGTATCAAATGTTGATTACTACTGTGTTATCTGCAGCTGCTCCTTTGGATTGGTCATGTCAATAGTTTCCTACATCGGTTCTATTTGTGGGATTGCAGTGATGTACTACTTCTATGCAGCTTCCACTGCTTGTGTCCTCAATATATTCTTCATCTCATGGACTGTTGTTCTTCTAATCGTCATGCTGGTTATGTCCTTGCATTCGAAGGTACATTTCCTGATTTTTGCTTGATGGTAACACAATGATTGATCTCTTTGCTTTGAATTCTGATGCTTTTCATTAAAGGTGAAGAATAGAGGACTTTTATCTTCCGGGATTATGGCTTCCTACATTGTCTTTCTATGTTGGTCTGCAATCAGAAGGTAAAGAAAAAAAAAACAAAATCTGACTTTTATTTGGTTAGTTCTTGAAAGCATTACTAAACTACAAGTTTTGTATCAGCGAACCTTCACATACGAAATGCAATGCGCATACTCAAAACGGTCATACTGATTGGATTACAATACTGGTAAGAGCTCAAAGCCTCTTCTTGAGTATTTTGCTTACTTAGAATTAATCTAACTTCTTCCTTTTTTTCCTTTGTTCAGAGTTTCCTTATAGCTATAGGCGCCATTGTGATGGCAACATTCTCAACTGGAATTGATTCAGAATCATTCAGGGTAAGTTTACACTCAATCCCAGCAATGAAAAATCAAGATTTTCATGACTCAGACATTGAATCTAATTACAGTTCCAGTTCCAGTTCCGTAAAGACGAAGCTAAAGAAGAAGATGATATACCATACAGCTACGGATTCTTTCACCTTGTGTTCTCTTTAGGAGCAATGTACTTTGCTATGTTGTTCATCAGCTGGAACCTTTCACATTCATCTCAGAAGTAAGAAAACTTCCCATCTTTATATTCCATATTTCATCTTCAGGTTTTGTCTTTAATTAGACTGCAACAAACTTCAGATCATGACTATGAAATTGTATCATATACAGATGGAGCATTGATGTTGGGTGGACAAGCACATGGGTTAAGATAGTGAATGAGTGGTTCGCCGCAGCAATTTACCGTAAGTTATAATGTAAAACTAAATGGTTTCAGTTCTTGGTCTAATATGAGAGATGAAGTTACAAACTTTGTAATCAAATCCTTATAACAGTTTCTCGGTTAATGCCATTTTTTATATTGATTTTGGGTTTTAATGTGTTTGAATACAGTTTGGAAGTTGATTGCTCCAATTGTGAGACAACCTAGAGTTCATGAGCAACCTCAGCCTACAACAGCAGAAGTCAGAAGATAGATAGATGAAGTGAATTTGCCCTGACATTGCTCAAATTTTTGAAGTGAATACAGAAGAAACAAATCCAGAATCCTTGAATTTCTTAGCAAGTTCAATCATTTTTACCTTAATGTGATTCCATTAAGAACATAATCGAATGTACAACCTCTGGTGAAGTCAAAGCAAAAGAAAAGATTCTTGAGTACTTACAAAAGTCATATAGATTCTCTGATTCTTGAAACTCTCTGCTTCAATTGCAGTTGTGGATGTATGTAAGCAAGACATCAAAGAGTAATGAGAACAAAAAAAAAACAAGAAACTAAAAAGGAACCGAGGTTGATCATTTTTTATCAGATCCTGGAACAAACCAGCGAGTGTTGGACAAGTAATGAGTCAATCGAGACCAGCTTATTTCGGCTCTTTCAAGATCAAAAACACCGGCACTACTTTGAAACACTGTATGTGCCTGAGGCGGCCAAAGATCATCAGCAACGAAATAGATTGAATCACCCTTGATGATACCTCCACCAATATCTTCTTTAGCATCAGCTGCTTCTAATGTTAACCACCCATCACCAAAAACCAACATCTGATTTCCCAAAGAATCTACTCGTTCCCATTCACTACCTTCAGCACTCATCTTAAAGATGTAAAACAAACGTTTCTCTTGGCTCTCAATCTCAGGGAATACTTTTAAGCTCAGAATCATCAAAACATCTCCTGAAGCCGTGATTGCTACTCTCCTCTTCCACATATATTCCCACGGTTGCAGATCATAGTAAAACGGATGATTCAAATACGGATTATCCTCAATGACCTCATTAGGGAAATCATCACCAGAGTAATCAAGAATCTTGATGAAATGATCAGAGGTATAAACAAAAAGCTTTTGATCCTCCTTCTTATAAGCCATAGCTAAACACTTAGTATCTTCAAAATGCCACCAAGAATCATCTCCTTTCTTATAAGAAAACAAATACTGATCATTGTAAATCCAACAAACCACAAAATCTTTCGTCTTCTCATCAATCCACAAAGCAGCCGTCTGTATATACCTATTGATGATCGTCTCACGATCAAACCAAGACTGTTCAAGTAAGAAATCGCCATCGTTTTTTCTTTCGAATCTCACATTACCTCTGAGATATAAAGACGGAACTTTGATTCTTTCACCGGTGAAAACGTTAAAGATTGAGAATTTGAGACGATGACTCAAAATCAGTAACCAACTACCATAACTCGCGACGCAACGGCTCTTCGGGTTTGGGAACTCGTCTTCAGACCTTTCGTCTTGTAGATCTTTCCTTGTCTAAGATCGTATAGCTTAAAACAAGATTCCGATTCCGGGAAAAGGATCAGCCATGGATACCGGTTTCGAGATCCTGCAACGCATGATTTGGAAACAGAGTACCAGTTTGAACAAACGGTTCTTGCTCGATGAAAATCTGCAATGCTTAAGCTTTCGAGAATCAATCGCAAAGCATCGTTACAGATCTCTGACCAATCGAGGTCTCTAGATTTCATCTTCTCTTCTCTCTGATTCTGATCCTGATCCTGATCCTGATCCTGATCCATGATTCTTCTCTTACGGTTTAAACAGTTAGTTTGGGAACTTTGGGTTTATATAAATAAGCAAACCGACCTCAAACTTTAATAGTTTGCAAGATAGAGCTTTTTCTATTGTACTCCCCTTTATTCTTTCATTTAACCAAACATATAAGTTCTGAAATGCAATTTTGAAGTGAAATATGGTTAGAAAATGATTAGCGTAGTGGTGATAGTCTATCTCTCAAGTGGTAGATAGGTTAGGTCAGATAAATCTTTAGAGCTTTTGATAAAGCTATGGAGTATGGTCTTCTTCTCTAGTATGCCTTTTTTGGTAAAAGTGGTCAAGTAAACGACGAATAAACCACAAATTTCCTTAGAAAAACAAAAGGACACCACAAACTTTTTTGGACAATCATACTAAACCTTTAATCGATACTAAATCCAATGTCAAAGTAGCCAAAATGAGAAACCAATCTCCTGATCAAATACTTAAGCATATCCTGGAACAAACCACATACTCTTCATGAACGAAACATGAAATTCTTTAGGCCATGTGATTGCACTCATCGCAAGATCGAACACACCGCAATTAAGTTGTGTGTAGGGATCAAGAGGATAACTATCTGGCCAAAGGTCATCACCGCTGAAACAGATTGAGTCACTCTTGATTCCCAAACCATCAATATCTTTAACCGGCGCTCTTATTGTGACCCCATAACCAAATATCAACATCTCACCTCCAAGAGAATCAACTCTTTCCCAATCACAAGTTTCTAAACTCATCTTATAGATGTAAAATAAACGTTTATTTTCTAACCCTTTTAAGCTCACGATCATCAAAACCTCACCAGAGTTTGTAACCGCTACTCCTTGTTTCCATTTGTATTCCCCAGGTTTGGAAACAAACCTAAACCTAAACGGATGGTTAAGATATGGGTTTCCTTGGACAATCTCATTAGGAAAATCACCAGATAAATCAAAAATCTTGATGAAGCTATCTGATGTATACACATAAAGCTTGTAATCCTTATTATAATACACCATGTTCATACACTTTGTACCTTCAAGACTCGACCATGACTCATCTCCTTTCTTGTATGTGAACAAGTAGTGTTGTTTGACACTCCAAGCTACAACATAATCCCTTGTTCTCTCGTTTATCCAAAGACAAGCCTGTTTTTTGGAAGAGTTCATGTCCGTACGCAGGATGAATTTTTCCCATACGTTTTTTTTTTGGAACCTTTCTTGACCAAGAAGCGATGATTCCATCGATGGAAGATTGATTGTCTCTCGAGTGAACAAATTTACAAGGTAGAAATGTAGACGAGAATTAACCATCAAGAGCCAATTGCTGCAACTAGCAAGAACATGTTTTTCCGAGAATTTGATTTCGTGATGTTGTATTTCGTGAACCTCGCCTTCTAGGGGATCGAACAGCAAAGTAGAAGTCTCGTTGAATCGGAATCGACATGGATACAGAGGTCGCTTACAAGTTCTGGAAATGGAATACCAGCTTGAGCAAATGGTTCTTGCTCGATGAAAATCCTTTATGCTTAAGCCTTCGAGGATCGATCGCAAAAGATCGGGAGAAAGCTCTGACCAATCATAACGAATTCTCGACATTGTCGTCTCTTCAAATCACTCTGACGGTTGTGACTTGTGAGAGTGAGATATTAGGGTTAGGTTTTTGAAACAGAGGAAACTATTAATGGGCCTAAGCCCATATTAATAGGTCAAATATATCATTGATCTCTTAAGAGTAAAACATATTAACATACCATCAATTACGTTACTGAAATTTATAGTAGTATTTCGATTTACCAAATATTACTGTTAAACAAGAATTTCATCTTTTTCATCATGTTTATTGTTTATGAAGCTCAATTTTTCAAACCTTCGTTTTAATTTAAGCGTCGTTTGATTTTGCAATTTTTCACACATATTAAGACACTTATAAATGTAAATTTATAACCATAGCACAAACTTCTTTGGATATCATGCTAAATCTTAAAAGAAAATAATGTTACAAATACTTACTCAAATTGTTGATAAAACCAAAATCAAAGACTGAGAAGGATAGTTTCTTATTAAGGCTATGAAGAATTAACTAAGCATATCCTGGAACAAACCAGCAAATCTTCGGAGACAGATCTTCTAATCTTGTATGCCATGTGATTGTACTTGTCGCAAGATCGAACACACCGCAAAGTGGCGGTCTCATCATTGTAAGAAAACTATCAGACAAATGGTCACCATCAAGAAAGCAGATTGAATCACTCTTGAGTCCTCCCCCACTAATATCTTTCACTGGTGCTCTTATTGTAACCCCATGGCCAAAAATCAACATTTCATCTCCTAAAGACTCTACTCTTTCCCAGTCATCAATCTCAAGATTCAGCTTAAAGATGCAAAACCTTCTATTTAACTCTCTTAAGCTCAAAACGATTAGAACCTCTCCTGAGTTCGTGACCGCAACTTTCAGCTTATAAGTCGTCTCTACGAAGCAGAAAGGATGATTAAGATAAGGGTTCTCTTCGATGGTTTCTTTAGGATAATCTCCAAAGAAATCAAGAATGTCGATGTAATGATCAAAAGTATACACATAAAGCTTGTTATCTTTATAAGCCATATCCGCACACTGTGTGCATGTAATAGCCCAACGCTTATCATCATCGTCATTCTCATTTTCTATTTTCTTGAATGAGAAGATATAGAACTGTTTGAAAACCCAAGCAACGACGAAATCTCCATTTCTCCCGTTTACCCACAGAACAGCCGTTTTACAAAACCTAAAATCGTTCCACGTCACGAGAAACTTGGTGCCGTAGAGCTCAAGGAAGTATCCAAACTCGTCATTTCTTATGAATCTAAAAGGACGATCACCACGAAGCGATGACTCTAACGAAGGTAGGTTGATCCTCTCGCGACTAAACACATTCAAGATATGAAAATCTAGACGAGAATCTACGATTAATATCCAATTGCCATAACTAGCGAGACAATGGGTTTTGAAGAAGTCGATTCCAAGAAGATTTTTTGTGTAGATCTTGTCTTATATAGGATCAAACAAGACAGAGTCCTTACCTCGGAATACGATTCGCCATGGATACAGAGGACATGTTCGCGATACGTAATACCAGTTTGAGCAAACAGTTCTTGCTCGATGAAAATCCAAACAGCTCAAGCTTTCGAAGATCGATCGCAAAAGATCGGGACAAAGTTTTGACCAACCATTATCTCTATACATTTTCGTGTTGCACTTTCTGGAGGCATGAGCCTAACCTTTTAGGGTTTTTGTTTCTCGTTTCACCTAAAGGAATCATAATTCGGATATTCCGTTTCCAATATCTTTCATTTTTACCTTTTAGATTTCTTTTGGTTTAATTAATAAAATTTATATATGTAAAATAATATTGCTACTCTTTTGGGCTTCTAGAAACGATGTACATACTTTACTACAACTCGATTTTTAGATGCTCTCACACAGGTTTAACAACTCATAACCATCAAGTAACATTAAACGAGAAAGATCGATAATATTTCCAAATGGACAAATGGAGAAATTAGAAATTTGCAGGACTATCATCGAGTTGTTTCTCATCTTCAATCTCAACCTCCAAAATCTCAGGGATTCTCTGTTTCAAGTAGTTCCCAATTCGAGCTAGAACCATTGAACGTGTGTGCCAAAACTTGCCTCTTAAACTTATCTTAACGTATGGTCCATCTAGCTCCACTAGCTCTACTTGTCCTGTTATCCCAACCGATGAATCAAAGAGTTGTGCAAGCTGCCATACAAAACCAATATATGATTCTTGATCAAAGATTCACAAATTCGGAACTATTTTATAGAACTAAGATTGTTTCCTCTTCACGCAACAATGCTCTGTCTTTTCATACAGAACACAATCTCTCTCAAGGTAGCTAGAACCGGTTCATTACGGTTTCGGTCTGACCTCACCGATTCTTAACGAACATAACCAAGAAGGAAATATATCGAACCAGAAATGTTGGTGCAATTCGGTTAAATTAAATACCGGTTCTGAATCTCTCCCGTACCAAGAATTAGGCAAAATGGTTAGAAGAAAGCTTACCTCGACGCGAGCATCGGATAGTACCAGATGAATATTATCCTCCGTCAAGTCCAGCGGTGGAAGCGTAGCTCCGTTGCCAGAAACTGCTTCCGCCGTCGTTAGTGTTCTTGCTCTTGATTTCTCCGCTAAGATCGTTCCTAAATACACCGGCTTTCGCATTCTAACATTGCTGAATCGTAGAGCTAATCCAATCCGGTTAGCAACTGAATTTCCGGTTATATGTGGTAGAAAATTCGGCGAACCCGTACGATGGTGGTACGGAAAAGCCACCAGTTCCATGGCTACTCTGTACCGCAGTATCTGCCTAAGTGGTGGACTTATGGGTTCGGATAATGTTGATGATGACGTGGCAAATCCTCAACCGTTCGTTTTACTTCAATCGAAGTCAGCATATACATGGGCTTAGTGATTACGAAATACTTAGGGCCTATCATCTGTTATTGTTCAAAAAGCCCATAATGTTATTAAATTATTATCATTTACATTTTTTTGGGCATCTCCCCCACAACTCGCAACACAAGTAATCCAATTAAGTGCATTACTTTAGGATTACGTTAAGACTTTTGACCATCATATATATGGCTTCACGAGAATGCTTATATAAATTAATGAGTTCCACCCTACATTTTATTATTTTGTGACTCTAACGTCGTAGAAACCAATAAAAATGAAGAATGGTAAAACAAAATGTATATAGATACAAATACAGTATTATTGAATGATGGTATCTTTGACACATTGACAAGTCACATGGTTACAAATGGTATAGTGGAAAAAATGGGAAATGAGGTGACATGGACATGTGTGGGCCTTCATTATCCACCATATACCTCGTTCACACGCTTGTGGGTCTTACAGAGAGACGTACTAATGCGTATACGCGTATACATGAAACGTATGTATCAGTGTATTATATGTGTATATAGGTACATTATATATGTACCTATATATCATCGATATCAATACTATCATGAGAATTAGACCGCGAACGGCTTTGAACATAGGGAATGGAGCCGCTCCAGTTGAGGAAAATGGTATTGAATTTAAACACAACGTTGAATGCTTACTAGCAAGAATTCGAATTTGATGTTAATAACGCACAATTCTTGGTAGATCGATGCATCATGCATGGATCAACCATTCTATATAGTTTTCGGACACAAAAAACGTATCCATTTATCAATGTTTAGATATATTATATATCTAATGATTTTTTCCTATAATAAAATGTTTATATATATACTCAAGAGTCGTGTTGAGTTATATAACATGCATCTAAACAATATAAATTTCCTTCTCAGTTTACTAGAAAATCACTATTTGTTTATGTATATGTATATGCAGTGTAATAAGAAAAACAAGTGGCCGATGCGTCCAAAATATATAGTTATCAATTAAAAAATGTAACGTATTGACGCGTTTCTATCAAAAAAAAAAAACTTGTTGACGCCTGTTGAGTCAAAGCTTGGCAGATCTAATCTCCGAGAGCTTCTAAACAACTTGGACTTAGAAATTTTTTTTTTTTTTTTTTTGGTAAAATAACTTCGACTTAGATGTTTTAAGAAAACTCCCAATAACTTGATTAATCTGATTGATTATTCTAAGATCTAAACTAACATTTAACATAAAATATTGTTGCGTTTTTAATAGCATTATATTGTTATTACTATTATATTCAATAAAATACAACGCTGCGTAATCGTTGGACTCTTGTAGTGAAAACAAATTTTGTTTATTGATTTTTATTACTTGAGATTTGATAGCATTTAAAGTGTTCTTGGGATTGAGGTGGGATTATTTTAATATTTATACTTTTGTCTCCGTTACAAGTTATTTGTGTCCATTCAAAACTTTCAAAAATACTACAAAAGAACTTTAAGGTATCGTAGAGCTACGACGCGTTAATCTTAATTTTCGTTTCTTTTTTGCTGCTTTAACTTAATTAGTTTAACTGTATAAATATATTTGTGGAAAACCGGACTCGAATTTTAGTTTGCATCGAGTCAAATTTATGATTTTTAGTTGTCTATGCAAATGTACTAAAAAATTATATGGATATCTCGATTTTGTATACACTATATTTACTATCAAAATTGTAGGCTAGATTTTATTTCTATAATTTCTATAACCAATTGGCAATTGCCATGAGTTTTGTTTACTATTAAACGACGATGACAAGAAATACCACGGGTCTTATTGAAAGTTATATTAAATATGATACATTCATAGATATCTCATATCACAACCGATATATAATAATATAAAGTTTGGTACTAAATTTTATCAGGAAAAGCAAATGATTTTACATCAAGTTAATATTTCCATTTTAACTTCTCGAAGCGGCCAATTCACTTCTAAAGAATCAAAATATTTTTGTTTTGAAATTTTAACTATATTAAGAAATAGAGATTTTTGACCCAAAAAAATAATAATTAAGAAATAGAGATAATGAGAAGAGTAAGAGAAGCGTGACCAATGACAATGTGGCTATCTTCTCATCTTGGCCGAACATTTTAAATAATGTCAAATATCACCTAACTAAATTTGAATACTTGATTGGATATACACAAATAGTTATAGTGGCTATGGACCAACTCACAAAAGAGATTGATCTTATATCGCCTACCAAGTTAACAAAATTAAATTTTAATATGCGAACTATCAAATACACAAATACTTCATCTTTTTGAATTATAAGTGTTTCTTTTATATAAATATTTTTTTTCTGATTTAAATTTATAAAAATATATATTGTGTATGATTCGATTTTAACTTCAAACCAATAATTTGTCGAAATGATTTATCGGACAACATTGTCACTCCTAAATTAAAGTCTTTGAGCAAAAATAATAAAAATTCGACGTCTTTGGTTATCACAGTGAAATATTAATTGATCATATAAATGGGGTGAAAAATGTATGTAATTTTTTACTTAGGAGGGCCAATCGTTCGAGGGCGCCGGAAGAGTTTGCGTTGGAGCTTCTCCGTGGCTCAGCCGCTCTTGGAGCATGCTACAGACAGCGGCGGAAAGTACAGGTGGATGGGCGGGGTTGGTTGCTGCGAGTCGTGGTGTTTAACGGAGGATCCATTCGGATCTGGATGGCGAGCTGCGAAATTTCGGTTACTGAGGGTTTGGTTGAGCCATCGACCCTCTCGGCTCCCGTGGTTTCGTTTTGGCCCCCGGATTGAAGATTGCTTGGTCTCTAAGTCGAAGCTTCAGGTTTCGGCACTGGAAGGCGAGGGATAGATCTCGAGACTCCTCTTTTTGCTAGGTAGGGGATTAGAGGATATTGGAACTTCGTTTCTTGGGGTTCGATCTAGGCCAGGAGGTCAGTTGCGGGTCAGACTTCGCGGTGAGTTTGGTTGGCGAATGGAATCGATTACTCTGATCATTAGCTCTGCTTCGCCGTCGCAGCGGCAAAGAAGTCCGCCTTGTAATCGCCAGCGCTCCTAGGTCTTGTGCTTTATTTGTACTTTTGTTTCCTTGCAAGGCCCATAGCCTAAATCTCACATTTGGGCCGATTAAATGAATTTTAATTAAAAAATAAATAAATAAGTGGGGTGAAAAATAAAAGAAAGTATACATATTGGGGAGATTCATTGGAACTATTTTCCGATACATCTAAAATATCATGCACCTGTAAGAAAAGTAACCACTTGGTTCTGTTAATGGAAGTATTTGATTTTAAAAAAATAAAATTTGCCACCTTTAATTTTGTTGTAACTTCTAACTAGTGGGGGGAAATCTAACAATTATATTGTAAATGTTATTTTTCTTTTACCATAATATAAATCATCGAAAAAAAAATTATTTGCGTCCCCGTGAGTAAAGCCCCTTTCTGTTCTCATAATTTAATCATTGCGTGTCAAGCAACAAGAACCTCCTACTCCTAATTAATGTGTTTTTATTATTTAACCAAATGTTAAACTTAACATATAATTAAATTTTTGGCAACCTTAAGTACATTTATTTTAAGTTTTTGTTTTCAGTAATTTTAATATGTTACATTGTAAAATTATGTAGTTCAGTGATTCCGTTGACAAAGGAAAAAAAAAAGAGAGTTGAGTAATTCCATAAAAGACGGTGAAACCTGATTATTTAGTCCCTTTCAATGAACAGATTTTACCCACGATCGTTCGAAGGACCCATATTCCCCAGTCACTATCACTTGTCCTTCATACGGTAACGTATCAAACAATTATGAAGACTTTTATAATTCAAAGCAAATATTTTGGTCAATATTTCATAGTTACTTTTAAAGTCTTTAACTCAAAGCAATGGTCTAAAAATTCCATTTCTTCTCCATCGAATAATAAGACTAATGGGCATTTCAAATTTGACATGGTTAAGAACTTAAAGTTAGAAGACAGCCAAATTGAATTAAACGATCAATTATTTTTGAATTGAGTTCTTATTTCTTGGCAAGAATGATATAATGTATGACTTTGACTTGCACCATTGAATTTGATTAAATATTTTTTTAAAGTATCATGTCCATCTCACATTGTGGTTAATTAAAGAGACGAAAATTTCCCAGTAAATTGTGTGACAATTTTCTTGAGAGCTCGAGCACGAATAGGATTATTTTCTCATGTAAGTTTCCGGGTTACGGAGTGGCTATCTCATGAGGATAGCATTTTCGAACAAGCTTAATAAAATTAGTAATCTTTGACGTAAAAAAAAAATTGTGTGATGAATCCGCTAAAATGATCTTGAAAAGAATATAGGTAAGATACTTTTTTCAAAGTCGAATATGTATGATATTTTATGATACATAAATCCAAAGGTCCGACAATTCTTTCTACATAAAATTCTTCCTTTTGGATTGTATGAAGAATATACAATTGAAAAAATAATCTTTTGATCCTATTAAAGAGATAAGAGCATGTATACAGTAATGTTTAGGAATGGATCGAAGCAACATATCCACTACCTAATACTCCCACAAATTCATCTTGTCCGAGTCAGACTCAACTGACACTAGATCTTAAGTTTGGCCGCAAACACAAAATTACTATTTGGATTTTGGAGACTGTTAAAATACAAAAATTTGATTGGACAAGATCGAACTCAATAAAATTTTAAAAGAAAGTTAAAGACTTCACATCCTTTTAAACTTTAAAGTTTGAGAGTTTTTATTTTTAAGGATTAGATTAATCATCCGGACTAAATAATAAGAACCTAGGTTGTCTTAATCGGTAAATCTCCAAAAGCTATCCCTGAGAAAAAAAAAAAAAATCTTTCACTTTCCATGGCCTAGAAAAGTTTTCCAAATTTTTTTTTCCCCAAGACTTTATTTTCAATTAGAAAATTGATGTTCTTGGCACTGAAGAAAATGGCAAAAAAAAACCAAAGAAAAGAAAAGCTGAAAAATCCACAAGGCACAAGCTTCTCAATATAAACAAATACAGTAGAAAGAGAATGCATGCTTGTCGGCCATAAGAACTTCAAAGCCAATTCAAAACTTGCTTATCCCTTATTGGAATATATACTAACTCGATTGATTCTCATCACTATCTCTCTCTCTCTGTATTCACTTTTTCTTTCCTTTTCTAGCTTCTCTTTTAATTCTTGGGATTGTGGAGGTTTAAAGTTTCTGGATTTAAAGTTCCTTTTTTCCATTCACCTTTTGGATTTCTGATTCTGCTTGATTCCTGATCAAAACCATGATCTCTGTTGATTCCACAACAGTATATTTGATTTCATTCTCTCTGGGTTTTATTTCAAATCACTAAATTTTTTAATTTGAGGAATCGAAAGAGAAAGTTTTGCTATAGTATTCTAATTTGTCCCCTTCAATTGCACAAAAGTAAGAAATCTAAAAGCTTTGACATTTTATGACTATCTTCTTTTCATTTTCTAGTTCGTTTCTTAAAGATTGTGTTTTTTTTCTTCTTGCAGTTTTAGTTGTCGAGAAAACTTCACAGTTTTAGCTCGTGCTTGGTGGGTTCGTCTATGGATTCACATTGGTATGCTTCTCCTATTCATTCTCTAATTACCATTCATTTAAATTAGCTGAAAATTTTGGTTTTTTTGCAAAAAACTGGTAATTTAAATATTGAAACATATCAGCACTTTCTTCAGATCCAAATTTACTATAACCTAAATTTGCTTTCTCTATATGTTCACAATCAATCATAGATCTAATGTTAAGTTTAGACCTTAGCTGCTCAAAGCTTTGAGTTTTGCATTATAGCGTCTCTGTTAATTTGGAAATATTTGATATTTTTTTTTTTTACAAATGAAGAAATCTCTTTAGAGTGAATCTTCTGTATTTGCAGGTGTTGAGAATTATAAATTGTTCCTCTTTGTCAAGAATGAAGTTGAGAGGATCAATGGGATGGTGGATCTCTGAGTTTAAGACCCGATCAAAATTGATGTTTTGTGGAGTTTTGTTTCTTTTGACACTTCTGGTGTGGACTTCAGAAAGTTTAAACAGTGATGGTCAGTTTCTCTTGGAGTTGAAGAACAGAGGATTTCAAGATTCGTTTAACCGTTTGCACAATTGGAACGACATTGATGAGACGCCATGTAATTGGATTGGTGTGAATTGCAGCTCACAAGGCAGTAGTAACAGTAATAATCTGGGGGTGACATCTCTTGATTTGAGTTCTATGAATCTCTCTGGAATATTAAGCCCGAGCATTGGCGGTTTAGTTAACTTGGTATATCTTAACCTCGCGTATAACGGGTTAACCGGTGATATTCCTCGGGAGATAGCAAACTGTTCGAAGCTGGAGGTTATGTTTTTGAATAATAACCAGTTTGGTGGTTCTATCCCGGTTGAGATTAGGAAGTTATCGCAGTTGAGAAGTTTTAACATTTGCAATAACAAGCTTTCGGGTCCTTTGCCAGAAGAGATTGGTGATTTATACAATTTGGAAGAGCTTGTGGCTTATAGTAACAACTTGACCGGTCCATTGCCTCGTTCTATAGGTAATCTCAACAAGTTAACGTCATTTCGAGCAGGGCAGAACGATTTTTCTGGGAGCATACCTGCTGAAATCGGTAAATGCCTTAACTTGAAGTTGCTCGGTCTTGCGCAGAATTTCATTTCTGGAGAGCTTCCTAAGGAACTTGGGATGCTTGTTAAGCTTCAGGAGGTGATTCTGTGGCAGAATAAGTTTTCCGGGTCAATTCCAAAAGAGATTGGGAATTTAACCAGTGTTGAGACTCTAGCTTTATACAGTAACTCATTGGTTGGACCAATACCATCTGAGATTGGTAACATGAAGTCCTTGAAGAAGCTGTATCTGTACCAAAACCAGTTGAATGGGACAATCCCAAGGGAGCTTGGAAATCTTTCCAGAGCAGTGGAAATCGATTTCTCGGAGAATTTTTTGACTGGTGAGATTCCGATTGAGCTGAGCAAGATCAGTGAGTTGAAGCTATTGTATTTGTTTCAGAACAAATTAACTGGAATCATACCAAATGAGCTCAGTATGTTAAGGAATCTGGCGAAACTCGATCTCTCCATCAACTCCCTAACCGGTCCTATTCCACCGGGTTTCCAGAATCTTACTTCGATGCGCCAACTTCAGCTTTTCCACAATTCTCTCAGTGGTGTAATCCCTCAGGATCTTGGTTTGTACAGTCCTTTATGGGTTGTTGATTTCTCAGAAAACCAACTTTCGGGAAAAATACCGCCTTTCATCTGTCAACAATCTAATCTCATTCTGTTGAACCTCGGGTCTAACCGGATATTTGGAAACATACCACCCGGTGTGTTGCGATGCAAGTCGCTGTTGCAGCTTCGGGTAGTTGGGAACAGACTCACGGGTCAGTTCCCCACCGAGTTATGCAAGCTTGTCAACCTTTCTGCTATAGAGTTGAATCAAAACCGGTTTAGCGGACCGTTACCTCCTGAGATAGGCACTTGCCAGAAGCTGCAAAGGCTTCATCTTGCAGCTAACCGGTTTTCCTCAAACCTACCCAAAGAAATCAGTAAACTCTCCAACCTGGTAACTTTTAACGTTTCCTCAAACTCTCTCACCGGACCAATCCCCTCCGAAATAGCCAACTGTAAGATGCTTCAACGACTTGACCTGAGCCATAACAGTTTCATCGGTTCTTTACCTTGTGAGCTCGGAAGCCTACATCAGCTAGAGATCCTCAGACTCTCAGAAAATAGATTCTCTGGCAACCTACCATTTACCATTGGAAACCTTACGCATCTAACCGAGCTACAGATGGGAGGAAATTTGTTTTCAGGAAGTATACCGCCTCAACTCGGCTCACTCTCAAGTCTGCAAATTGCAATGAACCTGAGCTACAATGACTTCAGTGGTGAAATACCTCCCGAACTCGGGAATCTTAATCTGCTAATATACCTTTCTCTGAACAACAACCATCTGAGTGGCGAAATCCCGGCCACATTTGAGAACTTATCCAGTTTACTCGGCTGCAACTTTTCCTACAACAACCTCACCGGACCGCTTCCTCACACACAGCTGTTTCGAAACATGACTCTAACCAGTTTTCTCGGAAACAATGGACTCTGTGGCGGCCATTTGAGAAGCTGTGACGCTAAAATGTCCTCTTGGCCTAAGCTTTCATCTCTAAAAGCACGTCGTGGGAGAATCATCATCATCGTATCTTCAGTCATCGGTGGTATCTCTCTTTTTCTCATAGCTATCCTCGTTCATTTCCTTAGAAATCCAGTGGAAAAAATGGCTCCTTATGTGCACGACAAGGAGCCCTTTTTCCAAGAATCCGACATTTACTTTGTCCCAAAAGAACGATTCACCGTCAAAGACATTCTGGAAGCAACAAAAGGTTTCCACGAAAGCTATATTGTCGGTAAAGGCGCTTGCGGAACAGTCTACAAAGCGGTTATGCCTTCGGGTAAAACCATAGCGGTTAAAAAACTCGAATCCAACAGAGAAGGCAACAACAACAACATGGATAACAGTTTCCGCGCTGAGATCCTAACTCTAGGCAAAATCCGTCACAGAAACATTGTCAGGCTCTACAGTTTCTGTTACCACCAAGGATCAAACTCAAACCTCTTGCTCTACGAGTACATGTCTCGAGGAAGCCTCGGCGAGTTGCTTCACAGTGGGAAATCGCATAGCCTGGATTGGCCAACTCGGTTTGCGATTGCACTCGGTGCAGCGGAAGGTCTTGCTTACTTGCATCATGATTGTAAACCAAGAATCATTCACCGCGACATCAAATCTAACAACATTCTCCTTGATGAGAATTTCGAAGCTCATGTTGGAGATTTCGGGTTAGCTAAAGTCATCGACATGCCTCAGTCGAAATCCGTATCAGCTGTTGCTGGATCCTACGGTTACATCGCTCCAGGTATGTTCGAAAAAACCGATAAAATTTCCCGATTCTGAGTTTACCGAACTTAATCTAACCGTTTTTGCAACTGTTTTTTTACAGAGTATGCTTACACAATGAAAGTAACAGAGAAATGTGATATCTACAGCTTCGGAGTTGTTCTTCTCGAATTGTTAACCGGAAAAGCTCCGGTTCAGCCGCTGGAACAAGGCGGAGATCTTGCCACGTGGACTAGAAACCATATCAGAGAGCATTCGTTAACATCTGAAATCCTCGATCCTTATCTAACCAAGGTAGATGACGATGTGATTCTCAATCACATGATCACAGTGACGAAAATTGCAGTTCTCTGTACGAAATCTTCGCCATCGGATCGACCGACGATGAGAGAAGTAGTGTTGATGCTGATAGAGTCTGGAGAACGTGCCGGAAAAGTAATTGTGTCGACTACGTGCGGTGATTTACCTCCACCGGCGCCGCCGTGAAAAAAGGGTCGTTTATTTTTTAACTGTTTTCTCCGAAATTGATTCTGTATAGATTAATATGATTTTTATAGTCATCATAGAAGAAAGAGATCATCTGAGGAAAAGGCATACATATAAATCATTCATCTTGAAACTGTGACTCGAATAAAATTAGAAAGTTTTGTTCTTATAAACACAAAATAATAGAAAAGTGAAGAATTCAAAATGTATCAGTAAAGCTCTTTAACAAAAAAAAAAAACAAAAAAATAAATGTATCAGTATATTATTATTATAAGAATGAAACCTTAACCATATTTTACTGTCACTTCTAAAAGTATAATTCTATATGAGGTTTTTTAAAATCAATTTGTAAAAGTAATGCGTTAGCCTTGACAAAAGATATTGTATCAAAGAATCGTTAGCATTCATTTGTGAGATACTATTGTTATTCCCACCAACCCTTCTTAATGTAAGAATATCAAATTCTTATGCTATTAATATCAAAAATTATATTTGAAATTTGAATTAAAAAAATGTTTAGGTATATTACTGTATTTATAGGGAAAGACAATTAAAGATAGAAAAATATAAAGGCTGAGTAAGAATTTTTTTGTAAATATAGTAGTAAATAAATGGAACGAATACAATTTTGCTTTTTTTCTAGTTTTGATCCGCTAGAATCAACTGCTTTTGGAAACAAATCAGTGTCTTTACATATATACTGCCAGAAAATATATTCTGTTGATTTGTAATATAGTTTAGTATCTCGTGAAATACCATGAAAATATATTAACATTATAATTAAAAATAGTCATAATTGTTTTAAAAAAATATTAGGTTAAAAACTTACAAGATGTTTTTCCTAAAAAATAAATAAATAATACTATCAATGAAAAAAGGTCGGTCTAGATCCATATTAGACCAACTCTTTTTTTTCCTTATCCTAAAATGCTGCATTTTTACCGCAGCAACCACTCACATCCCAAATTTACAAGTTATTTGGATGTTTAATAAGGTTTTAATAGCTTCAGCATTGCATCCAAGAAAACCTAGTCCTACAAAATTATCAATAACATCTAAAAATCCAATAACCAATGACAAATAAATATCAGATCTTACAATCTGAAGGCACCATCTTGCCACGAACCTTACCACCAACGACGTTCTTACACAAAGACGTGACTAAACCGTCGCTTCCAATGTACTTTAAGTTGATATCTGAAAGCTCAACGTCTTGACAAGGAAACTTTTGACTACATCGCATCTTTAAAGCCTCTTTGCTCGTTGAAGTTCCCCAAATGTTTTTATACGTCACGTTTTTGATCTGAACATGAGAAGCATACTTTCCAGAACTATCACATTGTCCGTGTGGACAATACTGCTGGTCAATGTTGATAGGGTTTCCAACATTTATCATTTGGATATTCTCGTACAAGAAATTTGAAGCCGAGATCTGCGAAATCGACTTAGCCCATGTCTTGATACGTAAACCGTCCGTTGAACCGTTGAAAACCGAGTTTCTGACGGTTAAGCCCTGAACGTTCTCCTCCTCCTTGTATCTCCCGAGGCTCCCGACACTAATCCCATGTCCTGGTCCGCACCTAGTATTGGGAGATATCGACAGATCAAATATTGGATAGACATATATCGAGAATATTCTCATATCTTATAGTTTAGGCAATTTAGAACTTTAGTGTAAGGAAAAATATGTAAAATGAGTATGCAGCTCATTCTAAGTTTGTTATACTAACAAAAAAAAGAGAAATTTAAGGAGGAAAAAATCCTCAACTATATAGGAAAAGAATAAACTAAAATTCCATTCCTCTAATTATCTTTTTTTTTTCAAATTCAAAACATTCAAACTATTTTCATACTAAGGCTTGTTAGTTTCTAGTAGTGAGATTGAGTTAAGTAATATATTTTACCTGACATGAGAGATATCCAAATTGGTGGTTCCGTCAAGGATTGCAATGCAATCATCACCGGTTGCGATAGTGACGTTAGAGAAATGAATATCTTTAGATTTCCCGATCTTGATTCCGTCGGTATTAGGGCTATCTCCAGGAGCAGTGATGGTGACGCCGGTAATGTTGAAATCCTTGACTGAGAATAAATTGATATGTCCCATTTTGCTGTTGATCGATCTTAGACCATTGATCCTCGAGGATTTAACGAAAGCAAACCCAATGTTCATAGCTAGTGTTTGACAATTAGGGTTTTTTTGACAATCATTGAGAGGCCAAGAGTAATAACCTTGACCGTCAAGTAATCCACCGCCGGTAACAGTGAGATTATCCACGTACTTGAATAGGATCCATTCATCTTGTTTGATGACGTTAGGATTCTTAGGAGCCAATAAAGTTCCTTTGATGATAAAAGTAATAGAGTTTCTACAAGGACCAGTGAACATTACTTGACGGAGATAGAATATTCCGAGAGGAATATAGACCGTTGATCTTCCACTACTCCATTGGCAAGCTTCCTTCCACGCCTTTGTAAAGGCAAAAGCGTTATCTGCTCTGCCGTCGCCACGAGCACCGTAGTTTCTGACGTCAAAGACTTTTTGTTGGCCGGAGTAATATTGAGCACGTGAGACGGCGAAGAAGAAGAAGAAAGACCAAACACTCAAGATCAGAAACCTAGACGCCATTGATCTCTCTTCTTTTCTTTGCTAACCCTTTTTGGTTTTTGGTTTAGTGGAAGGAAAAGAAAGCGTTTAAGCTTCTTATATATAAAGCCAAGATAAGAATATATCTTGTTATATGCAATTAATGTTTTTATCTAACAAATATGGGAAACACAATCTGTTACTACCATTTATATGGAAAAATGCTTTAATAAAAAATGCAAGAATCTTATCAAGATGGAATAAGATAATTTTGTGTTACTAGTAAGTAGTAACTAATAAATATAGAAATAAATGTAGGATTATTCCTTTATATATATATATATATATATATATATTTTCATTCCCGCTTGAATCTAGGACCCTTATCAATTTTAGGATGGTTGTTTTGACTATATATTGCGCCAACATTATAGTTACAGAAAATTTCAAAAAAAAAAGAATTATAATTACAGTTACACGTGGTATTTATTAAATTTTAATTATGTGTTGAGATAATTTTTATATTTAAGCATAGACAAGAAATTTATACTTTACATGTGTATGTATATCAAAAGTTTTTATATGACAGATTGAGATAATGGAGTATATGTTTAACCCCCAAAATGGATACTATATCTGTCCAATATGAGATGCAATTATCTTTTTTTATCTAATGTAATGTGAGTTGGCAAAAAAAATCTATAAAAAGAAAAGGCAAAATTATTAAAAATGTCAATTTTCTTAGTTAGCCTTTTTTCTTTACTAAAAGCATACATATGATTTAACGAATGTAATAAGAAAAGGATAAAATAAAACTGAAAATTTTAAATTGATAAGATTGTTTTTAAAATCTAGAAATTGGATAGATGTTTGAGATAATATATTTTTGTATCTTGAAAAAAAAAAAAAACTGAAGTGCGCCATGAGGTATGTATGAAGTATATATGAACCACTATTGGACTCAATGGACAAGTACTTCTCTACTAGATGCGAAGAAACGAACGTCAAGTTTGTCACAACCGGGAGACATGCACAATGTATGAATGTAAAGCTCACTTACACTTTTGTTTGTTTCTTAAATCAATGAATCTCTTCATTTTATTTTAAGTGATCCTCTTAAGTTTAAACGAGATTTTGTTAGAAATCATCTGGTCCGACACATATCAAAACTAGAAAGTTTCTCGAGTTTGTTTGTGTTCTCCGTTCAATCTAGGTGGTCTAATTTCTAATCTACATTTCGGAACACTTCCGGAAAGTACCACAGTAGTAGTGTTTCAAGATTACATGGACGTCTTCCATTGTACAGACGGATCAAGTCAACAATATAATTATTTACATATATATGAAGAAAATTGTTCGTTTCGATCTAAAAAGCGATAACTTGCATGTCAACTTTTAGATCTATATCGAACATTTTTAAAATCGGATTATTTCATCTGTACAAGGTCATGTTTTCATACTGTGGTTATAAAGGTTGGTGATTTCGGATTGTCAAGAATAAAACGTAACACGCACGCTTGACTCTGGTAAACTTCCATAAATGGTAACAGAGCTAAATGAAGGCAGGAACCGCCTCTATGAGAAGGTACCACAATCACTTCTTCTTCTTTTTTGTCAACTGTACCATTACCAGCTCTACAATCAGTCGATCGATTACTTGACAAGAACATTACATTAGTTAGAACGCTTATCTTCCAATAAGGGTATATGTTATACTTTATCTAGAAACTATAGCAGCCAGTTACTTTTATGATTACTTGACAAATTATTAAACTTTCTTTGGTTATATACACCATATTTTTTTTATTTATTAACTGTATGTTTAGAAAAAAATTATAATTGCCTTTGTAAATGGGCTAACATGTACCACGAATTTGGGCCGGCCTTTATAATTGCCTTTGAGGGTATTTTATGTTTCATAACAACTTTAAGGTGTAAATAGAGTTTTGGGGTCATCCTGTAAATTTGAAGAAGGTTAAGAGTCCAGAAGATGAAATGAAAACACGGCACGCACTTCAAAGACCAAAACGGGCGGGGGTGCAAACGTCACGCCTAATCTTATCTTCTTTGGCTCCTTCTCACATCATCAAGTCTTTTATTTCACATTAATAATCACCAAAACGTTTTTTTGTTAACAATAAGGTCAAATCCTAAAACTGTATAATTTCAAACTTACTGTCGCTTTAAGAACAAATGAAAAAGATAAGAACTTGTGTCCAAATAAGATTATTATAGGTCCTTAAAGCAAAGAAATACATAATTACCAAAAATATTAATTTTGGATATTCTTATTTGGGATTATTATTTTCCACGTTGTGGGCAAAAGCGATGAGTCATCATCTTCCTTATAAATGATCACGAGATCGAGTTTCATCTTTTATCAACCGGAAAAAATGGAGAAAGCGATCGAGAGACAACGCGTTCTTCTTGAACATCTCCGACCTTCTTCTTCTTCCTCCCACAATTTTGAGGCTTCTCTCTCTGTAAGCTTTCTCTCTTCTTCTATATCTTTTGATCTATCGCGATCTTTAGATTTTTCTTTTTGCGGGTTCCGGATCATTCGTGATCTGGATTCATTGTTTTGAATTTTGATTTTGATCACTGAATTTGATTCGATGCATATGCGTCTCAGCTGAATTCAGCTTCGATTGAGATCAAATTTAAAACTTTTGTATTTGCTTCACACTGGATTGAGTTAGATATCTGCTTTTTGGTTTGTTGGGTTTTTCGTTTTTCGTTTTTCGATTGGATTGGATTGGATCGAATTATCAGTGTTCTGCAGAAAGTGTCCAAATTCTGATGATGTTCTTAAAAATCAAAGCTTTATTTCGAATACTTAACGCGACCTTGCCCAATTTACCAGGCTTCTGCTTGCTTGGCTGGGGACAGTGCTGCATATCAGAGGACCTCTCTCTATGGGGATGATGTTGTGATCGTCGCGTTAGTCCATTCTCTTATGCTTTTGGCTCTTTTGGGGTTTGTTGTTTTTTTCAATAATTTTACTAATTCACGATTCAATCCATCGCAGCGCACATAGGACTGCACTATGCAAGTCGAAACGTGGAAGCTTCAAGGATACATATCCTGATGATTTGCTTGCACCAGTTTTGAGGGTCTGTTGCTTTCTTGTCTAATCTGGTGTTGGTTTTTTATTTCCTTCCTACTTCCTAGTTATATATAGTATATCTTCTTGGCACAGGCATTGATAGAGAAGACAAATCTAAACCCAAGTGAAGTAGGTGACATTGTTGTGGGTACTGTTTTGGCACCGGGATCTCAGAGAGCTAGCGAATGCAGGATGGCTGCGTTCTATGCTGGTTTCCCTGGTATGTTTCTTCTGTGTACAGAGATGGAAATATTTGTTTCTGTTTGCTGTATGTTCATCCTGTTATGTCCTTTGGCAGAAACCGTGGCTGTCAGAACTGTTAATAGACAGTGCTCATCTGGGCTTCAGGCTGTTGCTGATGTAGCCGCTGCCATAAAAGCTGGATTTTATGACATTGGTTAGTGAATGACCGTCTTTGATTACACTATTGTGGGTTTTTTTTTAATTGGAGAACTGAGCTGACAATATATTGGATGCAGGTATCGGGGCTGGGTTGGAGTCCATGACTACCAATCCAATGGCATGGGAAGGGTCAGTCAACCCAGCGGTACAGATTCTCTCTTCTCTGGAGTCTTAACTGGGTCTGTTAAGTTTACAGCTCACTATAAAACATATTATGTTATGGCAGGTGAAACAGTTTGTACAAGCACAGAATTGTCTTCTTCCTATGGGTGTTACTTCAGAAAATGTAGCACAACGTTTTGGTGTCTCAAGGCAGGAGCAAGATCAAGCTGCTGTAAGGCAACTGAATTTGTTCAGTATGGTTGTACTTTAGTTTACCAAACTTTGATCTCTTGATGGTAACCTATCGTGTCATATTGCTAGGTTGACTCGCACAGAAAGGCAGCTGCTGCTACTGCTGCTGGTAAATTCAAGGATGAGATAATTCCTGTTAAAACCAAGGTATTTTCTAGATCCTTCTTACTATGACTGTATTAAGACTTATCCTAGTGCATTAGTTACTGAACTTTATTCTGTTCCTAGGATAGTCAATAACTTGTGTTTTATATTTCAGCTTGTTGACCCGAAGACAGGTGATGAGAAACCTATTACAGTTTCTGTTGATGATGGTATCCGTGCAAGCACAACCCTTGCTACTCTTGGGAAGCTGAAGCCAGTGTTTAAGAAGGATGGAACCACAACTGCTGGTACTTTTCCCAAATGTTTCATTGCAGGAACACTGTTCTTTTGATCATAAACTTTAATCCATTGCTTCATTTGTTCTGTCTCAAACAGGAAATTCCAGCCAAGTGAGTGATGGTGCTGGAGCTGTTCTCCTCATGAAGAGAAGTGTTGCAATGCAAAAAGGACTTCCTGTTCTTGGTGTATTCAGGTGAGTGATAATTCCTGATAAAGCTATTAGAATAGAATTTCAAAACCGAAAACTGTAGATGCTTGTGATGTCCATTTTACACAAATATGCCAGTATCTTGCAGAACATACATTTTTCTTTTTGTATTTCCCAACATTTCTGGCTATTCCTAAGTAGTACACTATTGGTAAAATTGCAGGACATTTGCTGCAGTTGGTGTTGACCCAGCAATCATGGGTGTCGGTCCAGCAGTTGCCATTCCTGCTGCAGTGAAGGCAGCTGGTTTAGAGCTCGATGACGTCGACTTGTTTGAGATCAACGAGGTAAATAGCAAACACTTGTATGATCTTCTTACAGTATCTCTTCCCGCACATTCTGATGATAACCCTCGGTTTAAATCGTTGTGTGTTCAGGCATTTGCATCTCAGTTTGTTTATTGCCGTAACAAATTGGGACTTGACCCAGAGAAAATCAATGTCAACGGAGGCGCAATGGCCATAGGACATCCTTTGGGTGCTACAGGTATATGAGAAGAGAGCTATAAAACTGCTATTCTTATACCAATTCACCAAACCAGAGAGACTTGATTAATGAGAGACTCTTAACTCTCAACCAAAACCTAGAAAATCCACACCCAAAACTATTCCAAGACATCCTTATAAACACAGTCCTCACAACAGCTCTAACTTGCTGCAATCAGTCATAGGCTAGTTACAGTAGACCTATATAGCTAATGCTTGTTAAACCTCTCACAGGAGCGCGTTGTGTTGCTACTTTGTTGCACGAGATGAAACGCCGTGGAAAAGACTGTCGCTTTGGGGTAGTGTCAATGTGCATTGGTATGCTTCTCTCTATCTCTCTATTAGTCTCTCTTACTCGAATATTTCATGGTGAATTTGGTGTCTGAATATGTTTTTGGAAAAAAATTATGACAGGGACGGGGATGGGTGCAGCAGCTGTGTTTGAGAGAGGAGATGGAGTTGACGAGCTTCGCAACGCCAGGAAAGTGGAAGCGCAAGGCCTTCTGTCCAAGGACGCTCGCTAGAGATGAAGATGTGTTACAACCACCAAGGACACTTTTACTCTCCAAATATTTGATCTCAGCTCTCTTCTGGTCATTATTTTCCCTTTCTTTCAGATACTTTTATAGTTTTGAATAAAGTAGCACAACCAATGTTTGCCTGCTCTTCTTGACCAGGTCATGTGTTTAGTATTTTTTTCATGGGGATAATCTTTAAATCTTTATAGTGTGTATTAAGAATATTGTTTATTCTCGAATTCCAGTTGTTGCTTCTGGAAACTGTAGAATTTTCAGCTGGCAGCAACTTTTAGATTTCAATATGTCAAACTTTCATAAGATCAAGAGCTTTGACTTTTGATTGTGTTTGATAATTACGGTACATTAAAGCAAAATAGTCATAATAGCAACAAATGGGGTGGTGGCGCAGTTGGCTAGCGCGTAGGTCTCATAGCTACTGAGTGATCCTGAGGTCGAGAGTTCGAGCCTCTCTCACCCCATTACTTTTTTATTTTTTTTTGTTTTACATTTATCCTACGAAACATACGCTTTGATTCTAACAAAAGCTACATAAAATTTCTTCCGTTCACTTCTTATTGTTTTCGAGTTCTTCTACCAATTTAATAAAGGATATGTCTTTTTCAACTTGGAATAAGCCAATGCATAACTTTCCTAACAGTAACTTGTGTTGATACTTAAGACTTAAAGACGTTATAACAACAGTAAGTTCTTATGTAAAAGAAAACAAAACATTAAACACCATAGGAGTTGATAGGAAATCTTGTTAAATCACCAATACAATTTGTTAAAGTTGCACCAATCCGAAATCCCTCTAAAATAAATTAATCATGTTCCAATGCATCCCCACGGTTTTGTTACATACACTCCCCCCTTAGTTTTGTTGAACCATGAGATGTATCAATGCTTTCATATATGGAAATCATTATTGAGTTTTTGACCAAATAATTATGTGAATTGACCGGTTTTCAAAAGCAAGTCCAATGAATCAAAGACTATATCGCTATAATTAGTGTATGAAGACAAGATTTTTACTCGAAAAGAGTAAATCCTAATTACAGTGTCAAAATATTCGATGAACCATGGAATAAGAAATGAATATGTTGCCATAGAAAATGAACCAACCAAAAAAAAAATATGAACCTTTATAAAAATGTAGATTAACCAAATGTTTAATAACAAATCAAAAATTTGTAAACAAATAAACCACTCTCCATTTAACACTCTCTCGAAGTCTCGATGATGAATTACATGAAGCTATTGATCATCGCCGTGATCATCATCTCGGCGGCTTTATCTCCAGCGTTGGTCGAATCTCGTCCGGTAAAATGTGACAATTGCATTAACGGTGGAGAAGAAGAGATCATGAAGATGAGATCAAATTTGGATGTGAGCCGTAGGATTCTCAAAGCGTCGAGACATATACGTTACGATGTATTGAAGAACAACAAACCAGCTATACGAGGAAGAGGTGGTAAACCGGATAACAAATACCGACGACCTTGTATTGTCGATAACAATTGTTACCGCTTTACGGATTAAACATAGACCTTTTTAGTTTTGTCTTTTTTGGTTGGTGTGTTTTATTTCATTTTAATTAGTATTTTCAATCACAACACAATTTTTGTTATTGTTTTACAAAATGTAAGCCTTCGGGACATGAGACTCTGAACTAGGAACATAAAACATATCCTAGAGAGTTTAATTAAACCTCGTTAAGAAATTTTCATTTTTTCACCAGTATTTTGAGGAGTCAAAATGGATCACATCGTAAAGTATGTTAGCGGTGAAATTCAAAACAAATTGTTAATATACGTCATGGATTTGTAAATTGATCACCTCTTTCACGATACAGAAAAATCGAAATTCCGATGTACAGAAAAGAGTGATTGACTGAATAAAAGTTCTCTTGTTTTTCTCCTCACTAGTGGCAACTGAAATTATATATATATAGTTCTCTTAAAAACCTATAAACTTGATAACAAATTTCAAAAAAAAAAAAAACCTATAAACTAAATTTGTTTGACAAAAAAAGTTTTTCTTTTACCCTTTTTAAAATGATACAGTCTTATATATTTAGAAGTTTGGGGTTATGTACGTGGGAAAATTCATGTATATATATATATATGTTCCCCATTTGTATATATTAACAATAGAAGTATAATTAATAGGATAATAGATTTGAATTAATAGGAGCGGACATGGGTGCATGTAGATTGTCATTTACTATGGTGACTATTTCAAATTTCCCACAACTTTGAAAATATCGACATTATCCCACAAATGTATAATTTTTTCTACAAATACCCAAAATTCAATTTCTAAAGTTTATTATTCAACCCTTTGACCAAAAAAAGAATTTATTATTCAACCCAATGATAAAAAAGTGTTTTGAAATAGATTTTAGATAATTATGTCTTACGAGTTACTTAAAAGCTAGGAACTACCATATCATAATTCAAAGGTCAAAGTTCAAAGTAGCTTATCCAATTCAAATTTCGCTAATAAATCCGTTGAAAGTTGAAACTATCAAAATACCATTACACCAACATCACCAACTTTTAAGAACCCCACAAGTTGAGTATAATTTCTGAATTTGCTTGTAGGTCCTCAGTTCGAGATTTTGATAATATCTTTCTAAATTTACTATTTTAGTCCTTAAAAAATTCAAGGGTTTGATTTTAGATTATTCTTGTTCAATTACGTTAGATTTCTCCTATACTTTTCTTTTTCACCGTCTTCTTCTCTTTTTTTCCTCTCTCTTTCTCTGCCACTTAGTCCTCGATTCTCTACGCGTTTCAGCGTTAGTCTTCTAGATCTCTAAAGCTTCGTTCTCGCCGATATAAGTCTCTGAGATCGCTCCGTAAAACCGATCGGACTCGCGTCGTTTTTTCCGGGAAAAAAAATGGCGCAACAATCGTTGATCTACAGCTTCGTCGCTCGTGGCACCGTAATCCTCGTTGAGTTCACCGATTTCAAAGGAAATTTCACATCAATCGCTGCTCAGTGCCTTCAGAAGCTTCCTGCTTCGAACAACAAGTTTACATACAACTGCGATGGTCATACCTTCAATTACCTCGTCGAAAATGGATTCAGTAAGTCAAAATATTGCTCGATCTGTAAGCCTTACTTGTTTTTGTTTCGATTTATCCATTTTTGGATTGGATTTTTTTAGCCTAATTGAGCATTTGGATATCTTTACGGCTTAAACCTGAATCAAGCTCTTATGTTTTTTTTTTTTTTTTTTTTATAATTTCAGTAGTGAATCGATTCATGTAAGATCTAATCCTTGATATGTTTGGTGGATCTATTATTGAATATTGACAAATCCTTGTTCTGGATCTATGATTCTGCACGCTTTACTGGTGACGTGATTTGCGTGTAGCTTTTGATTTCATGGTGTTTTTGGTTGGGGTTTATCGTTATCAAAGTATAGTACTATAATTGTTTGTGGGAGTTGTTTGGGAAATTTGAATATATATATATATATATATATATATCGCTTGAGCAATTGCAGAACTAATCGTTTTTGTTCTTGTTTGTGCAGCTTATTGTGTTGTTGCTGTTGATTCTGCTGGAAGACAGATTCCTATGGCTTTCTTGGAACGAGTTAAGGAAGATTTTAACAAGAGATATGGTGGTGGAAAGGCTGCAACTGCTCAAGCAAACAGCTTGAATAAAGAATTTGGGTACTTTTTTTTTGTCTTTTCGATTGCTACAGAAATTGTTTGGATCATTCATAGGCATAGTCGTCTTACACCTTTTTTGCTTTGCTCTAAAGGTCAAAATTGAAAGAGCACATGCAGTATTGCATCGATCATCCTGATGAGATTAGCAAGCTTGCTAAGGTGAAAGCTCAAGTTTCTGAAGTTAAAGGTGTAATGATGGAAAACATTGAGAAGGTTCGATTCTGACCCTTTTTGTTTGCTGATATAATTTTATGTTATAACCTATTTAACAATTGAGTTCAGCTAGTAAGATTTGAGCGCCAAGATCTTTGGTTCCTAAAGGCATGTTCTGCTGTTAAACTGTTTATACATTGTGGAACACTTTCATTTGCAGGTTCTTGACCGTGGTGAGAAAATTGAGCTTTTGGTGGACAAAACCGAAAACCTTCGCTCTCAGGTTAGTTCTCTTACACAAATGGTTTCATACGCACATACATGCTTGAGTTGCAGCTCTCTCTTGACTGTCGTTGTCTTGGGTTTCTAACTTTTAATTGAACTCGAAAACTGTCACAGGCGCAAGATTTCAGAACACAAGGAACTCAAATGAGAAGAAAGATGTGGTTTCAAAACATGAAGATCAAACTCATTGTTCTTGCAATCATCATTGCCTTGATTCTCATCATCATCCTTTCGGTTTGCGGGGGATTCAACTGTGGGAAATAAGTCTGGAACATTTCTGTCCGGGGTTATCCACCGCTCTTATGTGCTTCCGAGATATCCGAGAACATCTCGGAAGCTATGTTCGTTGTACTGCTTTTATTTTTGTGGTTTCTAAATTCTCATGCCATGTTTCTTCTTAGATTGTACTTCTTGATATTGGTTTTGTATAGGCCATATATATATACATGAATGTATGAAACTTCGATATTTTGCAACACTGCTATTACTGGTACCATCACTGATTCTTGCGAACCAATACTTGACTAGATTTGAACATTTGTAATTAGCAAATTATTAATTGCTTTGGTCTGTTCAAGAGGTTGTGCTTGCGAATTGCAGTGATAATGTTAAAACGGTTTAAAATTCAGATGAGTTCTACATTGAACCCGGTTCGGTCTGACCGGTTAAGTTCATGAAGGGGTTTTACCATTTACAATTGGTCGTCGAAATCATCATTTCTTCCATTGTTAACATCAAATTGCTCAAACCTTTCTCTTCTGATTCCCTAATTTCGGAAATCATCGTGTGTGTTCGATTCTTCTAATGGGAAACTTTGTGAAAATTTTGGATTGTTTTCGATTCAGACATGTCGAACACGGTGCGCTCGTGTTTTCGACTACCGAAATCGAAACGACTTTGGAGCTACCTCCGGCCAATTTCGCTGTTGTTTGCTGGAAAATCTATGCCTCCGTCGATTCTAGCGACAAACACTAGTCGCTTCTGCTTGAGGTCGGAAGGTGACTTGGCGTCTAAATCGATGGTTGTTGTTCGATTTCGAGAGCAGTTTCGGTTTTCCAATTCTGCTATCATGCGCGGGGTTAAACTCGATCCACATTGCTGCGATGCATTTTCAAGGAAACAGAGGGAGATGACTGAGCCTGGATTAATCAAAACCTGTGAATTTTAATCTGCTCCGGTATTGTTTCCGATCCCTCCTATTTGAGATTTCAATGGTTGCTAAATTAAGGAAATTTGATAAATCTAGAAACTTTGATTCTGAGTGTTATTTTTTTTTCTGTTTGGTTTATCCTTAGTTGTCATTGTTGCTGAATTTGATCTCTAGTTTTCTCAAAGCTGTGATGGTTTTGTTGCTCATATGTCATACCAAACCTTTTAAGTTTTAACCATGGGAATAGCTTTGCACGTAGAGAGAGACAGAGAGAGGCAAAGCATAAAGAAAGGAGATTTCAAAATTCAAAAGATTTCATTTTTAAGTTTTGCTTATAATAGAAAAGAATCTATTAACCGTTGAAATTCTTAAGGTTTTTCACATTTCCCTCTTAGCATTTTTACATATTCCTCTGTTTGCCTAAATCAGGTTTGTCAAAGAAATGGGTTCAGTTTCTGGCTGAAGAAACCAAACGACCCAAAACAGAACATTCCATAATTGTAATGGCTTCAAGTCCACCAAAGAAAACCTTAAATTCACAATCTTCTTCATTCAGCCGGCCTCCACAAGCCGTGAAGTTTGGTCGCCGGACGTCCAGTGGCCGCATTGTTAGCCTCTCCCGTGACGATGACATGGACGTCTCCGGCGATTATTCCGGCCAAAATGATTACATCAATTACACTGTCCTCATGCCTCCAACACCTGACAACCAACCTGCTGGCTCCTCCGCGTCCACCTCGGACTCAAAACCTGATGCAAACCGTGGCGGGCGAGGAGGAGACGGGCCTAAGATGGGGAATAAGCTGGAGAGGAGATTATCTGTGATGAAATCAAATAACAAATCAATGTTGTTGAGGAGCCAGACGGGAGATTTTGATCATAACAGGTGGTTGTTTGAATCTAAAGGAAAATATGGAATTGGTAACGCGTTTTGGTCAGAAGATAATGATACATACGATGGTGGCGTTAGCATGTCAGATTTCTTAGACAAGCCATGGAAGCCTCTCACGAGAAAAGTTAAGGTTCCGGCCAAAGTTCTTAGTCCCTACAGGTGATTGTTTGTTTGTTTCCTCATTTAACCCTCTCAAGATTTTCTTGTTCTCTTTAATCTCTGTTATAGAACTTCAAAATCTTACAATTTATCCCCTTCGCTGTTTCAGGTTACTAATCGTGCTTCGTCTTGTGATACTCTTCTTCTTCCTCTGGTGGCGTGTTACAAATCCTAATGAGGATGCAATGTGGCTATGGGGACTATCAATAGTTTGCGAGATTTGGTTTGCTTTCTCTTGGATTCTTGACATTCTTCCAAAGTTAAACCCTATAAACAGAGCCACAGACCTTGCTGCCTTGCATGACAAGTTTGAACAGCCCTCTCCGTCAAATCCCACTGGTCGCTCTGATCTTCCCGGTGTTGATGTGTTTGTTTCCACGGCTGATCCAGAGAAAGAACCGCCTTTAGTCACTGCAAACACCCTTCTCTCAATCCTTGCTGTGGATTATCCAATCGAGAAGCTTTCTGCCTACATTTCAGATGATGGTGGTGCAATTCTCACCTTTGAAGCCATGGCTGAAGCTGTTCGCTTTGCTGAGGTTTCATTTTCGCTTTCTCTTCCTCTGCCCTGGCTAGTCTCAATAGATGATGGTGACAATTGATATGGTTTTAAAACTTTTTTTTGGCAGTATTGGGTGCCATTTTGCAGAAAACATGACATAGAGCCCAGGAACCCGGATAGTTACTTTAACCTGAAAAAGGACCCGACAAAGAACAAGAAAAAGCAAGACTTTGTCAAAGATCGTCGTTGGATCAAGCGTGAATATGACGAATTCAAGGTCAGGATCAATGGTCTTCCAGAACAAATTAGGAAAAGAGCTGAACAATTCAACTTGAGAGAAGAGCTCAAGGAAAAGCGGATTGCCCGAGAGAAAAATGGCTGTGTATTACCGCCGGATGGGGTTCAGGTGGTAAAAGCAACGTGGATGGCTGATGGTACACATTGGCCAGGAACGTGGTTTGAACCTAAACCTGATCATTCAAAAGGAGATCATGCTGGAATCCTACAGGTAAGAAAACATCAACTTTATCAATTTAAGTCAAACCGAGAAACCTATCAAACTTGAATCGAATTTGTAGATCATGAGCAAAGTGCCTGAGCTTGAACCGGTGATGGGCGGACCGAATGAAGGGGCACTGGATTTCACAGGAATTGATATCCGTGTACCTATGTTTGCATATGTATCGCGTGAGAAACGTCCAGGTTTTGACCACAACAAGAAAGCTGGTGCCATGAATGGTATGGTCAGAGCTTCAGCTATACTATCCAATGGCGCGTTCATCCTCAATCTGGACTGTGATCACTACATCTACAATTCCAAAGCTATCAAAGAAGGAATGTGTTTCATGATGGACCGAGGTGGTGACAGGCTTTGTTACATCCAGTTTCCACAACGGTTTGAAGGAATTGACCCGTCAGATAGATATGCAAATCACAATACCGTATTCTTTGACGGTGAGTTATTGAATTCAGTTTCAATTACAGAAAATTGCTATGCATATGTTGCATGCCACCATAGCTTAAACATTGTTTGGTTTTGAAATAGGTAACATGAGAGCACTTGATGGGTTACAAGGTCCGGTCTATGTCGGAACAGGGTGTATGTTCAGAAGGTATGCTCTGTATGGATTCAACCCACCTCGAGCCAATGAGTACTCAGGCGTGTTTGGTCAGGAAAAAGCTCCAGCTATGCATGTCCGAAGTCAGTCCCAAGCATCCCATACTTCCCAAGCGTCTGATGTAGAGTCCGATACACAGCCTCTTAATGATGATCCAGATCTTGGTCTACCCAAAAAGTTTGGTAATTCAACCATGTTCACGGACACTATTCCGGTTGCAGAGTACCAAGGACGGCCTCTAGCAGATCACATGTCTGTTAAAAATGGAAGACCACCAGGTGCTTTGCTCCTGCCACGACCTCCTCTTGATGCTCCAACCGTGGCTGAAGCCATCGCTGTCATTTCTTGCTGGTAATGTTTTGAAACAATAGATATGCTCAGTTAGTATAAGTGGTTATGTAGTTTTAAACCTGTAGAGTTTAATTTGGGCTTTCAGGTATGAAGACAATACAGAATGGGGAGATAGAATCGGATGGATTTACGGGTCAGTCACTGAAGACGTGGTGACGGGTTACCGTATGCATAACCGCGGTTGGCGGTCCATTTACTGCATCACAAAACGTGATGCTTTCCGTGGCACAGCTCCGATCAATCTCACTGACCGTCTCCACCAAGTCCTCCGTTGGGCCACTGGCTCTGTAGAGATCTTCTTCTCCAAGAACAACGCCTTGTTCGCCACTAGACGCCTCAAGTTTCTCCAGCGAGTCGCATACCTCAACGTCGGGATTTACCCTTTCACCTCCATTTTTTTGGTTGTCTATTGCTTCCTCCCTGCTCTCTGTCTCTTCAGTGGAAAATTCATCGTCCAGAGCCTCGATATCCATTTCCTCTCCTACCTCCTCTGCATCACCATAACCTTAACCCTGATCTCCCTCCTCGAGGTCAAATGGTCAGGAATCGGACTAGAAGAATGGTGGAGAAACGAACAGTTTTGGTTAATCGGAGGCACAAGCGCTCATCTTGCAGCAGTCGTCCAAGGTTTGCTCAAAGTAATAGCTGGAATCGAAATCTCCTTCACGCTTACATCGAAATCAGCAGGAGAAGACGAAGACGACATCTTTGCGGATCTATACATTGTGAAATGGACTGGACTGTTCATCATGCCGCTTACAATCATTATAGTGAACCTTGTTGCGATTGTGATTGGAGCCTCGAGGACGATATACAGTGTGATTCCGCAATGGGGGAAGTTGATGGGAGGAACATTCTTTAGTTTATGGGTCTTGACTCATATGTATCCGTTTGCTAAAGGATTGATGGGTCGAAGAGGAAAGGTTCCAACGATTGTTTATGTTTGGTCCGGTCTTGTTTCGATTACTGTGTCGCTTCTTTGGATCACCATTAGTCCTCCAGATGATGTTTCAGGCGGTGGTGGAGGAATCTCTGTGTAAATTTGGATCAGAATGTATGATTGAGAGGATTTTTTCAATCTATATTTTTTTTGTAAAAGTAATTTTGATTAATGTAAATTTATGTTGAAAAGACCAATTCTTGCTTTTAGTTCATGTTACTGTTGCAGAGAAACAAACCCTGGCTCTTAAGTTAACTATAAAAACAGAGATAACGAAAAAATGATTTATTTAAATGAAATTAAGAAAACAGAAAAGGAAATAATTTGAAGGTAGATTCTGATTGGGTTAAGGGGTTCATTCCGTTGGAATACTGTATTTGACGAAACTACCCTTGTTAATCCTGATTGTTTCAACGTTGAAATACATGATCTAATAGATTTACCCTCGTCGGACTTGAGAAGAAAAATGGAAATAGAAGAATCTGACGACGTAGTTTGTTTCGGTGAATGGAAAATTAGAAGGAAACTTGGTTTTATTTCCTTTTTTCTGGGCCTCTCTAATATATATATGAGACTATCTGTTTCCATTTTTTGATATCCAAAGTTGAGAGTAGTAGTAACCCTATCTGTTTTTCATCTTTCCAAATTCACTCTCTTGAGAAGATTAACGTCGGAGAACTAATATCACCTGAAGAAGAAGATGGTGAAGATCGCTAATGCAATGGAGCGATCTAATCTTCATCATCGTTTGGTTTATTCTGCAGTTAAAACTGCTAACTCAGAGAATGTTTCTGAGATTGAACATTGCTTTGATATTCTTCGATATTTGAAGAACATGAAACTCTCTGTCAATGAAATTTCCCATTCGGAAGCTATACATGTTTTGGAGAGTATGAGACACCACACAAACCCTAAGATACGTACAGAGGTCGAAGTCGTGTTTGAGTCATGGAGGAATACTCTTTAATCTGGCGGAAGAGACTCTACGACTTGCAACAAAGCTCTTCCAGTGTTGATGAAGAAAAAACCTCTGCAGAGATCTCAGGATATTGCGGCTGAGAGTAAGAAGAAGATTAAGTTTTTGGGGTTGAAGAAGAATCAAGATCAGAGATCTAAGACTCACGGAGTAGATGAGATTAAACAAAACTTGAACAAGGCTGATGATTGCAACTCTTTTGCAGCGACGCCTATAATCCTAACGAAGAAGCAACCGGCTCTACCATTGAAACGTTCTGAAAACCCTAGATCTAGGGCTCATGAACTGGGCGTGATTAAGCAAAACTTGAAGAAATCTGGTGTTTACAAGTCTGTTATACCAACATCGAAACCTCTCCAGATGAAGAAGCAACCCCCTCTGCAAGTATCTCAATATTTGTCCAAAGAAGAACACAGCAGAGATGTTGGAGTTGTTCGAACTCGCTAAAAAATCAGTGGATGTTGCGAACGCAAAAGGAATTCTTGCGGCTAAAGCAGAGACTTGTATCTGTGTAGAGACTCTCTCTTTACTCATCAGCTACCCAATATGCTCAACCGCTAAAGAAACAAGGCTGGTCATGGAGAAGCTCCAGCATCTTACTAAACACAAAGATCGCAAGATCTGCAACTCCGCATTAACACTTCTTCAACATTGTACTCAGAGCATTAGAGATCAACAATCCTAAGCAAGGAAACTAGTAGGATTATGATTTGACAATTGTTTATTTTTTCGATAAATTAGAGTACTAATTGTAGTCGCCACTTTTAATTTTCGGTTCCTTACTCGAAAAGCTATCAGTAAGGATCGTTGTGAATTGTGAATATATCAGAATTTTCATAATCTCTCAGTGTGTTGTTCAAGTTAAGCGTGTTTTTTCTTCCGTTTATGCGTATCAATGAAATTGGAGTTTGATCTGTATATTTGTTTTCTGTTGTAATTGAGAGACAATAAGTCAATACTTAAAAGAGTAATTCTCATGTGCATAATTGTTATAATGTTATCTCCTTTTATTTTGTCTTCTCTATTTGATGATTTGTTCATTTGTAATGCCTTGTATATACGGAGAGATCACATAGCTCTGATTTAACAATATACAATACACAGCTTGGATGTGTTTCTGATGTGTAGCACTACTAAATGGCAAAACCAGGCATTGATGTTAAGAAGAAGAGTGTGGTGGTCACTCTCTCTTCTGACAAGGGTCTCTGTGTGGAATTAACTCCACTGTTGTTAAATTGAATTCTGGTATGTTTTGAAAGCACTATAGATGGTTCCCTGGTTTAGTTAACTATATTCCACAAAACTGATATTAATTCTTATAACATTACAGGTCCTGAAAAGAAAGCGAAGGCTATAATGTTTCGTGTGACTCAAAGAATGATATCGTCCTTTCTGTAATAGAGCTGAATAAGAACCCACTCAATTATGCTCAGGTCAGGTAGGTTGTAATTGCTAATAGTTAAGTGGAAAAGTAGGCAGTTGTGTCTCGGCGGCTGAGATTTATCGATAATTTTCTTACCAGATTTAAACTCACCATAGAAGTAAGAGACGAGGAGAGCTACACCTTTGCCGACTTGAAACTTCTCCGGGAGGCAAACGATGGCCAAAACCTAAGTAACAGGAAGCAGAACACTGATGAGAACAGCAGAAGCTAGAGACGATGCACAGAACACAATCCCTATGGCTCCCAAGAAAAAGACTTGCCATACTATTCCTGTGATCACTGGTAAAACACAGATCCTCCGATCTTGAACTCTCTTGCTTCCTTTGCTATCACCTAACAAACATATCCAAATTATGTTTTATATTTTAAATGGAAAAAAAATCCAAATGGATTTTAAATTGTTTTAAAGACAATACCAAGATATTTATTAACAAAGGAAGTTTTGTTAATACTCGGAACTTTTAATTTAGGTTTAATGACTTGTTGGGCAAGTAAATAATAGATTGCGGTTTGGTATAAGAAAAGTGGTATATATATGGTTATGTAAAATCTTAAAAACCAATGAAAAATCAAACCCTAAAAAAAAAGAATAGAAACCGTCGTCTAGGTCTAGCTTATCAAATCTTCTCTCCCTTTCTCTCCCATTCCGTCTCCTATTTTAGCCTGGTTCCTGGAAGTCGCAGAAACATTCTACTCCAAGCTTTCGTTTCTGCGGTTTCTCCTTGGTGAACTCATCCGATTTATTTTTGTTGCTACTGAATTTCGATATCCGTTTGAACGATGACCTTTTCCAAGCGCCTGGCTCTGTTAGGGGTTCGATCTGTGCTTTCTGTCTCTTAACCTCGAGGTCTCGGCTCTTCTTACGGCCTTAGTGATTGTCGTCCGTTCCCGTACCGGCAAATTTCAGAGTTCACAAAAGATTCAAATCCGTCAAAGAATTCTCAGGTAAGAAATAATGTGTCCTTTTGATGTGCAGAAGTTGATGTATTTCTTTTTAAAACCGTTTTATAGTCTCACGTTCCCTTTTCTTGTGGCTGCAGATGGAAACTCTTCAAGACTCTTCACCAGAGCTTATCAATGATCGGGTAACAATGTTGTTGACATTTAAAAAAACCTTCCAAGTTATTATCTCAAACATCATTGTCCCAGTTACAATTTTTTAGGATTATTATTTTTGTTTTCTTTTTTAATATATCATCTTGTGTGTAAACCATTGTTCTTCTTCGGTTTTTTTCTTGGTGAAGGATCAATTCGCCACTGTTTTCCGTCCCATGACAGAAGAGCTTCGACCCGAGGTGGAGAACATACGTGCCGAGGTGGAGAAGATACGAGCCGAGCCAACCAAGGCCGGCTTCATTGATCTTCGTCGATTAGCCCGATCTTATGACTTCCCTATATATTCAAATTCGTTGAAGAATTATCTGGTAACATAAACTGTGTGGTTTGATGTGCAAAAGTTTTTTTTTTTTTTTTTTTTTTTTGGTAAAAGATGTGCTAATAAAGTTGATGTTTGTTTAGGATTACATGTATTCTCCCTTTACTAAGACATTTTAGATGTGATCCAGTTACTGCCCGATAATTAGTTCATACTTTTTGTTATTGTTCTTTTCTCAGTTTAAGGAATGCTTTTCTTCTCGTTGTTTTTTTTCACCTTTTTTTGTTTTTTTCTTTTCTTTTTGTGAAGGAGCATTACTCAACTGTTTCTTGTCCTGAGCAAGAGGAGTTACAGAAGGTGCGAGTCGAGCTAGAGGAGTTGGAGGACATGCGATACGCGATGGTAAGGTAAGTAACCGGCTTTTTAATTTAGTTGGTCTCACATTCTCAAGGTCTTGTCATATGCTTTAACCAATTGGTAGCTAAGACCTTTCACTGGAAACAGGTATTGATATGATATAGATAGATACACTCGATATAGCAAGGTATAGATTTTTTTTCCTTTACTCAGAAATTTCATTTCACTTGAAACATCCGAAGGCATAATTAATTAATACGTTTTGGTGGTTCAGAAATTGAATGAATCCTATAAGGCGGCTTCCACGGTATAGCTTTTTCCTTTACTCAGTAACATTTTTTTACTCTTTTAACTTTCAACTTAGGAAGATCCAAAAGCATAATATGTTTTGGTGTTTCAGAGTATTCGTGGGTTAAGTGCTGAATTAAGAGCTACATCACGCGAGATCGCCATATTGGGCACAGCTACAGCTGTCTTGGTGCCAGCTCTCATAATTTTGACCGCTTTATTGTAGGATGCAACAATAACCTGTTGCATGTTAAGTTGAGGCTTTGATATGTGATTCACAATTATCTGTAGAATCAGATGTGTTTGTGATATGCTCGCATGCATGTTCTCGTTGATCACAAGGCTTGTTGCATGTTGTTAACGACTGTGATCCTATTTCTACCTGAAAACGTGTTAAACATAGGAAGAGACTTAGACGATTCAGTAGTGCTGCTGTCACTTGTTTGTTCTTGCCTACATTGTTGCTTAAAATTTTAAACTGGTGAACTATGTTAAAAAAGAGATTAGGCTCCTGCTAGGAAGAGAAGTCGTAAATATTAATTAGTGAGAAAAGCCTGGGAGCAGAATTGAGCTTGAATTGATGATTGATAAATGATGGATGTGAAGGGATGAATGATGAACGTGAACTGATAAGATCTATTATGTTTGTTTATGGGTAAATTGTGATGCATGTGAGCTTGTTTGTTATTTGAATTGCGGGTACAAGTGACAGTTTGGTGTGCTATTCATTACTCATCCCCTTCTCTTTCGTCTTTTAGAGTGTGCAGGACAAAGGCTCATCGGTACAGGATTTTGGGAATGGATGTTTAATTGGTTCAGTTTTATGCTGGGTTATGTTATAAACTCTTTCTTTAAATTATGTTGAAGGAAATATACTTTTTTTGATATTTAAAATGCAGTATTTGAATTATAATATATTTTCACGGGATTATGCAAATTTACAATATGCTGAGAAAAATACATGATGTGATGTAATAAAGATTTTCACTATCTTGAAAATAACTTTGTGCTGCTTAAGGTACACGTCTTACCTCTCCATGACTAACTATAGTTATGCGAATGTTTTCTTGATCATGTATGTTTCCTTCTTATCATATGCATTGTTTGTTTCTTCTTGTTTACCTTCTAGCTCTACTGCGCATTAGAGATCAACAACACTAAGATGTCAAACTCAAGGATAGTGTCTCATCAGAGAATCTGCAAACGAAAAAATAAAGGAAATTAGTATTTGACAATTAATTTGTTTGTTTATTCTTTTCCTAAACTAGAGTATTAATTGTAGTCACCACTTTAAATTTATATTTTTTTTACCAAAAGCTATAAGTAAGGAATGTTGTGAGTTGTGAATATGTATATAAGGAATTTCATAATCTCTCTGTGTTGTTTAAGTGAAGTTTGTTTTTCTTCTGTTTATGCGTATCAATGAAATTGGAATTTGATTTGTAAATGTGTTTTCAGTTGTAGTTGAGAGACAATAAATCAATAGTTGAGAGAGTTTCTCATGTGTTATAATGTTATCTGACATTTGCAGGAAAGCTCAAAGGATCTTTTAAGAGAACTAATGGAGCATCTTCACTCTGTTTGTTCCCAGCATTATCATCACAAAGCCCTTAACAAAGTCCGTTAGATAAACCAGAGAAGAAAAAAGAAACTTGAGGCCTAAGAAACACGAACTGTAGCAAACTGAAAATGAAAACCTTAATATACCAGTCGATTTGATTTCAATTTGAACTCACTTCGGTTTTAGTTAGAAAAGAATTAAAATTTAAATAGATTATTTTAGTTAAGTTATATTAATTTTTTTTAACGTCTACTTTTTATTAATTTAGAAAATATTTACATAATGTAAAAAAGTTTACTCCTTAAACAAGTAGGAGGGTAAAAACATGTCTCAGAAGTTGTTTGATGATGATATGATAGCTTAGCCAACATGTCGGCTATCTGGTTATATTCCCGAGAAACTACCGAGAAGTTGATACCACTAACATAAGGTTTGAAATGGAGTTTGAAATTTCTCAGATATGTTAAAATTAAAGAAATCTACTTAGCATGGCGAGTGACGACAGACACATTGGATACGTTTGCCGATTGGAGAATTTTGTAGCCCTTAGTGCCTTACAGATATGAACATACATTGATTTTGATTGATTTGTTTGTGGATTGGCCAAGACTTTGTCAAATTTAGAAAACAGAGATGCGTTTCTTTTTTTTGCTCACCTGTTTCATTATCAGTCAAGCACAAGGACTGTAACAATTATGTCTCAAGTGCCAAGTTGATGTCTTAAATCCACCTTATATAGCTAAGCGTATAATTTGTGTTGGATTGACAATTCTTTTAGCCAAATTTGTTTCTGCATTTGGTTCTCTTCCAAAAAAATATCACCCCAATATAATATAGGACCGAAGTGAAAAAATAAAAATAAAAAGTAAGTTAGACCAAAACTACATTTCGATTCACATTAAAATCGGTAAAACATAACTCAATGAACCAGAATGTTGTATTTTGCTGTATTTTGTAAAGTCCACTAAAGGAAACAAGTCAAAGAAGGAGATTTTATGACGCGATGACGGCGGAGCGATTACGACCACCGTCACTCTCTTCGACGTTTTGGTAGAGGCTTCCGGAATCAAGGAGCTCTAGGTGATTTCATTTCTGCTTATTTTCTCGTGACTTCTTTCGTCAGCAATTCGAACGCTAATTTAGTTAAGAACACAGTTGGCTGGTGACTAAGGAAGGTAGCTACTGACTGACAACGTTGGTTGGTTGTTTATTCTTGAAAGATTTTTATGTTCTCGCCACTTAAAATTTTCTACTACCCAAACAAGTTGTGAGGATGTTCACAATCTCTCATCTGAAATATCTCTCTAGTGGTTTGTTTCCTTTTAACCAATTTATGAGAATCCATGAGATTGAATTTCACTTATAATAACTGAGGGACAATACTTGAGAAAGTTTTTACGTGCACACTAATTTTCATTGTTATCTGAGAAAATTAGTTCAAATTGTGAAGTAGATTGTTATATTTGGTAAGTCCTCTTATGATAAAAGTTTGTTTATTCACTAAACTGATTTTATTAGTGGTGGGTGATGCCATTTGCATCTCATGAATGTCTGGTCTCAGATTGAATTTCTTAGACTTGTATAATCTTATAGTGTCCGACTCTCTTATGTTCACTTGATCCTGTTTGCTTAACAGGATGCTGAAACACCGCCGTTGTGGGTTAAGAAACTTCAGCTCGAGTTAATTCAAGAATCAGAGAAGACGCAAAGCAGTATAACATAAGCCTCTTTCTCAACAATCTACCAAAACACTCTTCAGGACATCATCAGCCGAAAGAGATATCTTAATTGAGGGAACCGAAAGTTACAGAAACTAGTAAAACCTCTTTCTTATTTAAGGTAAACAACATATCCACATACTATATTTACACATCACTTTCTTGTTTGTTCAACATTATTCTTCTTATCAAAAGGTTCCTTATTAAAACTGTCCCATCTTGAATCCAGAGTCATAAACAATCTAACAGGATCTACTTGCTTGTGCTTATCTGGACCAACTATCTTGCCAAACCACTTCGGCTTGTATGAAGCAATAACGTGTGCTAATGCAATCCAAACAACAGTCCAGGCCAATACCCTATAATCATTGCTTTCCAGTTTAACACTTTTTCTTCATCATCTGAATGGAAAGCTGACTAAGGTTACTAAATGAGGAAGGAACTTGACCTATAAAGCCAGTATAGGAAAGAGACAAGACCTCTAATTTGTTGAGATTGCCGAATCCAGAAGGAAGCGAAGCAGAGGTGAAGTTGTTATAAGAGAGATTAAGGTAACGGAGATGCTGCAAGCCGAAGAGGCTACTGTTGGGTTTCAGAGTTCCATGAAAGCAGCCACTTGGGAGTTGTAGCTTTGTGACTACACCGGTAGTGTTATCGCACTGGATTCCATTGAAGTAATCAGTTTGGTTGCAGTCACTGGAATCAAACTCGTTCTTGAACTGCGTTAGGGATTGAATCTGGTCAGGACGATAACTAACAAGTCCAACAAGAGTGAAGCTTGAAGCAAATATAGAAAACAGTAAGAGTGAGGAAATTATTGTCTTCATGAAAACTTTTAAGAAGAATAATATTCTTTATGCAAAGAGATGGAGAAGATTGGTACAAGTTAACATAAGTTGTGTTTCTTATTTTGCATTGGAGAAAATATCTTCAGATCACAACTTAACTTGGAAGAAGTTGGAGGTAAGTGAAGTCTTTGTCTCCAACAGAGAGAGAGCCTATCAATAATTGATGTTTATGAATTATGACTTAAACACAGTCCATTCTTGCTTTATTAGGTGGCTCTGCTTCTCTCTCTGTTATTATCTCTGCAAAAAACAGGGGAATGTATTTGACGTCACTAAATTTACTTTTGCTTTTACTTATCGGAATGTGGAAATGGAAAAAAGCAACTTTGTACTTCTTATGAGAAAGATAAACGGATAAAAAACATGGAATAGTATAAAACAAAATTTTAACAACGACAAAAATACAGAGCAAATAGATAAGTGAGGTGACGCATAAAAATTTAATAGTTTGTTGAAAGTTTATATTTTCGTTGAACTTTCTTGTGCTTTAAATTTAAGAATTTGTGGCCGCCTTACAATGAAATGGCATTAAATTTTGTTTGTGGGTTGGAGAAGAATTGGTTAAAGAGTTGGTAACCTTTAATGGCTTACGGACAAAATCTGTTAGTGATTTGTTTGTGGATTGGGGAAGACGTTGTCAATTTTTAAAAACAGAAACATCTCTTTGCGTTACTAGTTTCCCTATCAGTCAAGAACCAAGAACTGTTATATAAAAAAAAAGATGCACAGTGTTTGATTCTTGACATATTGACAGATTTGTGTAGCCACCTCTATTTTCCATCACTAAAAAAAAATAAAAATTGTGAGGTTAATAGTACAGATATCAATTTTTGGAGAGGGATTGTGAAAACATAAATCTCTTTGTGTTTGTTTGTTCAGGAAGTGTATTTCTTCTGTTTCTAAGAACACGTGAGATTAGAGTTTTATATTTAGAGGGGGAGTTTCTGTTATAATGAGAAACAGAATAACAGTAACAAGAAGTTAAATCCATCTTTATATCATTCAGCTCCACAATCTACACAATTGCGATTTATGTAAGAAACATGTCTCATATAAGCCTAAACAAAGCATCATCATACTTGGATCCTGTTCTCATCATTTCTAAATGAAACTGTTACAAGGCCCCTGAAAGAATGTTTGAAAGGTGTCAAAAGGAAAACAGCAAAGTCATTACCATAACCATAAGGAATATCATACACAAACACAAGTGCCTTATATTTGTTTTAATCCTTGGATTGTCATGAGCAATGTTAGTGATTATATCAGCTGCTCTCCTAATAACAGCATTAGCAGCCATGCATACACAACAAATTCTCATCCACAATTTCATCAAAATCAATGGAAGATGGGTTACCTGAATCGTAGCAATAAGTCCTAAAGCAATGGCACACTCTTTCTCTAGTTTATGCTCGCAATATTTGGGCACATTGTCGTCGACTATAATGTTTCGTATGACTCAAAGAATGATATCGTCTTTGAGAACCCACTCAATTATGCTCAGGTAGGTTATAATTGCTAATAGTTAGGAGCATTACTTGCCATCCCCCATTCCATTCATTCTCAAGCTATGTATTTTTGTCTTTAACGTTTCTTATGTTTACTTCTGCTTCAGGTCGCAGTTCTTGCTGATGACATCTTGAAAAACGTTGAATTTGATGCTTTGCGCATTGTCTACAACAAGTTCCATTCGGTTGTCGCATTTCTACCAACTGTGTCCACTGTTTTGTCACCAGAGGTAAGTCACGACTGCCAAACGTCTCAGGACTAGGACTTGAGCTTTGTATTTCACACTCTGCTTTAAGCCTTTGTAACTATAAACTTAATTATTTTTGCATTGATAGATTATTGAGAAGGAGTCTGAAGTTGGAGGAAAACTTGGGGAGCTCGACTCATATGAGATTGAAGGTGGTGAAACAAAGGGAGAGATACTGCAGAATCTGGCCGAGTTCCAATTCTCTTGTGTAAGTAACCAAGAACATAACTTGATTTACAGTATTTTATACATAGAAAGAAACATAACATTTCGGCTGCTTACCTAAACTCTATCAGGTAATGTTCAATGCGGTTCTGGAGAATGCATGTAGTGAGATGGGAGCAAGAATGTCTGCAATGGACAGCTCAAGCAGAAACGCAGGAGAAATGCTTGACCGTCTCACCCTCACATACAACAGGACTCGTCAAGCTTCGATTACAACAGAGCTTATCGAGATTATCTCTGGAGCTTCGGCACTTGAAGCAGCTAAATAAACCAATCCTTGCTTGTTCCCTTCTTTGCTTTGATATCTATACCTTGAAGAAGAGTGTGTTTAGACTCTTTAAGGGATACTGAATCAATTTCCCTTTGCTGGCTTCGTGTTGAGACCACCAATCTTTGCTCAACGGTTTTTTTTAATAAACATCCCTGTAATGTCCAGCAGGATTACGAATAACCCAGCAGGATTGTGATTTGACATGTTTGCAGATTGTCAAAATTTCAAAAGTAATGACGTGGAAAAGTAACTATGTTATGGCTTAGACTACTTATGATATGTTGAATTATTTGTTGAATATGAGGTGTATTAAATCATGTTGAAAAGATTCAATATGTTGAATGTGCGTGTGAAGTGTCCCACTTAACCATGCGGCGCGAAATAATTGGTTGAGAAATAAGAAAAAGAATGAGAAATTTGTTGAGATAGTATTGGTTGCTATTATTTTTGACATTTTTTCATCTCGATTATATCAAAATCATATTTTGTATTTCCTATAAATAGAAATTTGTTTCATTTGATTTAGACACACAAAAAAAACTCTATTTTTAGTGAAATAGATCCCAACAATAATCTTTTTAACATTCAATTTTTTGTTTTAATTAAAAATATAAAATAAGAAAGAAAACAAAAATTATTGAAAATAATTATTTAACTCTGAATTATTTTAGTTTAATTTCGATTGATAGTTGTTATTAATATATAATTACAAAAATAAAACCATAAAAGAAAAATAAAAATAAAAAATAGTGCGATATGGTGTTGGATTTTATTAAACAAAACTATTGTGGATTGTAAATATTAAGTGGGTGTTGAATTATTAAGTGAAAGAAAGAGAAGATGATGTGGAGTGTTAAAAAATAAAAAGTTGGGTGTTGAAATTAAAAAAAAAAAACCATTTTTGATAGTGTTAGGTTAGGTAGAGCATAACAACTCTTTTACAAATAAAATTTGTTATGTTAGAAACTTAGAATTTTACAATATGCTTTGATTTTGATTTTGTTAAAATAAAAAGAGCATAGAAAAACAGATTAAATCAAATATATGAATAAATATGAATTGTGAAAAAACAATTATGAGAAACATTTGTGAAGAGAACAACATGAATGAGAGGGTTTAGAGAAGACAAATGCAAATGCATATCATGTACAAGGTTAACAAAAAGAAAATAGATTTTATTTTTTGTCGATCAGTTCGAATCTTTGTAATAGGCATTTTGTGCATTTTAAATATTCATTAAACGCTTTAGTTTCCAATCTTTTTCATAGCATTTTGTGTGACCTCTCTCGGAATTGGTCGAATAAATTCATAAATACTCACTAAACACTTTAGGTTTTAATCTTTGACAAAATCTACCTTCATTGTTGAAATAGGTGCAAGTTATACCTTTTTAACCTTGTCTACGTGGACATCTTGGGCACACCTATTTCACCAAACGTCTCTTCTTTTCACATTCTTTCTCTTCTTCCTCTGTTTTGTTATCTATTTCAAGTTTAATTTTCAATATATTTTGAATTTGGTTTAAAATATATTGAAAATATGATGTGCCATTTTTCTATTATTTGTGTTAGATTATTGTGACAAGTTATATTCTTTCTCTTCTTCCTCTAGTTATAGACCAATATATTTTTACAAAAATTAAGAAATTAATTTTTACTATTAAGATGAATGAAAATATGCCTAATATGTGTTGAAAGGGTTGATAGTAATAAAATTTTACTATTAAGATGAATGAAAATAAGAAACATGTCAACTTATCTAACTTTTATGAAGTAAATGATATATATAGTTGAATTACAAAGACGTGAAAACAAAACATCAGGAATAAAAAAAGAAAATCATATATATATAACATAATATATATATATATATAAAATATGTATATGTGTATAGAAGATGATATATGCTAGTGTATAGTTTTAGTGAGTTTTTTTTAATAGAATATTTAGAGTTTATCTCTAATCTTTTATTGTATCAAACAATGGTTGTGTTATTTTAAAATTATAGAATTGTAGTATTTTCTATAATTTCATCATCAAATAGCCAAATTTCTTTGTAAGTTTATTTAACGTCTAATCTTTTAGTGTTATAATGGGATATGTGAGACATTAATCTGAAATTTAAATTTATGTATATCATTTACATATATGAATTCATTAGTAGTTTTTTTTTTGTCGTCAAAATTTTATTTTTCTTCTTCTAAATATTAAAGTTTTTTTGTCGAAACTATAGATTTATACCATCAAAAACATTAATTTTATTTAGATCAAATTATCTCAACTCATATTTTTATAGAATTTTAAGATAAAATATTAAATGATAAAGCATTGAATCTAATCTTTTTATAAAATTAATATTTAATAAATTAATATTATTATAAATTAATAAAATGTTGGAGTCATAACATTATTAATTTATGAAGACGTTACCGTATGTCATTAACGAAATTATGTATGAGGATCAGGCAAGACCGAGTAAACCGGTCAAATAAAACTTAAATGAAAACCAAATAAATAAATATACAGTATCGATTTATGTTAGCCTCAGTGGTAGACATGCCCATCGAAGTTAAATATGTGACATGAATCAAAAGAAGCTGAACAAGCAGTAACTAAACCAAATTTAGACCAAAAGTACAGTTCGGTTTACATTCAAACTGGTAATACATAATTTAATAAACCAGATTCCTCTAATGTAAACAATTCGAGCTTCTTGTTGAGAATTTATGACGCGACGAGGGCGGAGCGATTACAATCACCGTCACTCTCGTCCAACTTTTCGTGCAGGCTTCCCAAAATTTAATGAGCTTCAGGTGATTACATTTTTGCTTTTTCTCATGATCTCATAAGCAAGAACAATCGAATTCTCCTGTAAAATTGCTCTTTCGGATTTTGGGTTGCTAATTTTTCTTTGTTTGATTCAAACGCTGATTTGGTTAAGAACATCAACTCAAGGTCAATTAGTTTTAATACAATCATCAAATGAAACTAATCTACTGAATTTTAATTAATAACACTTTAACCATTTAGTAAATATGTTGACACTACTACTTTCCTTAAGTATTAATTAGTGACACTTTAACAATCTTCTTCAATTTGTTTGTGGCCTAACAGATAAATGGCATTAATGTGTTTGTGGATTGTAGAAGGATTACATCTCTATATGTACTTATGAGTTTCCTATCATTTTTAGAGCAACGGAAACAAGGTAGATCATGGAGAGGCTTGAGCATAAGGAGCTGTTTAATCCCCAGTTATGCATCAGCATTTCTTTAGCATTGGAGACAAAGCACACAGATCAACTATGCCAAGATTCAGTCAAGGCTTCACCAAAGAATCTGCAAGCACTACGAAACCAGTGGGTCTGGTGACTAAGGAAGGAAACTACTGACTGGAAACGTTGGTTGTTTATTCTTGACAGATTTGTGAGTGAGTAGTTTCCTTCTGTCAAGATTCAGTCAGTAGTTTCCTAAACTACAGTTTGTCTAAACAAGATGCTGAAAGATGATGTCGTGTGTTTAAGAAACTTCAGCTGAAGTTAGTTCAAGAATCAGGGAAGAACCAAAGCAGTATATCATAAGCCTATTTCTCAACAATATAACAAGACATACATCAGGACATTATCAGCAAGACTAGGGGATCTTAATTAAGGGAACCAAAAGTTACAGAAACTAGTAAAACCTCTTTCTTACATAAGGTAAAAAACATATACACAAGCTATACTTACATGTCACTTTTTTGTTTGTTCTACATTATTCTTATTATTAAAACTGTCCCATCTTGAATCCAGAGTCATAAACAATCTAACTGGATCTACTTGCTTGTGCTTATCTGGACCAACTATCTTGCCAAACCACTTCGGCTTGTATGAAGCAATAACGTGTGCTAATACCAATCCAAACAACAGTCCAGGCCAGTACCCTATAACCACTGCTTTCCAGCTTAACACTTCGTCCTCTTCTTCTTCGTCTTCTTCCGTTGGCTGTTGTGTTGGTGGCACAAAGCAACTTCCTTGGAGAGGAAGACCACACAGACCTACATTCCCTTCAAATGATGATTCAGCTTGCCCACTAAACTGTGGTCCTTGTGGTATTTCACCTTTGAGTTGGTTATGAGCCACACTTATGTACGCCAAAAACGAGAGGCTCCCGAGTTCTCTAGGAATATTCCCTGATAGTTGGTTTCTTGACAGGTCTAGTGACTCGAGCTCTGTAATATTTGCCAAAGACAGAGGAATGTGGCCTGTGAAGGCATTGTTCGATAAGTTGAGCGCAATCAATTCCTTCAACAGACCAATGGACTCAGGAATCTGTCCTTCAAGTTTGTTTCCAGAGAAATCAATGGTGCTGTAGGAAGTAAGGACTTTCCCTTGCTCCATGAATAAACCTTTGTATTGCAAATCCATAGTATCTTCATAGGTATAATAAGCATTCTTGTAGTCTCCCATATAGATATGCCCATCTTCATTTATCTTGCGCAATGATGCTTTCCAGCTAACAAAGAAACTTGGTGGCAAGCTTCCAGTAAAGATGTTATCCGATAATTCAAGTATACGCAGATTGGGAAATGCGAGAGGACCTTGATCAGGAGGAGAGAGACTGCCAAAAAATCTGTTTGAACGGAGGGTAAAGACTTGCAAATTGGGTAAAGCCTTGAGCCAGAAAGGAAAGGCGTCTTCAATTCTGTTGTTATCAACACTTAGAAACTTCAGAAAGGAGCAATTTAAAAGCGATCTTGGAAGCTTCCCAGTTAGTCGATTGTAGCCAACGTCAAGTGTCTGTGTCGAAGCACCGCTATAGAACTCGTCAGGTATACTTCCTTCCAAGCTGTTCTTCCTGAGATTCACTACCTTTAAGTTACTCAAACATTGAGGAATTGGACCGGTAAAGTTGTTGTAGGAGAGGTCAAGAACAGTGAGAGAGCTTCGGTTGCATACTGAGAGAGGTATGTTCCCTGTAAAACTATTGTTCCACGCAGACAAGTAGATGGAATTGAGTGGTGGAATAGGAAACGGTCCCGTCATGGAGTTATAGGCAAAATCTAGTAACTGCACTGATGAGTTAAGTAAAACTTCTGAAGTACCTTCGAAACCGGTAAAAGAGTTGTTAATGAGATTGACTATGCTAAGATGAGGAAGCGTCCAGAACCACTCAGGGACTTTCCCTTTGATTATATTGCTGGAAATGTCTATATGACGCAGCTTCTGAAGGGTCTTTAAGATGTTTGGGAACTCTATGATGTCGCAGCGCACCAAAACCAAGCTTTCTAAACTCAATGGGATGTCTGAATCTGAACTTAAACTGGCTGGTAGTATCCTATTTCTAGAAAGATCAAGGATCAACAAAGATTTTAGAGGAGAGAAGATGCTTAAGTCAATCGGGTAACTGATGTTTAAGGAAGAAAGATCAAGATGCTTGAGGTTTATAAGCTTTGAGATAGGCTTTAGGATTTGTCCTTCAAATTTGTTATATCCAAGGGACAAATACACTAGCCTAGCTGAAGAAAAGTTGGGAACTTCAATAGGACCAGTAAGTTGATTCTTTTTCAAATTAAGATAAGACAAGGAAGACAAAGTGGGTAGTAAATCTGAAGGTATAGTTCCTGAGAGTTGATTGTAAGAAAGGTCTAAAAACGAAAGCTTTGTTAGATTTCTTATAAGTGGGAAACTACCCGTGAGCTCATTATGGGAAAGGTTTAAATGGGTAAGAAGGATTAGGTTACTAATTGAGGAAGGGACTTGACCAGTAAAGCCATTAGAGGCAAGAGATAAAACCTCTAATCTGTTGAGATTGCTGAACTCGGAAGGGAGTGAAGAAGATGTGAAGTTGTTGTGAGAGAGATTAAGGTAACGAAGCTGATGCAACTCGAAGAGACTACTATTGGATTTGAGAATTCCAGTGAAGCAACCAGTTGGGAGTTGTAGCTTTGTCACCGCACCAGTCATGTTATCACACATGACACCGTTAAAGTAGGCACTGCGGTTGCAAACATCGGATTCAAACTCGTTCTTGAATTGTAGAAGAGATTGGATTTGGTCGGGACGACAAGTAAGAGCGTTGATCACTAAGAAGCTTGACGTGAAGAAGAAACAGTAGAGTAAGAGTAAGGAGAGAAAACGCAGACGCAGTTGCGACATGGTGTTTATAATTTGTACAAGTTGAGGAAATGATTGAACCTAAAAGAGCATACAAAAAGCTTTGCAATATACATTATGTTTATTTTAAGCCGCCATTGCTTTCAGGATAAACTTTAAAAAATCTATAAATGTGTGGGGTTTGACCAATTTTTTTATTTAAAATAAATGTGTGGCATCTAAATGCGACACTAAATAAATTCCACGTTTTGACTCTGGCTAGACATAAAATTGACTGTTCTTCAAACAGTTTTGACTTTTTATTTTCATTGGATGCAAATCATTTTGAATTACAAGCACGTTCATACTTTATGTTCATACTAATTTAGCAACAAAACGTATACATATCGTATAATCAATTACTACACACATTGGATCAACTAACGCACATTAATTTTGGTTTCCAGCTACAAGTAAAGATAACAAAAATTAAATAAGTGGGCCTTCAATTATTAATAGTTTGGTGAAAGTTTTCAACTGTATCTTTGAATTTTCCAGTATTACATTTATGAGTATGTTGCGTTACACTCAAATTAATTTGTTTGTAGATTAGAGAAGAAGACATGGGACCCAAAATTAAGGAAACAAACAAAATGGTGACGTGGCAAACTGAGGAGATGCGATGCACGTGAGCCAATATTTGGGCTCCGGATTAAAAACATACAAAACGGGCCCAAGAAGTATTAGTATTAGTTTCTATTGGGCTCAATTGAGATCAGGAGACATTTTGGTAATAAAGTAAAAACGACGTCGTGAAAAACTGTGTAATCTGAGAAATAAAGCCCTTGATTTCTCCAAAGCAGTCATTACTGTCGAATCCGAGCTCGAGAAAGGAGATAAACCGAAGATCTGAGAAATTTGCGGGAGCTAGGTTTGTTGTTTACCGATCAATCGTATAAACAATGGCAATGGCTGTTTTCCGCCGCGAAGGGAGGCGTCTCCTTCCTTCAATCGCTGCGCGCCCAATCGCTGCCATCCGATCTCCTCTCTCTCCTGACCAGTGAGATCTCTATTCTCCTCTATTCTTATCCTTGAGTCGTTGATGTTTTACCTATTTGATGGCTGATCGTTAGGGTTAGAACATTTTCATTTACTTGAATTTCGAATTGACGAGAATTAATCGAATTGATTTTGTTGACTCGGGAGCTCTAATGAGTGAGATGTTTGTGCTGTTCTATTTGGAGTTTTGAGACTTGAAATGTCGTGTAAAGCTCGTTTCTTTTGAATCTCGTTTTCCTATTGCAAGATGAATTCGATTTTCCTTGTAGCAGAAACTTGGTGATATGTCTTCTTAGCTTCTCAGATTCAAATCAGCTTCCACCTGCAAACCATTCGTTCATTTTTAGCGTTTTATTTTGCCCATATCTATTCAGTTTAACTTTTTTTTGGTTGTCATTGTGTGTTGATTAGATGAAATATAGGATGATGAGGACTAACCTGTATTTGATTTGTAGGGACGATGGACTTCTTGGAGTTCGGTCTATCTCAACTCAAGTGGGTAAGTCTCAGCTGATAATTGGAGATTCAATTTGGCTAGTTAGGATTTTGTTCTAAGAGTCTAAGATGTCCTAATCTCCATTAATTGATGAACATGTATTCTCTGTGCAGTGCGTAACCGCATGAAGAGTGTTAAGAACATCCAAAAGATCACAAAGGCAATGAAGATGGTTGCTGCGTCAAAGCTAAGAGCAGTTCAAGGCAGAGCTGAGAACTCCCGTGGACTTTGGCAGCCATTTACTGCACTTCTAGGAGATAATCCCAGTATGGTTGGCAATAAAGAGTAGTTTTTTTTTAATAACTTTATGCTAGTATCACTGATCATCTCATGGTATGCTTTCGTATTGATGATGACGAACAATGTTTTGGTCTTACTATATTCTTAGATATCCACCCGCTTGCTATCTCTGTATTGTTCTTTTTGGATGTGTTTCTGATTTCTAGCGTCACTTAATGGCAAAACCAGGCATTGACGTCAAGAAGAGTGTGGTGGTCACTCTCTCTTCTGACAAGGGTCTCTGTGGTGGAATTAACTCCACTGTTGTTAAAGTGAGCAGGGCTCTGTACAAATTGAATTCTGGTATGTTTTCAAACCACTATCGATGGTTCCATAGTTTAGTTTTCGCAAATTACCATTGAAGGTCCTGAAAAGGAAGTTCAGTTTGTTCCATAGTTCAGATGTTAATTATTGTATCATTGAAGGTCCTGAAAAGGAAGTTCAGTTTGTTATCGTTGGAGAGAAAGCAAAGGCTATAATGTTTCGTGACTCAAAGAACGACATTGTCCTTTCTGTAACAGAGCTGAATAAGAATCCACTCAATTATGCTCAGGTAAGTCATAATTGCTAATAGTTAGGGGCATTACTTGCTCTGCCCAATCCATTTGTTATTGGTCTATGTATTGTTGTCTTTAATGTTTCTTATTTTATTTGCTGCTTCAGGTCTCAGTTCTAGCTGATGACATCCTGAAAAACGTTGAATTTGATGCGTTGCGCATAGTCTACAACAAGTTCCATTCAGTTGTTGCATTTCTACCAACTGTGTCCACTGTTTTGTCACCAGAGGTTAGTCACAACTTTGTAACGTCTCAGGACTATGATTTGAGCTTTAGTATTTCACTCTGCTTTAACTATAAACTTTTATGCGTGTTTTCTTTTTACATTGAAAGATTATTGAAAAGGAGTCTGAGGTTGGAGGAAAACTTGGCGAGCTCGACTCATATGAGATTGAAGGTGGTGAAACAAAGGGAGAGATACTGCAGAATCTGGCTGAGTTCCAATTCTCTTGTGTAAGTAACCAAGAGCATAGCTTGATTTACAGTGTTTAAACATAGAAAAGAAACATAACATTTTGGCTGTTTACCTAAACTCTATCAGGTAATGTTCAATGCGGTTCTGGAGAATGCATGTAGTGAGATGGGAGCAAGAATGTCTGCAATGGACAGCTCAAGCAGAAACGCAGGAGAAATGCTTGACCGTCTCACCCTCACATACAACAGGACTCGTCAAGCTTCGATTACAACAGAGCTTATCGAGATTATCTCTGGAGCTTCTGCACTTGAAGCAGCTAAATAAACCAATCCTTGATTGTTCCCTTCTTTGTTTTGATATCTATACCTTGAAGATGAGTGTGTTTAGACTCTTTAAGGGATACTGAATCAGTTTCCCTTCGCTGGCTTCTTGTTGAGACCACCAATCTTTGCTCAACAGCTTTTTTAATAAACATCCCTGTAATGTCCAGCAGGATTACTAATAATTTTATTCACATTTTGTTCTGATTTAGATTCGATTCCCCCAGAATCTGCAGTGTTGTTTTGGGCAAACACCCTCTTTATTACTCCGGTTTAATGATCTTTTGTCATCTAGGCCATACCGTGGTCACTTTCCCACTCGCCAACTTGCCATATCTTATGAAATAGTAACTAACGTGGATTTTACTTCATGACTTCAGTGGCATTTGGATCCTTTCCTTCATTTCTCCATTTCCCACTAGGAAGACTTTTCAGTACTTATTCCAAGTCAAGATATCACTGCACACACAATGACTTATCGGTGAACATGTATCTATAAGACAAGTGACTCTTCCGTTGCCAAACCACATCTATACCAATCTTCTGTGTCTCTTTTGCTTAAAAAATTTCATGACGACCATAATGTCGGGATTACATCTGATTTTACTCTCGATACTCTTACTCTGTTTTTGCACTGGCTCTGCATCAAGCATTTTTAGTTTAAAAAGTCTTGTTGCTTGTCATCCCCGCCATATTCAAGCGTTTACGCAGTTCAAGAACGAGTTTGATACTCGTGGGTGCAACCATAGTGACTACTCAAATGGAGTTTGGTGCGATAACTCAACGGGTGCAGTCGCAAAATTAGAGCTCAAGGCCTGTCTCAGTGGACCTCTGAAGTCCAACAGTAGCCTCTTTCAGTTTCGTGAGCTCCGTTACCTTGATCTCTCTGAAAACGACTTCACATTCTCTTCAATCCCTTCCAAGTTTGGAAATCTCAACAAATTAAAGGTTTTAGCTCTTACCTCTAATGGCTTCCTTGGTCAAGTTCCTTCCTCATTTAGTAACCTAAGCTCGCTTTCCATTTTGGATCTTTCTCATAATCACTTCTCTGGACCTCTGAACCCCAACAGTAGCCTCTTTGGGTTGCACAATCTCATTTACCTTAATCTTGGTTTCAACAACTTCAGTTCTTCACTCCCTTCCGAATTTGGCAATCTCAACAAATTACAGCTCTTTCGTCTTTCCTCTAATGGCTTTTTTGGCCAAGTTCCTCCCACGATTAGTAACCTAACCGGTTTAACTGAGTTGTACCTTGATAACAACAAGCTCACTGGTAGTTTTCCATTTGTACAAAATCTAACCAAGCTCTCTACTTTAGAATTTTGTAATAATCACTTCATTGGAACCATTCCTTCTTCCCTCTTCACTATGCCTTTCTTAACATATCTTTCTTTGGATCATAACGATCTCACCGGTTCTATTGAAGTTCCCAACTCCTCTTCTTCATCAAGGCTAGAGCGTCTGCTCCTTGGGAACAACCATTTTGAAGGAAAAATCCTAGAGCCTATCTCAAAGTTCATCACCCTCGAATATCTCGACCTTTCTTTCCTAAACACAAGCTACCTGATTGAGTTAAGCTTCCTCTCATCTCTAAAATCTTTGGTGGGTCTTGATCTTTCCGGAAATAATATATCTCCGGCAAGTTTGAGGTCAGATACAGACTTCCCATTAAAGGTGGGATCGTTGGTCTTGTCGGACTGTGGCATTAGCGAGTTCCCAAACATCTTAAAGACCCTTCAAAACTTGGAGTTTATTGACGTATCCAATAACCGAATCAAAGGGAAAATCCCTGAGTGGTTATGGAGCCTTCCTCGTCTGAGCACAGTGGTTCTTATAAACAACTCTGTCAACGGTTTTGAAGGTTCGACGGAAGTTTTAATAAATTCAACATCGATGCTGATGTTAGGTTTGGATGTAAACAGTTTTGAAGGAGCACTTCCTAATCTACCACTCTCTATCAACGCTTTTCAGCGGCTCAAAATAGTTTCACAGGAGAGATACCTCTTTCAATCTGCAACAGAAGCTCTCTCTTTACTCTTGGACTAAACGACAACAACTTCACCGGTCAAATTCCTCAATGTCTGAGTAAACTCATGTTTTTGAATCTCCGGAAGAACAACTTGGAAGGAAGTATTCCAGACATTTTCTATAAAGATTCCTCTCTAAAGACACTCGATGTTGGTTACAATCGACTAACCGGAAAACTTCCAAGGTCTCTTCTAAATTGCTCCTCTCTACGGTTTCTAAGCGTTGACAACAACAGAATCAAAGACACATTTCCTTTTTGGCTCAAGGCTTTACCCAATTTGCGAGTCCTTACCCTCAGTTCAAACAAATTTTATGGCTCTATATCTCTTCCTCATCAAGGTCCTCTGGGGTTTCCCGAGCTGTGGATACTTGAGATATCTGGTAATAAATTTACTGGAAGCTTGCCACCAAATTACTTTGAAAATTGGAAAGCATCATCACTCACGATGTATCGAGAGGGGGGTTTATATATGATCTACAGTAGTGCTTACGATAGCAATTCCTATACCTATCAAGATTCTATAGATTTGCGATACAAAGGTCTACACATGGAGCAAGTGAATGTCCTCACATCCTACAGCGCCATTGATTTTTCTGGAAATCTACTTCAAGGACAGATTCCCGAATCCATTGGTCTCTTGAAGGCATTGATTGCACTCAACTTATCAAACAACGCTTTTACAGGCCATATTCCTCTGTCTTTAGCCAATCTTACTGAGCTCGAGTCACTGGACCTGTCAAGAAACCAACTCTCAGGGACTATTCCTAACGGACTAGGGAGTCTCTCGTTTTTGGAATACATAAATGTGTCTCACAACCAACTCAAGGGTGAAATACCACAAGGAACACAGATCACTGGGCAATCTAAATCCTCTTTTGAAGGTAATGCAGGACTTTGTGGTCTTCCTTTGAAGGAAAGTTGCTTTGGCAGTAATGCGCCACCAACACAACAACCTGAAGAAGAAGAAGAAGAAGAAGAGCAAGTGTTGAACTGGAAAGCAGTGGCAATAGGATATGGATCTGGAGTGTTGTTTGGATTGGCAGTAGCACAAGTCATTGCTTCATACAATCCAGAGTAGCTCGCCAAGATAATTGGTCCGAATAAGCATAGAAACCGTTAGGATTGTTTGAGTTTGATCTTTGAATATCTATCAGGTTGTTAATTGTTTTTGTTTTGTGTTTGAACTTTGAATGTTTGTCAAGTTGTTTTTGGTGTTGTAATGAAAGCATGTTTCCTATGTGTTTTCTTATATCCGATGCTTTCTTCTGCTCTTCTATGTGCTTTTATAAAGTAATAATGTTGAGTTTTCTGTCGTCATATACATATACAACTCTGTTTCTTCGAAGGAGAAAAATATGTTATATAACAGAGACGGGGAAGAGTCCCTTGAGATCTTATTAATCGAAACAAAATTTTTTTAAAAATTCCTGGATTCACCGAACGAAATAATTTTGTTTGCAAAATTATTTTACCACCGACCTCTTGATCCTTTCTTGCTATTTTCATCATTGGATTGGCTAAATAACCCATTCCCTTAAAAAAAACTACTCTGTTTTGTAGACAAGAATGAAGAAACAGAGGAAGGACTCCATGTTGAGCGAAAAAATGGTTTACGAACAAGAAACAGAGGAGTGGAATGAAACACGGAATGAAACACGAAACAGAGGAGGAAGGACTCCATCTGAGGATAGCTGGTCCGTGATATGGAGTGCCGCTGCTGTTTCCGTACTTCTAAAAAAAATACAAACCATCCTTTTGCTCGTGATGCGGTCGTGGATCACACACAACTTGTCAGTTATCTGGAAGACACAAGCACTAAAGACATCTTGAAGACTGAGATGTGAACCCAAATAAACTGTTCCCTGTTGCGAAGACTGATTAAAACGACCATCTGGCAGTTTGATCATAATCGGAGGCATGCTGCGTACCTCAGAGAGATAGCTCAAAGACCCAGTCATGTGGTTTGTTGCCCCTGTATCAATAATCCAAGAGTTTAGAAACAATGTACCCGATAACTTGACATTATGAGACTGTTCACGTTCTGATAGGAGCAATTTGAGAGACTTCCACTGTTTGTCAATCAAGCCAACGAGGCCAACGCGATCGTCATTGGTGATGGAGTTGACCGAGGCAGGGATTGCCACGATTTTATTCGCACGAGCTGCTTGATTGTTTTTGTTGTTTGACGAGTTCATCACCGTTCCTTGAGTGGATGTTTCACCAGTTTTAGATCGCGGTCTCTCGCCCCACCAAGGAGGGTAACCGATCTTACGGAAACATTGGTCGGCTATATGACCAGTTCGGCCACAAGTTGAGCACACCACCGCTTTGTTCCTAGTTTCGCTGTCAAATTTAGCTCGAGGTTGAGACTGAATGGCGAAACTTACACCTTCAGATCTTTCTTCAAGTATCCTACTTGTAGCTTTTGACTCCTCATCTTGCGAGCTTCATCCAAAGTCGGTAAGGGAACCCGCGATAGCAACGAAGATTTCGCCGAACCAAACATCTTTTCATCAAGTCCCATGAGGAACTGATGAAGTTTATCTTCTTCACGTTCTTTTCTAACTTCTTCCATTGTTTCGGCTTATTGATAATCATTCAACGAAGACCACATTTTCATAAGCTTACCATAGTATGCTTCCACCGCCAAACCTTTTTGACGACAAGTTGCGAGCTCAGTCTTCAATCTCTGAACTCGCTGTCCGCTTTTGATTGAATAGCGAACACGGATGTGTTCCTACAGATCAGACGCGATCTCATAGTGGGCAAGATTGGATCTCAACGCCAGGTCAACCGTGAGTTTTTTATCTACCAAATTACCAAGGTGTTGTTCGCCCACCAATCTTCATAATCATCAGAGTCTTCACCTGGATGAGATATCTTCCCATCTACGAAACCAAACTTTTTGCGCGCCTTAAGAGCCAAACGTATGCTCTCAGCCCACTCGTCGTAGTTAGGGCCTCTCAACGCCGGTTGAGATATCACACAACCTGGATTATCTCCAGAGGACAAGTCTTATGGCGAGATAGTTCTCCGAGGTGTGTCACTTCGGTTTCGGAGGTTTGACAATGATGTGTCTTCATCATCTGTAACTTTGTTCTTCGGATCTATTAAAACACCCGACATCAGAAGAAGAAACCGTCAAACGAAAAGAATAGACGGAGACTAGGTCAAAGAAGGAAAGAAGAAATTGATCTAGAGATAGATCAATAGAAAGGATTGAACAAGCCTTTTCTTTGTATGCGGCTATTGCTCTGATACCATGTCAGAAAACTATATGTATGAACGTTTTCTCTTATTTCTCTTTGAGGCTCTCGGCCAACATTTATACATAGAGAAGGAATTAACCTAACTTGCTCACCAAGATGTACATATTCCTTAAATACAAACTAATATATATATATATATCGTAAAATATCTAGATATGAGATATCGTATCATATCTCAATATTTTTCGCCCAATCAAATCAAATTTAATGTCTCTCAAGTCTTCTCCGATCAAGAGGCCGATTGACTTGATTTTATGTGTTATCTTTGAATGTCTATATCAAGTCGTTTCGTGTTTTGTATATTTATGCGAAGCTTTGTTTTAATTCCTTTTCAATAAAGTAAGAATGGTAAAATTTCTGTAGTTGATAAATCATTGATTGTTCCCTTCTTTGCTCTGTTATCTATACCATGGAGAAGAGTGTGTTTAGACTCTTTTAAGGGATACTGAACCAGTTTCCCTTGCTGGCAGTGGCTTCATGTTGAGACCACCACACGTCCACACCAGTCTTTGCTCAACGGTTTTTTTAATAAACATCCCTGTAATAATTGCATTCACTTTTTGTTCTGATTCAGATTCAGATTCGATTCCCCCAGAATCTGCAGTGTTTGTTGTTTTGGGCAAACACCCCCATTTATTACTCCGGTTTAATGATCTTTTACTATCTAAGCCATACGGTGGTCACTTTCCCACTTCGCCAACTTTGAAATTTGACAATCCACAAATAAATCAAACCAATGCCATATGTTCTTTGTAATGCACTAAGGGATACAAACTTCTCCACAAACGTATCCCATGTGTCTGTCGCCATGCAACGTGGGGTTTCTGTTGTTTTCAATATACCTGAGAAATTTCGTATTGATGTGTTTCCAATCCTTCTTATACGTAAGAAAACAGTAACTAACGTGGATTTTACTGTTGGGTTTGATTCAGTCTTTTTAGTTGCAGAATAATCTCCTCTGTTTTAGAAGTCAAAAACAGAGTAAATGAGTTCCTAGTATTTCGTATGTTTTCATTTTTCAGTTCCGTCTATTTTGCTTTCAGTTATTGTAAAAGAGTTTGTCTTCATTTTAAGGCTATTTATAGCCAAGTACTTTCAGTTCAATAAAGTATCGAAGCATTCAGCTTTAGCCTTTTATTCTCTGAGTTCTACAAATTGGTATCAGAGCGAAAAACAAAAGAAAAGAGAAACACAGTGAGAAAGAGTGAAATGGGAGAATCAAGCAATTTTTCCCAACCAAGCATTCCGAAATTTGATGGAGATTATGATCATTGGAGTCTCCTCATGGAGAATCTCTTAAAATCAAAGGAATACTTTGTGGTGGTGAGAGATGGAGTTAGTGAGCCAGCGAATGAGGAAACGCTAACTGAAGCACAGAAGAAGGTTCTCAATGATGCGAGACTGAAGGATTTAAAAGCCAAAAACTATCTCTTTAGCGCGATTGATAAATCCATCCTCAAAACAATCACGCTAAAGGAGACGTCAAAGCAATTGTGGGATTCAATGAGAACCAAATACCAAGGAAATGCGAGAGTGAAGCGTGCTCAGTTACAAACGTTACGGAGAACCTTTGAGCTGTTGGAGATGAAGACTGGAGAATCCATCAACGATTACTTTTCAAGAGTAATGGTGGTAGCTAATGATATGAGAAACTGCGGAGATGATATGCAGGACGTGAAAATAGTGGAGAAGATTCTTCGCACCTTAACCGAAAGCTTCAACTACATTGTGTGTTCAATTGAGGAGTCCAACGACATCGACAAACTCACTGTCGATGCTCTGCAGAGTTCACTACTGGTGCATGAATCAAAGATAAAGAAACCAAGTGCCGTTGGAGAAGATCAAGCGCTGAAGGTTTCTCACGAAGGAGGAAGAGGCCGAGGCAGAGGAAGAACGAGCAGAGGAAGAGACCGTGGCAGAGGAAGAAGCTTCGATAAATCCAGCGTCGAATGCTATAATTGCCACAAACTTGGACATTTTCAATATGAATGTCCAAGCTGGGATGAGAAAGCCAATTATGCTGAAGCAAATGATGAAGAAGAAGACATGTTGCTGATGGCTTTCACCAAAGATGAAGCATTGCTCATGGTTCTCACAGGAAATGAGAAGGGAGAAGAAGTATGGTTCCTGGATTCGGGTTGAAATGAGAAGGGAGAAGAAGTATGGTTCCTGGATTCAGGTTGCAGCAACCATATGTGTGGAAACAAATCTTGGTTCTCCACACTTGATGAAGAATTTCGTCATTCAGTGAAGCTGGGAAACAACTATTAATTGAAGGTAATGGGAAAAGGAAACGTGAGTGTGCAGGTGAATGGAAGATCACTCATAATCGCTGATGTGTATTATGTACCTGATCTGAAAACCAATCTCTTTAGTATCGGGCAGCTTCTTGAGAAAGAATGTGAAGTGTTGATGAAACAACGAACCTGCAAGCTATATCATCCGAAGAAGGGTCTGATCATGGAGTCGAAGATGACAACAAATAGGTTGTTTAAGATCATGGCAACCAAAAATCCCATGAAAGCGGTGACAAAGTGCTTACAAGCGATGACAACAGATGAGTTTCAGCTCTGGCATCGAAGGTATGGGCATCTCAATTACAAAGGCTTGAGGACCCTGAAGTATCAGAATATGGTGAAAGGTTTACCACATCTAAAGACAACAGAGGAAGCAGGGAAGTGTGCAAGCTGTTTTGTGGGAAAACAACACCGGGAAAGTATTCCAAAGAAGAGCATGTGGTGTTCAACACGGAGATTGGAACTGATACACTCAGATCTCTGCGGTCCCATCTCTCCAGCATCAAACGGTAATAAGAATTATATCCTTACTTTCATCGATGATTACAGCAGAGAAGTTTGGATATATTTCTTGTCATACAAGTCAGAGACGTTTGGATTATTCACGAGATTCAAAACGCAAGTAGAGAGAGAGACCGGAGAAGCTTTGATCTACTTACGAACGGACAGAGGAGGAGAATACTTGTCAAATGAATTCAAAAGCTTCTGTGAAGAGAAGGGAATAAAGCGACAGCTCACAACCGCGTTCACGCCGCAGCAAAATGGAATTGCGGAATGCAAGAATCGCACGATCATGAATATGGTGCGGTGTGTGCTTAATGATAAAGGAGTTCCCAAGCGTTTCTGGCCTAAAGCAGCTAAGTGGGCCGTCCATGTGTTAAACCGAAGCCCAACCTCTGCTTTGAAGGAGAAAACACTAGAAGAGATGTGGAGTGGTGTAAAACCTACGGTGGATTATTTCAGAGTGTTTGGGTGTTTGGGCCATGTTCACGTTCCGGATCAGAAAAGGAAGAAATTAGATGATAAAAGCATCACGTGTGTGCTTATTGGAGTAAGTAGCGAATCCAAAGGATACAGATTATATGATCCAGTCACAGAGAAAATTTTGACCAGTCGAGATGTTGTGTTTGAAGAAGAAAAAGGATGGAACTGGGAAAAGAAAAGGGGAGAAACAAACGAAGAGCAGCTAACGTGGGAAGAGTGCGAATATGATGAGTCTGATACAGAGCAGAACGAGCAAAACGAAAATTCTGCATCACCACAAGTCACAGAGGAAATTGTTTCTCCTACCAATTCGCCTTCACCACAAGCTGCAACACCGGTTCTGTCAACGTCTCCAGCACAACGAATCAAAAGGAAACCTGCTTATTTACAAAGCTATACCACTGGTGAAGAATTATCAGAAGAAGAAGATGAGGATATGAGCAACTTTGTTATGTTTGCTTCCATGGAAGATCCAGCCACATTCGATGAAGCTAACGGTGATGAAAAGTGGGTAAAAGCAATGGAGGTAGAGCTGGAATCGATAGAAAGGAATGGAACATGGTACCTTACCACGTTGCCAAAAAGAGCAAAGAAGATTGGAGTGAAGTGGGTGTATAAGACAAAACTTAATGAGAAAGGGGAGGTGGATAAATACAAAGCCAGACTCGTCGCAAAAGGGTACGCACAACAACAAGGTGTAGATTACAATGAAGTATTTGCTCCTGTAGCAAGATGGGACACGATACGCATGATCTTGGCAGTGGCAGCTCAAGAAGATTGGTGTGTTTATCAATTGGATGTTAAAAGTGCATTCCTACACGGTGAGCTATCCGAAGACGTCTACGTAGAGCAGCCGCAAGGTTATGTCAAAAAGGGAGAAGAGAACAAAGTTTATAAACTTAGGAAGGCTCTATACGGATTGAAGCAGGCACCTCGTGCTTGGTACAGCAGAATCGAAACATATTTCACCAAGGAGGGATTTCAAAAATGTGAGTACGAGCATACTTTGTTCGTTAAAACCGGAGAAGGTAACAAGATTCTGATCGTTAGTCTTTATGTGGATGATTTAATCTTTGCGGGGAATGATATTGATATGCTTGAAAAGTTTAAATCATCCATGAAAGAAGAATTCGACATGACCGACTTGGGGAAGATGAAGTATTTCTTAGGAGTGGAAGTAATACAAGACACTAATGGAATCTTTATTCATCAAACGAAATATGCTGGTGAGATTTTGGAAAGGTTTAACTTGCAGAATGCAAATGAAGTTAAAAACCCAATTGTACCAGGGACGAGACTCTCAAAGGAAGGAGATGGAAGCAACAAGGTGGATTCAACGCTGTATAAGCAATTGATTGGAAGCTTGATGTATATTACTTCAACTAGGCCAGACTTGATGTACGTGGTGTGTTTATTAAGCAGATATATGGCGGATCCTACCGATCAACATATGCAAGCAGCAAAAAGGGTACTTCGCTATCTCAAAGGTACCATGAGTTTTGGTGTATTTTACAAGAAAGGAGCTGTTGGTGGGTTAACTTTCTATACAGACAGTGATTATGCCGGTGACATTGACGATAGGAGGAGTACAAGTGGTTATGCCTTTCTATTGAGTGGAGGAGCTGTAGCTTGGGCATCTAAGAAGCAACCAGTGGTGACCCTGTCCACAACGGAAGCTGAGTTTGTTGCAGCAGCCTATTGCGCATGTCAGTGTGTTTGGATGAGGAGGATCTTGGAGAAATTCGGTTTGAAGCATTCGGGAAGTACAACGATTATGTGTGATAACAGTTCAGCCATTAAGTTGTCTAAAAATCCTGTTCTTCATGGCCGAAGCAAACATATCGATGTAAGGTTTTATTTTCTAAGGGATCTTACTAAAAATGGTGTTGTGAAGCTTGTGCATTGCAGAACCAGTGAGCAGATTGCGAACATCTTAACTAAGCCGTTAAAGTTGGATTTTTTGTTCGTTTAAGGGAGAAGCTTGGAGTTTGTGACTACATAAACTGATTGCTACCGCATTCAGTTTAAGGGAGGAATTGTTGGGTTTGATTCAGTCTTTTTAGTTGCAGAATAATCTCCTCTGTTTTAGAAGTCAAAAACAGAGTAAATGAGTTCCTAGTATTTCGTATGTTTTCGTTTTTCAGTTCCGTCTATTTTGCTTTCAGTTATTGTAGAAGACTTTGTCTTCATCTTAAGGCTATTTATAGCCAAGTACTTTCAGTTCAATAAAGTATCGAAGCATTCAGCTTTAGCCTTTTGTTCTCTGAGTTCTACATTTACTTCATGACTTTACTGGCATTTGGATTTCAGTAGTTATTCTAAGTCAAGATCAATAGATCACTACACACACAATGACTTATCGGTGAACATGTATATATAAGAGAAGTGACTGCTCCATTGCTGAACCACATCCATACTAATCTTCTCCTTCTCTTTGCTTAAAAGTTTTCATGACGACCATAATGCCGGGATTACATCTGCTTTTACTCTCGATACTTCTACTCTTCTCTATCTTTGCTTCAAGTTTATTAGTGACAAATGCTCTTGTTGTTGGTTTTTCTGCTTGTCGTCCCGCCCAGATTCAGGCCCTCATGAAGTTCGAAAGTGAGTTTGATTCCAGCGGGTGCAACCAGAGTGACTATGTTAATGGTGTCGAGTGCAATAATGCTACGGGAGCGGTCACGAAGCTACAACTACCAAGTGGCTGTCTCAGTGGAATTCTTAAACCTAACAGTAGCCTCTTCAGTTTGCATCATCTTCGTTACCTTAATCTCGCTGACAACGACTTCACCTCCTCTTCAATCCCTTCCGGGTTCGGCAATCTCAACAGATTAGAGGTCTTGTCTCTTTCCTCTAATGGCTTTCAAGGTCAAGTTCCTTCTTCATTTAGTAACCTAAGCTTGCTTTTCAAATTAGAACTTTCCCATAACGAACTCACTGGTAGTTTCCCACTTGTAAGAAATCTAACAAAACTCTCATTTTTAGACTTTTCTTACAATCAATTCTCAGGAACCATACCTTCTTCTCTGTTCACCATGCCTTTCTTGTCTTATCTTAATTTGGAAGAAAACCATCTCACCGGTTCTATCGAACTTCCTAGCTCCTCTTCTTCATCTAGGCTACAGAGATTGGTCCTTGGACATAATCCAATAGAAGGACAAGTCGTAGAACCTATCTCAAAGCTCATCAACCTCACACATCTCGACCTTTCTTCCCTAAACATAACCTACCCAATTGACTTAAGCTTTGTCTCTCCTCTAAAATCTTTGGTGTACCTTAATCTATCTGGTAATAGAATATCACCATCCAGTATAAGTTCAGATTCAAGCCTCCCATTGAGCATGGAAACCTTGCTCTTGTCGGGCTGCAACGTCAGTGCAATCCCAACCATCTTAAAACCTCTTCAGAACTTGCAGATTATATCTATGTTTAGCAATAGAGTTAAAGGAAAAATCCCTGCGTGGTTATGGAGCCTTCCTCGTCTGACTTTAGTGAATCTTTGTGAAAATTTTCTCGATGGTTTCCAAGGTTCGGCGGAAGCTTTAGTAAATTCATCAGTGAAGTTTATAGATTTGCAGTTTAACGACATTGAAGGACCACTTCCTAATTTACCAGTCTCTATCAACATCTTGTCTGCACGGGGTAATAGATTCACAGGGAACATACCTCTTTCAATCTGCAATTGTAGGTCTATCATGCATCTGATGCTACCTCAAAACTACCTCACCGGTCCAATTCCCGAGTGTCTGAGTAACTGATGGTTTTGCATCTCCGGGATAACAATTTGGAAGGGAGTATTCCTGACATGTTCCATGCCGGTGCATCTTTACGGACACTCGACGTTGGCTACAATCGACTAACCAGAAAGCTTCCAAGGTCTCTTCTAAATTGCTCTTCTTTAAAGTTTCTAAGTGTCGACAACAATAGACTCGAAGACATGTTTCCGTTCTGGATCACCCAAGATGGCTGAAAATGGGAAAATCTATATGGGATACAACCAGACAGGGCCGGTGGTTTCGTTTGTTTATTTTGATTCTTTAGACTTGAAATACAAAGGCCTGTCTATGGAGCAAGAGATGCTCATTACTTCCTACAGCACCATTGATTTTTCTGGGAACAAACTTGAAGGAGAAATTCCTGAATCCATTGGTCTCTTGAAGCCATTAATTGCGCTCAACTTATCAAACAATGCTTTCACAGGCCATATTCCTCTGTCCTTGGCAAATCTTACAGAGCTGGAGTCACTAGACCTGTCAAGAAACCAACTCTCAGGGACTATTCCTAATGGACTCAGGAGCCTCTCATTTTTGGCGTACATAAATGTGTCTCATAACCAACTCAAAGGTGAAATACCACAAGGATCACAAATCACTGGACAAGCTAAATCCTCCTTTGAAGGGAATGCAGGGCTTTGTGGTCTTCCTCTACAAGAAAGTTGTTTTGGGAGTAATGCGCCACCAACACAGCAGCTCAAGGAAGAAGATGATGATGAAGAAGAAGAAGAAGTGTTGAAATGGAAAGCAGTGGCAATAGCGTATGGGCCTGGAGTGTTGGTTGGATTGGCAATAGCACAACTCATTGCTTCATACCAGCCGGAGTGGTTGGTCAAATTTATTGGTCATGAAAAGCGCAGAATTCGTTAGAATTTACTTGGTTTTACTTTTCATCTTTGAATGTTTATATCAAATTGTTGCTAAAATTGTAATGAAGCGGTTCCTTATGTTTGTTGTATGTTTATGCGAAGCTTTGTTCTATTTCCTTTTCAATAAAGTAAGAATGCTGAATTTCCGTAGTTGATAAATCTTGTAAAATAGAATGAATGAGAAAAATCAAACAAGAAAAATGGCAACGAAGGAAATGGCATCTGGAAAGTACAAACTAGGTTTCATTCAAAATCACTTCTTCTCAAATTCCTGTGTCACAAAAAAAGAGAGTAAGAAGCTGCTCTGTTTTGTCAAGTACATAATGAAGAAACAGAGGAGACGATATGGAAAAGCAGAGCAGAGCAAAGTGATAAAAGGAACAACAGTGGTTTAAGTTCTCTATATGTTTCATAAATCGCAGTAACATCTGGAAAGTACAAACTAGGTTTCATTCAAAATCACTTCTTCTCAAATTCCTGTGTCACAAAAAAAGAGAGTAAGAAGCTGCTCTGTTTTGTCAAGTACATAATGAAGAAACAGAGGAGACGATATGGAAAAGCAGAGCAGAGCAAAGTGATAAAAGGAACAACAGTGGTTTAAGTTCTCTATATGTTTCATAAATCGCAGTAACAACTTTACAGAATCAAAGCTATAAGAACTCTCTCCTTATCCATTCCTATCTTCAAAAAACAAGTATGAAGCTGCTCTGTTCTATTTTTTATTTTTATACAAGCCAAGAATACTTTCTAAAGTCATATACATCTCTCTCACTCTGTTTCATCAATCATTGGAAGGGTACACCAGAAAGAGACTTCTAGATTCACCAGTAGAAATTGTGTGTACAGTTGTATTCAAATCCCTGTACCACCTTTAGAGAAGAAATAGTAGTCTCCGCTTATATCTGGTCTTCGCGCTTCAATGGCATTGTGGATGTCTCTGATGGTTTGGTCTGATCTAAAAGGAATCTCTACCGCTGTATTATCAGCAAATATGATCTCTATTGTAATAGTCTTCGTGCTTGAATCGTCTTCAGCAGCTTTACCCTTCAATTTTTTCTGACATAATAAGATGACAAAACTCAATGCTCAGAAGGGAAAATGGAGAAAACAGAAAGACCATTCCAAAGAAAGACTATCAAGAGTTATATGACATTATGGATGTTCAGCAGAGAGATCTTGAAAGAATAGCAGAGAGAATCATACTAAGTATAATCTAGAAACCAACATTTTAGAAAGATAACATTATAATTTTCCAGCTCACAAACAGTTAACACAGAAAATTCTAGATTTTCTCATGAACCAAAAAATACTAAACCCTGAATCAAGAATCCAACACATTTTGATAAAACCGCAAGAAAAAAAAAAGAAACCACCTTGAAGAGCTCCCGAATGAAGATGATTGCCCAAATGTCGAATGAACATCTTCTGAGAAACGAGGCCATTTTGATTGGTTGTCCATGAAACTGCAGATGGCTTCTGGTACACTCCACTTGCAGTGATTGAGGTAAGCGATTGCGGCTTCTACAGACGTTCCACTAGCCACTTCGAGGAATTCACGGACGAGGGCATCCTTCTTTTGAGACGGTAGTGCCTCTGGCATCTGATTCAAAATCGGACGTGAATTGATCAACTCTGGCATCTGAGTCGAAATCCGACGTGAGTTGATCACCACTGGCGTCGATGGTGACTCCAACTCCGGCTCTGCAGATTTCACATCCACCGAAACCCCTGGCGAAGATTTTACTTGACTGGAGGTAAGGTTTTGATACGGTAAGCCTCCATTGCTGAAGCCAAATCCCAATTGAATCCTTCGAGGTAATAGTTTGCCTCTTCTCGAGACACTCCGAATTTCTCACAGATTCGATCAATCTTAATCGGCGGAAGGAGTTCTTCTTCCATGTTTTGAGCGGGACTGCTACTTTCCTGAATCTGAATGAAGCAAATGCAAAGAGTTTACGCCAGTAAAACAAGAAGAAAGACTGAATCTCAACCCATTACTTCATCATAGAACACCAAAGCTATGTGCATCAACATCAAGTTCCCTTCTTTATAAACTATATTAAGAAAACAGAGAAGGCAAAAACTAAAGGAAGATCCATCTAGAGATAAAACTAAATTACCATTCTTCATTGCAAACACAGTATGAAGAAATAGCAAAGACAATATAGAGGTATAGTGCAGAGAAAGAGAAGATTACACTACCTTCACTTTAGATGACGCCATTAGAGGTATAGCAGCGGGCACATTAAGATCAATCAAACTGATACAAGTAGACAAATATCAGGAAACTAAACAAAAAAATCAGATTTTTCTCCGGAATCAACTAAACCCTAAATCAAGAAATCAACCATAAAAGACTTCGAATTGACGAATTCAACACTTCTTGGAGACAAAATCACAAGATAAAAAGGGGAAATTTACCCAGAAGAAGAGCTCATTTGCATTGGGTAGCCAACAGCAGCATGAAACTGAGATTGTGACGGTAACAGTGGAAGAGGCGGAGCTCTACGATCCATCACATCCATAGCTAACGCCGCCGATGTTTCATATTTTGAGAACCCATCCAATTTCGTAACCCCAATCGCCGGAATACGAGCATCTGGAAACTGACGCAAATACGACAGATCAATCGCCGAACGATCATCATCATCATCAACTGACATTTTCTGCGGATGTCGCTGATCCAGGTAATTATCGACGGCTAGTTCTACATCCCAATTGTATCCTTCGAGAAAATTGAATACTTCTTGTAGAGACATTCCATAAGCGAATTCGCGAAATTGATCGATGCGTTCTTTCTTAGTTTCAGGCGCTAGTTCCTTCGGCGGATTCTGAATCGAAATCCGACGTGAATTGAGCCTTATTGGCGCCGTCGGGGACACCACCGGCTGGAGATTATTGTTGAATGAAACCTGCGGCCAAGATTTAGTCTTGGGTTGCGGCGAGGTTTTATTGCGGCAAGCCTCCATCGCCGAATCCAAATTCCATTGGAATCCTTCGAGGTAATAGAGTGCTTCTCCTCGAGGTACTTCAAGTTCATTGCAGATTAGGTTCACATTCACCAGATCATTACCAATCGTCGACGAAAGGGGCTCGCTCGTTTCTCAATTTTGGGCTGGACTTTCTCAGAATCTTACGAAATAAAATTTAAAAACTTTATTCTATATTGATAATTAATACTGTTTATACACATTTTCCACAGTTCCACTCGATAAAAATTGTTGAGAAGAAAAATCACATAGAACTGCTAAAATTGATGCAAAATATTCATCTTTTTGTATTCAATTATTTAAAAACCTGTTACTTATAATTAAGTTGCAACCAAGATACGTTTCTACTTCAAGTTTCTGCTCTTCAAGCTCCTCTATAAATGTCGCAAACACACTGACCAAAAAGGAGCAGTATTGTACGTACAAGCCTCGGTTTGAACGTAATTATCCCTCCGGTCAACAAATTCATCCCGGTGACCAAAGCCCCGACTAAAACACTTGGATTAGGCTTGGACCGTCTGTACCAATTATCATATTCTTGAGTGCATCCAGATACAATCAACCCTTTTGAGTTTTTTTTTATAAGAAGAGTGATCGATGAGCCTATATGACGAACCCTAGTCAGATATTTTGGACGGTACATATATATCCGACTAGATGACTTGTTTTCATCGGATTCGGTCCTAAAATGTAATCAATTTGAGATTTCGCAAATCCGAGCATCTCTTCGGGTGTTACATATTGCATATTGTTCCATTGCCCGACGTAAAGTAACTGGCCATAGACGTGTGTGCCGTTGATGCTTTTGTTGAGGATTGAGTATAGGTAATGATCCGCCTTTTGATTTGTATTGTTGCATGATTTTAGAATGTTGCTTGAGCTTTCTTCTTTTAGCAACTAAGAAATGAGGCAACAAACCAAGAATTGAGAGATGAGTATAATAAAAATACTGTAATTAGAAAATGTACTTCTGGTAAAGAGAAACGATTAATTACTTTTTGTCTCATTATTGTGGTATAGTCAGGGCCGGCATTGAGGTTAAATTTTTTTAAAGTATTTTAGGACCCTAAAATAATTATTTTCTTGCAAAAAGGGTCCAATTTTTCAAATTGTTTAATAAAGACAACAATTGGAAAAAAAAATATATTTTCTAGCACAGGGCCCAAATATTGTTTGAGCCGGGCCTGGGTATAGTTAATTAAGTAAAATTGAGATAATCATGAAAATAGCCAAAAACTGTACCAAAGACGAAAAGGATAGTGATTACTGATTACAATTCCATGATATGTATGTCGGTTCGGCAACTCCTTTTCCTTTATGGATTTGTTATTCACTTTTAATATTTATTTGTTATATATATATGTATGTGAATCTGTGATGTTTTTTTTTTGTATCAAATTTCAGAACAAGGACTTGCACCTCTTGCGTTGTTATGACTGCTGCTGTCCCCGAACTCATGCCGGTGAGTTAGAAATTGAACTCTTTTTCTCCAATTTGTTGACAAACTCTTATCTTTCTTCCGAATTTTGATTTACTATAGCTTCTTTTTTTGTGAAAAAATATTTGAGTTTAGATCTGCGGACCAATGAAGTTGAATTTGGGCTTTTCTTTTGATTTTAGTGGTTAATTAAGAATCTTTTTGGTTTGTAATTCTGTGAGTATATCATAAAACAACATAGAGTTTCATCGAGAATTATTAGGGTTCAAAGTAGACGGAGGGGAAAGATGATTACCATCAAAAAAAGGAAAAAAATTAATATGCAATAATATAGGCTTTCGAACTAAAAAAAATGTCTTAGGGCAATAAACAAAGTAGAGCTCGATTCTTGCAACTAAAATCCGTATGTGTGATTGCAGCTAAAATACATAGTATGTATTCATCCAATTTGCATTGATATTCTCATGCATGCTTGTACGTAGTAGTAACATAATATTTGTTTTCCTTGTAACTTATAGAGTGATGTTTTTTATTTTTTAAGATTAACTAATAGAGTGATGTTGGAATCGATATTTGTGTTGTAGATGGAAGACATCTTCGTAAAAAGACAAAACATGTGGAAACGTGGACTAAGATTTATCCACAAGTGAGTGTCTTTTGTTTATATTTTACTTATAGACGGAATCAAGCAAGCTTCGTTTGATTTTAATACACGTCTTAATTTTGTGTAAATGGCAGGATGACTTCGGGAGTAGTCTACTCAATAGTGATGCATATTTTGCTCATCACAGCGCACACGTACCTAATTTTCCAGATTTTATATACAAGGGGCTTTGGTCTCAAGCTGTTTTTCGATGTATTTGGCTTCTTCTACTTGTACCTCGGGTATGGCTTAGGGGAAATTGCAGTGAGAGCATGTATTGAAGAACGGATGTGTGTCACAGCGTTTGGGCATCTCAGCCATCTGGTGGGATGTATTTTGCTCTCCGGGTACAAGGTTTCATTAAATCCTATTGGAACTTTTGCCTTCTTTTTCCTAAGAGTACCGTTCTTTTTTTGGTGTTTTTTCGCTGCATTTTCCGCTTATATTCCAGCTCTTTTGGAAGATGACTCGTTAACCCAACCATTAGTTTAGGATTTATCGTTTATAAATGGTGTATTCTTTTTTTTTGTCATCTCATTTTATTAATAACATAAAAAAATCTAAAGCATACAAAAGTAAGAAAACATGTATTGTTTGACAACGAGTTGTTGTTCAGCGTGATCATCCTCTCCCTCACTCATCGCTTAACGTTACTCTGTTTTGTGTGCTTGGTTGTTTATTTTTTATTTTTTTAGGTAATCTCTACTCGAGAGTCGATTAAAGGTTATAAAAAAAACATGGAATTTTAGAGAACATGCTCTTATACCATGATAACTTTAGAATATAATACTGAATCGACTTGTTATTGATGTTTAGAGAACACTGTTATATATACACAAATACTCTCATATCTAGCTAAACTAGATTCACATCTATAGTATAATATGTATCTCACTAACCGCTCCATGCAAGTCGAAATTCCCTGATCGTGAGAGCCCCAATAAATAAGCCAAAAGAAGCAAAGCCTGCGTAAAAAGTTACTCGGGATGTATAAAATATCACCGAAAAAAATGGATGTTGCCTCAGCAAACTGTACCACCCTACGAGAGAAAGAAGCGGAAGAAAAGATGTAGAACGCAGCATATCCCAAAGCAAATATTATGAACGGATCAACCAAAGTGAAGCCTTTAAAGAATCTGAGAAGTAATTCTACATAGTCAATCACTTGAAGTCGACCCCCACATTTGTTTTGTGCATCGATGAGGTACCGAATTGGTACGAACGCTAAAGCAGCTGCTGTGAGAAATGCAATCATCTCATTGCAGCTTTTAATATATGCCGACCATCGGTTCCTATAAAACGTAATTATAGAAAGAAAGAAAAGCTCTTAGTTCATTAAATGAATTATCATATACTATCAAACAAATAAAGCATTTATCATTTTATCCTGTCTTTTTTTTGGATTATTTTATCTTAACTATCCCTTATTAAAAATAAATCAATATATAAAAAAATTATAAAAAAAATATGCCAAGTAAAAAATTATAAAGTCCACTCACTGGTTTGCGGCGTCTCCAGGCTGCTGCAAATTTCCTTGCGTCGTAGTTCTGCCGCCTTGCGTTGGTGACACAATCACCACAGAAAGTGTCGCATCCGAATCAGTTATGATATCGCTTTCTCTCTGCGGATTATCAATCAGTTGCTCTTCCGGCTTCCTCGGAATGCCTTGTAACGGCGGGTCTGTCGTGTCACTTTCTCCCGACGACGGTGGCTCAAATTTTCTCGACGGCGACACGGAATTGAATATTATTGGTGGCCATGACTGACTACAAGAAGGATGTATATCGATTCAGAAACAAACATTATGGTTTTCACTCTCACACAAACAATCAAACACAGCAAATTCAATATTTTCTTGGGAACCCTAAAATATATATACACACTAGACCCTAAATCAAGAATTCGAATCAGAAAGACATTTACTTAGGAGAGACAAAATCGCAAAAGAAGAAAGGAAATTAAATTACCTAGAAGCAGAGCTCTCGACTTTGACTTGTTTCAAGTAATCTTGCTTAGGGTGGCCAACTGAAGCATGAAACTGCAATTGTAAAGAAGATAACTCCATCAATGGGCATTCTTCCTCCTCGGATGATTCATCCCCTGACACCCGTTGCGAATCCAATTAGACATTGCAGAATGTTTCGATACGTTGATTCTTCAATCGAGAAGGTTGTTCCTCAGCCAGCGGATTCAAATTACTACGTGAATCGGTCATCATTGACGGTATCGACGGCAAAGATTGTCTCCCCGGCGAAGATTTAACCCTGACGGAAGGCAACGGCAAGGTTTTGCTGCGGCAAGCCTCCATCGCCGAAACCAAATTCCATTCGAATCCTTCGAGGTAATAGAGTGCTTCTACTCGAGGTACTTTAAGTTCATCGCAGATTAGGTTAACCATCTCCAGATCTTCATCCATCGTCGACGAAAGGGGCTCGCTCGTTTCTCAATTTTGGGCGGGACTTTCTCAGAATCTTTCCAAGACGACGAATGCTATATAATTTCCTTGCTAAAAGAGCGTCGTCTACTTGTCTTATAGTAAATCCCCAACGACGTCGTGCTCCTCAATTTGATCCATAAAAACGCGAAGGGTAAAAAGGTAATTAACAAACAACTAAAAACAGAGCAGGAAGAGTCTATTCCAACTTCTTACGAATAGAACCGACTAAAAACTTTAGTCTATATTGATAATTAATATTTATACACACTTTTCACTGGATAAAAATTGTTGAGAAGAAAAACTCCAACAATATATATATAGAAATTGGCAAAATCGGTGCAAATAAAACCACATTTTCTTTTTCTTCTTTTGTATTCGATTTCTTTTTTAATCTATCTCTTATAAGTTGCAACCAAGCTCACATCTTCTTCTTCAAGTTTTTGCTCCTCAAGCTCTATAAATCTCGCAAACACACCAACCAAAGGGGCAGTATTGTACGTACAAGCCTCAGTTTGCACGTAATTATCCCTCTGGTCATCAAACTCATCTCGGTGATCCGGTCCTCCGACCAAAGCCCCGACTAAAACACTTGGATTCGGCTCGGACCGTCCAAACCAATTATCATATCCTTGTGTGCATCCAATGAACCCTTTGTGATCTTTGTAAGAAGCTATAGACGCGCCTCTATGATGAACCCTAATCGGATATTTTGGACCATACCCTACTAGATAACTTGTTTCCATCGGATTCGATCCTAAAATGTAATCAATTTGGGACTTCGCAAACTCAAGCATCTCCTCGGGTGTTACGTTTCCTTCGTGACACTCAAGATCGGTGTTTGATTTTCGGAGATGGTCGGAATATACGGTTAGGAGGAAAGATGCGGTGGATACGTACTGCATATTGTTCCATTGCCGGATGTAGAGTAAACCGGCCGGAGTTCGCTGGACGTTTGTGCCGTTGATGTTCTTGTTGAGGATTGAGCATAGGTAATGATCCGCCTTTGATTTGTATTGTTGTAGGACTTTAGCATGTTGCTTGTGCTTTTCTTCTTTTAGCAACTAAGAAAATGAGGCAACATAACAATTAATATATTAGAAAGAAAAACAAGATAATGCTCAATTGAAAAAAATAAACATAATACGAAAAAAATGCAATTAAATCTTTACAGAAATTATACCAAAAGTAAAGTCTTTATATAGTGATATTGCTTAAAACTCGAGTAAATTTCGTTGTCCATAAGAAAACTGTTTTAGCGAGTAGGTTTCATATCACGTGCTGTATAACAGATACCATTTACAGAGGCGTACCCGATTAGCGGAACATGAGCACGTGACCTTAAGTTCTGTTTCTGCTGAATAACTAACTTTTTAAAAATGCTACTACTAAGTATTAATAACTAATATTTTGGTGCATATACAAAGAGAAAATGTTTGAATAGTTGTTGTTTGGTGGGGTGGAGAATAGAATACCTTACTTTGGGGTATAACCTTAATTAAAGCTTGATAATCACGCAATAATAAGATTCTAATTCAATTTTAAATTGGACCAAAAAAGAGGTTACTCCTATATAAAGACTTTACTTTTTGTATAAAGATTTTACTTTACCAAAAAAATATATACTAATAGTAATAAATACTTAAGTAGTAATTAGAACTAACCATGGAAGCGAGGAGTTGAACGCCGGCGAACTTGACGTCCCAGCTAAACTCGGTCATAGCCCAAGAAAGGCCACCGAGTTGGTCAGCCATGTCAACGACATAATTCATATAGTGGTCATTGTCGGTGGCTCGATAAAGCCACGTGGCACCCCATAAAAGCTCGTCCATGTACCCACTCACCGAGGCATAATAACTCTTCACAACTCTTATACTCTCGTCGTATTTTCCTCTGTACTTGTCTCCAAACTCAAACAACTACACCATAGCCGTAACTAAATTAAATCTCTAACCCAATAATTGTCGGTTCCAACTGTAACATTTTAAAATAAATAAATAAATTGAAATGTGTATGTACTTGTTGGGCATGGTGCAAGAGAAGGTGAGAGTAATGTGGATTTGTTGTCCGAAACACTATTGAAGCTGCCGCCATAGCCGCGGCAGTTTCTCCGGCGAGATCTGATCCGGGATTGTTCTCGTCGATCTTAAAAGCTCGCCGTGAAGTTGTCATGTCCTCCGGTCTTTGCCAACAGTAATGGTCAGTGTAACCATCGCCTACCTCGGCCCATAATACATTTGGGCTTGTGTGAGCCTTGATGAAATAATCCGTTCCCCACTTAATAGCTTCAAGAGCGTGAGATAACTCGCCGGTGGAAGCGACTGAGTCACCGTACTCTATTACACTCCATGACAACATCGTCACCGTGAAAGCCATCGGAAGTCCAAATTTAACATGGTCTCCGGCGTCGTGATATCCTCCCACTAAATCCACCTTAATAACAAAAATTTAATATTAAAACCAATTAAATGACAATGTTTAATTAATTAAAAAGATTTTCAAAGTCTCTTTCAACCTTAAGGAAAATCATTTTCAAAAATGGAAATCATACTAATTAAACAATAAATATCAATATTAATTAGCTTTTAATGTATTAATTAGCTAGAGATTTTTTTCTAAGTCTCTTTTCAAACTAATGATGGTAAAGTTAAATTAGTTTAAATTTTCGAAAAAAAACATTTAGTGAAATTTGTAAAAGAAACAAACCCCTTGCTCGAGACCGTCGGTGAGACCAGAGTGATCACGCCACGTCACACGTTGGTTGTAGGGAAGTCGACCTGATCGTTGAGCTTCGAAGTAGAGTAAGCTTTTAGACAATGCTTCGCCGTAGTCGAATCCTCCAACTTCAGCCTCTGAGGAAACACCGGCCAACGCGGCGGAGGAGATAGTGATCAGCAGAAGAAGAAGGAGGAGAAAATGACATTGTTTGTGTCGGTGATTTCGCACTGCCATTTTTGTGGGTCTCTCTCTAAGTCTCTGTTGAAGAAGAAGAAGAAGAAGAAGAGAAAGAAGAAGAAGAAGAAGAAGAAGAAGAAGAAGAAGAAGAAGAAGAAGAAGAAGAAGAAGAAGAAGAAGAAGAAGAAAAAAGAGAGAGAGAAAGCGATGGACTCCTCTCACTAATCTCTCTCTTTTCTCTGCTCTTGCAGGGGATATTTGAAAGCTGTGTGGAGTGGTGGAGGAAAGAGAGAGAGAGATGAAGTGACTTTTTTTGTTGTTGTTGGTAAATTTTGTTTTAAATATGAGAAAATGTGAAGACTTTTGCTTTTTTTTTTCTACATATTAGTGGTAATGGCCGTAATTTATGCAGCTAGTTATTGCTTTTGCAGTGCTAATCTGGACGAATTATATGCAATTCAATACATAAAAATGCATATAAGTACACTTTTCGAGTGTATTTTATGATATTACTTTCCTAATGATTTTAAAATTTTATTCAAAAGGTTATAATAATTTCAATATATTTAGCGATCTTGTGGAATTTTAAAAAGTAGAAGAGGAGACAGTTGTAGACTTTAAGTTGTAGTTTTGTAGAAAGTGTAACAGTTACAGTCTTAAAGAGGAAAATTTGGCTCATTTGTCTCTTAATTATAATTATTACAAGTTTCCATGAAACGGTCTAATTAAATTGATAGACTAATCATTATAAATTGTTTGGGATAAGAAGGTAGAATTTTTGTAACCGTTCAATTTAATTGCTTGGCAGAGAATTGTAACTGACCGTTAAGGCTGCTGTGTTTGGCAGAGAATCGTGAATAGAAAGAGGCTAATTTCTCAATTAAACTTTGGTATAGCTGCAATTCTATCACAGCTGTTTTGTTTATTTTTGCTTGGTTATCAATTTTTTAACCTTATCCATAAATCATAATCCATTCAGACCAAAGATTCAATAGTTTAATTAAGAGGAAATTAGTCTTTTTTTTTTTTTGGCAACCTGTATTCAAACTCTCTTTTTGGGTAAATAGCTAGTACAACAATTTAGTTATCAACGCCAAATATTTAGCAACAATTATTTTGTGTCCTACCAACGGATTTTCAACGTCCATATTTAAACAAAAATACGGATGTTCTTTTTTTAACATGTTATCATAATTCATTAAGAACATCTAAGTGGGATTGGTGAACCAATAGAGAGCACATATGATTTGTTTTGAAATGATGGACGCTAAAATTCAATTTTTTTTAAAGAAAAAGACATTATACCTTGAGGTTTATAAAAACTGTGGTTAGGGTTCAAAATTCAAGTAATATATGTTAAACTCAAATTTGTTTCCGTCTGATTAATTTACTCATCTCTAATCATATATATACGGGGAACTCTAAATATTCAAATTTATGATGGATATAAATGGGTTTAAAGTCATTATCAAGCAAAATAAATGGGTTTAAAAACCGACCTGGAAGCTCTAAATATGGTTTGCCCACCAATAAAAACCCCAATGGCCAGTTGGCCACTAAGAGACACCTACACGTGTGCAGTTCCTACAACCATAAATTTCGCAGTAATTCAGGTTTCCGTAGTTTCTTGATTACCGGTTTAGACGGTTTATATTTTTCCGAGCACCGACATTTTGATATGGACCCACTAGTTGTTACCTTCGAGCTCGACCGACAAATTAGTCAAAATAGTTTGACTTAAGCAACCAAAAGGTCATTAGCGACACTAAGCATGGAGACGTAAACTTTGATATGTTGTTGACGGGGAACATTTGTTTATTTGTTCATCATTAACTAGAAATTAACGTCTACACCTTTTTCTATGTCACAAAAAGTATCGCTTATACATTTTCGCTTATATTTATAAAATTAATATAAAATTTGGTAACCTGTTCTGAAACATATAGATATTGACTAATGAACTTGGTAAAATCAAACATAATATTTAGTTTTGATGTGTCTAAAAACTTAAACGGAGTTTATTTGTTATTTAAGACTGTTGCACAATTTGAGTAATTTTTTTTCTTTCAAAATTTAGTGGTAAATATAAAGTTCAAGCGTTTGAGATTGCAACAAATGCAAAAAAAAACAAAGTACTTGCTTCTTTAACCAAAGCTTTCTTTCTCAAATTTCTTACTAATTTAGTAGTCTTTCCAAAAATATTTACGATGACACATATATAATTAAAAAAAAAAAAAGAGAGTATCAAACGTGCACAGTCCATAACGACATTTTCATCAAATCGCATTTAAAATAATACTTATTTGTTTATTAAATTATTATCCTAATTTTCTGTTTATATAAAAATAAGAATAAATTATCCGTGGCTAAGAAGCGGTATTAGAGTCCACATCGACCATCGTTATAGTTTTTTATACCATGTTAGAAATCTACGCTGATACATTTTCTCCATATCAATCTTATATCAAAATAGGTTTTTATGATGTGAGATATCACTCCACGGAGTAATAGAAACAGAACTCTAAGCGGTGGCAGAAATAGAATTTCACACGGTGACAGAGACAGAACTCCACTCCCTAGTCTCTATGAAGATCTATTGGGACTCCAAAAACATTCATATTGCCTGCATTATAGGTGCTAATTTAGTTCATTCTAATATCGAGCGGATTCTTACGCAACTTAACTACGAGCTTTCTTCAATATAAGCTTATGGTTATCCTAATGACTTTATCATCAAGGTCAAATTTAAGAAATACTACAACATAAAAATTTTGAAGTTGTACCACTTAAAATGAAAAAAAAAAACGGAAAGAAGACGAGATAAACTATTCCAACATCGGTTAACAAAAAAAAAAAAAAAGGCTATTCCAACATCGAAATAATGAAATGTTTTTTTTATCTGCCACGTGCTCATGTTATTCTTATATTACGGATGATGTATAGACTTTGATAATAGTACCATCCGCCACCTAAGAAGAACTCGATTCTATGTTCTTTTGGCTTATAGTGAACAAGCAACAGCAAAATTTAAGATATCTACTAAGATTGTTTTGCCTTCGGTAGATTTTATAAATGGACGAACTCAAAAGTAATGAGTTAATGTAAGGCAGGGGCGGAGGCACTTGAACGGAAGGGAGGTCAGCTGACTTCAACTATAAAAAAAAATATTTGTTATAATTTTAAAGAAAAAAGTTATGACTCCATATAAAAAAATATATTTGACTTTATAAATCTTATAGTTTTACTTTATTTTTTTAGTTGGATTTATGTTTAAATTTTTTGTGATCCAATAAAAATATTGTGAGTTATTCATAATGGTCTAATTTATTTAATACAAAATTAATTTTATTTTAGAAAATACAAAATTAATAATAAAAGAAACGTGACTTTTTTTTCTCCTTGCTTGAGTCATCGATTGACCCTATTTGTTTTTCAAGCAATAACAATGTAAATCATCATCAAATTTGGTGGATTTCAGGTTATGATTTCATTCTTTATTTATATTTTATTTTAATCTGTTAAAATTAAACTCTAGATTTTTATTAAATTAGAAATTTAGTATTAGGTTACTTGAGACTTTGTTTATATGAGGTTGCTAAACTAAAAATTATATTTTACATACTTTGGTTTATAGGTTTTTGAAATTAGTTTTGATTTTACATGTTACTATTGCAACCGTCGATGGATGGTTTTTTTAAGATGAAGATTGTGACAGCTGCACTATGAAATCGCATCGGTGATCAGTTTTAAGTGATTGTCTAGTTTGTTTTATTGAAAAAAAGTTATTTGAAGATGTAACAAATAAAACAGTGATAAAAAATTTCAAGGTATGAGTGAACGTAAAATACGATTGTAGTTTTTTAACAGTTTATCGATTACTTTTTATTGTATTTTTCTGATCCTGATAAAATAAAACTGTCTCCACCACTAATGTAAGGTCAGAGGAAAAAATCAGATTTAGAACTCATTTTCGGTTAGAGATATAGTTTTTCTCCTTCTGTATTTGACAATTTCACCTCAAAATGCTTCGAAGGAAAAAATCCTTTAATTCTACTTTTATTTTGCAGATTAACCTAAGAGATTTTAATATACGAAGTAGCAAACAAACTTGTTTATTCACTTATACGAACAATTATATTTGCCATCTTGTGCGTGGTGTGGTTCGTGCAACCCGCTCAATTAACTCACAATCTACGGAATTAATAATGTTGTCGTCGATGGGTCCTATCTTCTTCATTCCAGCTTCCAAAACAAAACTCAAATCTTTTCAAATGATTGAGCGCTACGTGTTTCTTCATGCCAGCACATCACCGACGAACTCAAGCTCTAAACCAAGTTACACTATTTCCATCCACCCTACAATCGTATTATAAACAGATCAATTAACTGTATTAGTTAAATAATATACTTCATCCATTTTAAATTAAATATCGTTTTATGATTGTTTTCTATTTCTAGTTAAGTATCGTTTTAGATTGTTAATGTAGTTTTTAAAACAATTTTTGTTTTGTTTTAACCTTATTATTTTACTGTATTAATAAAACTATAAGATGATTGACAAAAAAAAAAAAAATTGATAAAAAGAAAAAGAAAAATTATAAGAGAGATAAAATTTTAATGTATTACCAAGGGGTAAAGTAGATATTTTAATATGAAAAATTTTAGCCGACACTAATACTAAAATAGAAAGAGTACTACTTTACATCATACTAGTGGGCGAGGCGCCTTTTGCACGGAATTTTATATATTAATATAGTTAGAAAAAAAAATTCGTTAATAAAAATATTACTATATCTCCTCTTTAGTGGTTTTATATGTACTTAATAAAATAAAATTTATCAACAACAAATATATAGTATTAAATTATATTTATCAAAAGTCAAATCTTAAAATATATTTTAAGTTCATCAAATTTTTTAGATATCTGATTTTTGTACATTTATACATCACATAAATTTTTTTAGATAGTTGAATATGTAATCTTGATCCGAATTATTAACTTTAGATTAAAAAATATACTGAATATTATATATAAATCATTCAACTATTAGACTGCTGTAGACATATAGTCCTCTAATATATGAGAAGTGTCATAGATGCTACTAACCTTGCCAAAAAATTTAGCATTTAAATCATTTCGTCCAAAAACACCACTCCATTGGCTATATCGGATGTTTCCAACTACACACGATTCAACCAATCCAACCATCCATAAATTCAATCTCCAAATCTATATCTCTACGTAAGATCTTGAATATTGCATAATATATAGGGACGAAACTCTCAAAAGGATTCAAAAGTTATGCTAGAGAACAACCATTGCTTACACTTCTTTTTTTTTTTAAATTCAATTGGATGTTTAGATATTGATCTATATTCATAAACGTATGATGTGTTTTCAAAATACACACATTTTTTTCTCTCTTGTTCTCTATTTTTTTTCATCAACACGATAAAATTGAACCATGGACCATATTACATAGATCACCAACAACATTAAACTTCTCCATAAATACATTATGTGTTTCTAAGTTTCACTCATATTATCATTATTTCTCTCATCGATGCAAAAGATTGAATTATAGACAACACGTTCGTCCGTTTTAAATATAACATTCATTATCTTTATCATGTTTCCCTTTTCTTTGTTCATTCTCAATGTATGGTCAATGACTTAAATGCTGTAAAAATTTTATAAGACTTAACTCATATTTTTTTTTAAAGATTGGTTTAAACATGTTAACGTTATGGGATACCATATCTTATCTCTCATAATATGCATTCTTATATGCATTTTAAAAGTTTGGAGTTATCATTCAAGCTTCTATAAACTTCTGTAAATATTCCTCTATTGAACAAATCTTCGTTCGCTCGAACACCGATTTCTAATAATCAAAATGCATGGCTTTTTTCCATATAACCTATTTAAATTCAATACTTTTTCTAATTATAAAGTTTAAAATATCAATTTTAGCAATGTATTTTATAATTTATGTATATTTTTAAACTAATCCTTATTAAGTTTTTTAAAATTATAGATCATAATATTTTTGAATTAATGTATACAAAATTTAATCTATTATTTATAAATATGAAAATATTTAAGTTCATAAATTATAATAACAATTATTAATACTTAGATTTTTATTTTAAATAATTTTATAAACTATATAAATACAAAATTTAATATATTATATATAAACATGTAACTTTTTAATTTAAATTCATAATTTATAATAACAATTATTAATACTTTGATTTATTTTAAATAATTTTCTAGACTATATAAATAAATCTAATAAGAGTATAATTATGAAATTAAAGTGTTTTAGATCATTTTTCTAAAGAAATAACTTTGTTTAGATAATTTTATACAAAATTTAATATATTATATATAAACATGTAACTTTTAATTTAAATTCATAAATTATAATAACAATTATTAATACTTTGATTTATTTTAAAGAATTTTCTAGACTATATAATTAAATTTAATAGGAGTAAAATTATGAAATTAGAGTGTTTTAGATCATTTTCTAAAGAAATGACTTTTTAAATTAAATTATGAAATTAGAGTGTTTTAGATCATTTTTCTAAAGAAATGACTTTTTAAATTTTTTTCAAAATTACTATATTAAAGAATGGTAATTATTATGAAAATTAAAATGTAAATAATAAATAAATAATTGATGATGTGTCACAATATTAAAGATTGAGAAGATAATTAGATCATTTGATGAGTACGTTACCCAATTTGTGGGAAGGATTGAGTGTTTTTTTTTTCTGAGTTCGAATCTTCATTAGGAAAGGATGGTTTAGATTTTCTCAGCGTAATACCCATTATGTACAACTAAATGTGTGTTCCCAATTTTAACAACTTATAGACCATAATATATGTACAGTTTGAGCCCCCAAAAAAATAAAATAGACCATATACATACTAAGATTGGAATTCCAATCTTAAGAACAAAAATGGTTGATCTCAAAGGATAATTCGTATGAGATTGGACCATCAACTTATTAACTCAAGTGTTGTTGTCATAATGTCATCTTTGTTTCACCCGCAAAAAAATCTTAGTCTTTGATGAAACCTCCAAGTCACAATAGTCATCGGTTCATCATCATGTTAATGAAATAAGTCGTTACCATTGGTAATTGGTAAAGCTTCTTTAAATGACCAAAGTGATCAAACTCTTTTCTTCACCTTTTGTCTGCTCTATTATTTTCCCAAATTTCCTCACAACGAAGTTTTATTTTATTACCAACTAAAAATGGTTTTCTAAGTCAAACACCGGAACTTAAATTCACGTTTATTTGCATATTGATGTTTTTTTTTTTTTTTGAAAATTATTTCAGAGTGATGATGATAACAGTCACTCGATAAATAAAATTCTACTCCCTCTCTCTCTTATAGTTTTTTTTGTTTTTTTTCCCTTCCTCCCTCTCTCAGATCCATGCAGACTAACTGATGGTCCAAAATGCAGAATACTAAATGCAAGATATTAAATTTAATGTAACAATCAAATCTCAAAGTTTTAATTAATAAAATATGTTAATGACCAGATCTATCAAATCTATGATATCATATTATTAATTAAAGAGTCTTTGTATAAAGTGAAAAACTTTATAAAATCGAAATATGTATTTGTTTTATAGACGTTCCAAATTTCATAATCTCCCACCGACGGTTCGAGGACTTGGCATTTAATAAACGTGCCGGAAGCTTAATGTTCGAGTTGTTGTTGACCGAGTACGTTCCTCCCCCTTTCTCATGCTTTCTTAACTATCGCATTGAAATTGTCATATAGGTACCTGTACGAGATAAATGTTTCGAACCCAATTGTCTTTGATCCACAAAAGGGTTTTGATTTCTTTAACAAAAAAAAAAAAGGATTTTGACTAACAAAGATCGTGGAAAATTTATTGCGTTGAATTCTTCCTTCTACTTGGATTAATTATTAAAAAGCAAAAATATAATTTTAAGTTGGAGTTCATCCCTAGAGAAAAAGAGATAGGTTCAACAGTAAACAAATTACCAAAATGCATGTACAATGAGTTGGATACCCATAAGAGTATTTCAACATTAATATATTAATATTTTAATATAATTTAATTATATATTTAATTTTTAATTTTAAAATAAAAATAAATTAATCGAAAAAGAACAAGTGACATAGGAATCTCTGATTAAAAGACTTGGATCTCTTATTTGAAAAATCATTTCTCCTTCTCTCCTCTACTTTTTTATTTTTTTATTATTTTTAATGAGGTGAGATACCTAACGAGAATGCTCTTAGTTGGTTTTGTGGTTATTGCTTTCTTTCGCTTATCAGCTGTTTGAGTGGCCATATTTCTTGTCCGTTGGGCTGTCTTCAGCAAATTTATAGGCTAGGCCACTTCATGTTCTCCCCTCATTTACTAATTTTGTTAAGTCAATAAAGGGCTAGTGGAAAAGTTAAGAGTAAATTTTGCTTATAAGATTGTCTTTTGAAGCCTTCGAATAACCTTACAAGTTAACTTCTCATACCACCCCAGTGTTGCACCGCTCCGACTTAAACCAAATCAGGGTGAAATAGTTATTAGTGTGAATTGAACCTAGGAGAAGATTGAGTTTACACCCTGCCTCACTAAAACCATTACCACTAGGCCCTTAGTTCATTAACTGGTATTTTGAGTTATAAAAAAAAATGCAAGTACAAATACTACAAATTCTCGGATATATATACTCCTACCAAATCAAAATTTTTTACCTTTGTTACATATATATACTTTAAAGGCCATTCGAGTGCTTTCTAAATTTTTTTTTTTTGACGTATCACCTTTCTTTTTGGTTGAATCCATCTACTCTGCTTAAAAATGATTTATTTAAAATTTTACAATGACAGTAAAAAAAAAGTGTGTATTGCAGCTGAAGTAAACAAAAAAAGTTAGAACGAAGAAAACTATTTGAATATTATTATTATTATTTTCCAACAACGAGAAAACATTCTGGATCCGCCACCGTCGAATTAATCAATCTCCGGAAAGCTTTGTGGAGAGATGTCTATGGGAAGCGACACGACTTGGGTTGGGAAGAAACCGATCCGGCGCATCGGCGGATTATCTGATGCCCTCTCTATCGCCTCCGATCTCGGTTTCGCCGTCGCTCCTCCTCCTTCGCAGGTAACTTAACCAATCGCTTCTCTCATTCACTTAAAATCTCACCTGAATTCAGAACTCGTCTCCCATTACTTTGATTACTCGAGTATGGTATGTACTCTGGTTATAGCTGTTAGATTGAATATGCAGAAGAAACGGTATGAGATCTGTTATTTGAAGAAGAATATGTTTCTGAGGATTTGGGGAATTTGTAATAGATCTTTCATCTCTGGGCTTTACTATATTGAATCTGAATTTGAGAAGATTAATGGAATTTATCTGTTCAATTTGGCTACATTTTGTGAGAATTCGTATTCATATCAATCAAGCTGCTTTCAATTAACAATGTGGTAAGTGGCAACACATATTGAATCGAGCTTATGAGCTCAATCGTATCCAATGTAGGAAGAATTACAAAGCTTGGCGTCTTCAAATGGCGAAAGAGGTGACGATTTAATAAGGGTCTTAAGAGATTTATCTGCTGTTCAAAGGAAAATTGCAGACTTTCAGGTCGAGCTTCAAGGGAGGAAGGTATCTTTTTCACGGTTTCGTTGCTTTTTGAAAGTGAAAGAAGATATGAATCATTAAATCTGTATTGCGTTATCGTTATATCTGTAACAGATTTGGTTGAATGCTTTTTGTATCTAACTTCTTTGTTGGTGAATTTCAGGATGATAAAAATGTGGCACATTTGATTCATGTGAGTGAAATGCAAATGAAAATTGATACTCTGTCAAGGATTACTCAAATCTTGAAAGATGTTATACAAAACAAGGTAGAGAACTTCTCCTTTTTACTTCAATTCGTGAACCTCCTCTAGTTGAAGTTTCTCACATCTTTTGTCTGTTTATATAACAGGATCGCATCATTGCTCGTCTCCAACAACCTTATTCGCTAGATTGCATTCCAGTTGAAGCAGAATATCAGGTGAGTCAATGCCATTTGATAGTATCTGCTACTTTGAGGACCAACTAAACCTTATTTCTATAGTTATTATAAACTTAATTCGTATCTGAAAGTTGCACAACTGGAAAAAGAAGATGCTTTCTCTAATGGCTTTGCTTTTCAGAAACAATTTTCAGAGTTGCTAATGAAAGCCGCCAGTGATTATGGCGCCTTAACAGCATCAGTATCTGATTTTCAGTGGAGCCAAAACTTTAAAGAACCTCCTTCAGTCTGGGGGGTATGGTTTTTTATTCACTTGTACATGTATCTTGGGTTTTTTTCTCCATTTTACATCTTTCAGACATAACTCCGTATGTTTAGTTGCATATATTGGTTTACTCGTCTCAGTTGGAATCTAATACATTGTTCATAGTGTAAAAGTAACACTCTGTACTGTGTTACACTAAGCCATGCTATGGCCTATGGCGTAAACTGGATATAATTCATTGAAAACATTGCAGAAAGATTCTCTCTGCAACCTAGAAAAGTAGATCAATTGTGTCATCAAGGCCTTGAATTAGATTTCTCTGTTTTTAATCTCTTTGCATCAAGAGAGAAAAAGATTTGCCACTTTTATGGATTGTGTTGCATAACAGTTGATTTCGGTTTCACATGCTACAGTCTCATTTTTCTTTACTTTTTCTTTTCCCCCAAAATTATAGGAAATGCTGCGTCCAATACCAGTGGCACTAGCATCATGTACGAGATTCTTTGAGGCTATGTCTGCGATGAGAGAATCATTCGCGACTCTTCAAGACCTTCGAGTTGGTAACTCTGCAGTTTCTTTACCAACGACACCAGGAGGTAACGAAATGACACATAGGGACTCAGATTGTGTGACTCCACCTCAAGGGAGAATAGAGTCAAGCTTCGACGATTTAGCTGTTCAGAACAAAAGGAGACAAAACAATGATGAAAATGAAGCAGCAGAAGAAGAAGACGATGGTAATAACAATGCGAATCGGAGACTATCTTGGCCTCCCTCTGTAAAAAAGAGTAGCGTTTAAACAGTTTCTTTTGTCTTTGCTTGAGGTTTTTTAATATCGATTGTGTTTTGTTTTTATCAGCATTGGTGTCCTTAATGGATTTGAATCTATTTGAAAATCTTTGAGTGAAACTTGACATTGTATATTTGACTTGTTAACCTTGGTTTTCCAAGTGTATATTAAGTACATGTTTTAAGTTTTAGCAATTTCTTATGCACCCCTTGGGAGGTGATTGTATCATAATGTGTGTCTTCTCATAAGCGTACATCAACCTTCGAATCCTGATGGCAAGATTATGGCATAAGTCCGAACTTTTTAGGGGCTTTAGCTCAACCCAAAAAAAAAAAATCATAGATATTTAGACTATGGTACGGTAACATAGAGTGTAGACCATGAATTTAAGACAGCTTTAGTTGAGAACCGCACCTAAATCATACTTAGCAGTTAGCACGATGGTTACATAGCCCTGTCTGGTCTAAAAAGTAGATAATGTATTCATGTATCAAGGAAAACTTTAAAGGCAAACTATTATTATTGTTATCAAAATCTTAGAGGCAAATATTAATCACCGGTTCATCCTTTTTCTTTGTTTGGTAACAACAATATGTAGACTAAATTTCATATTGGCTTAAATTGTGTATTTAGAATCGGCAATCACCATTTCTACATTATGCATTGACTTAATTAGATATATAAATACACAATGACAATTGATCTCCGTTCTTGACTAGTATGATAAAATTACTTGGTTTCCAATTCAATCATTCAATATTTTATTTTGTGAGATACTAGTTGAATTAAATATACATGTTCTTATCACACTATCAGAAAACAAATACCACCATATCAATTGATATAGTCGACTCATATTACTATGTTTTTATATGTCATTTATGTGCATAAAAGCATTGGTCTAAACGGAATGTCTCCTTTAAAAGAGTAAAATACAATTAAAGGATTTGATCAATTCGACCATGATTTCGGTATGATTTGACAGATATTTTTATAATATGATCAATTTTAAAGCTTATTCAAATAGAATCGCAGGCTCGTCTTTAGAACTACAAATCAAACCCACATACATCATATACTCCTTCGGTTTAAAACCACTTCATTCAATAGCTAGATTAGATTGGATCGGTCCAATTCCAATCCATCACAGCATTTCTAGATATATGTTTATATACATGAAAGCAATCTAACTGTTCGAAGTTATCTGATCGAACATAATACATAAAAATCAAATAAGTAGTTGAACTTTGGTTATCGATCTTAGAATTCATAATGAGGAACACACATTTTTGTTGTTTTATACTACAATGCATGTAACGTGAATTTGCAATAATGCATCATAGGGGTTATATAGATAATTGAGAAACCATGCTTCCAGTAGATAAAATCATAAAGTGGCGTTAAGGACCCACCACGAGCTCTCTCTCTCTATTTTTCGTGGTTTTTTCTATTCAAAACAGAATCGATCACATACGTCCAAATTTTGATTTGGTACTGGCCCACTCTTATCCTTACGCCCCAAGGCGCGTGACCTTTAAAACACCAATTTTTACTTTCGTGAAGACAAATAACTCAGATACTTAACCAATAGTTGATGAATCACTTGCTTGACAAGATTTTTTAAGAAAAGAAGTTGATTTTTTTAAATAGTCTTTATGTCTTTTTTTTTTGTTTTTAAATAGATTTTTTAGAAAAAGTAGTTTTTCAAATATCTACGTCCTATGAGTTCGAATCTCTATTTAAAATAGACTTTTTACGTTTTAAATAACTTATATCAATGGTTGGCTTTAAATCAAAGAAATTATATATTCACCAAAGATCTAAAACTTTTTTGTTTACAAATATAAAATTATACTATAATTATGGTCAAGTAATAAAGCAAGCAATAGAGTTGCTAATCCTGTTCTTTTGAGGTATATTTCATTCTTTCAAATTATAAAGTGTTTTTTCTATATTTATTATAACTATATGAGAATATTTTTATAATTAAAAAAGAATTTTGTTTACATTTAAGAAAATAAAAGTAAGTAAATAAAAAAACAATACACTATCTTGTGATAGATTTTCTTTAGAAACTTCCATTATAAAAACGGTCATAGCCATAGATAATGACGGTAGAATATAGTAAATGTTGTATCTTGTATGCTAGAAATGATAGTCAAAACATTTGTTCTTATCATCCAACTAATTCTTCATTCTATGTTTTTTTTTTGGATAAAGGATTTTCTTCATTCTATGTTAAGAAAATAATAGTTCAACGGTCTCGTCCAATTTCCCCAAAGCATATGCCAATTGCTAGATTTTGTTTTTTAAAATATCCTTATTGTTGTTACATTACTGTGCTTACCAAAAAAATGAGATAGAAATTCGTTTTCTAAAAGCTGAGAATATTAATTGATGGATGCGTGCAGTTTAATTAAACAAAATAAATATCGGCAATCAATTTACCCGGGAGATGAATATTCTTAAAAGAAGATGATACGCTCTTCAAAAAACCAAAGCACTAAAATAAGTGTATGTCATTTCACTGTCTTCTTTCCATACGTCAATTTCGACTCTCGACACCTATTTTGATCTCTTAAATTTCATTTAATGCTCTATTTTGATCACTATATAGCCAACCATTTGTTGTATTCAAAAACTAAAAAACTTTTCCTTTTCAAAATTTTCACAAAATTATAATCCAATAAATTCCATTACAAAAACTATTTTATTTAGTTTCAAAATAAACAATCTTATTACTTCTAAGAAAATATTTGACCAATGGTTGGATAATCATGGAAAATATTTGTCACTTTATCACCGATAATTATTTTCATGAAGCTATAAATAGCTTTAATAAAATCCATTATTCTTTGTGCGGTTTTGTCGGGAGAAATTAAATCTTAACAGACCTTTATAGTTTATATAAAATATAAAGCTACACGCGCTTGCCATTGAAGGACCTTATCCCACGCGTTATATATCTTCCATAAAAGCTCTCTGTCTCGTGTCTCTCTCTCTCTTCAACGTGCTCCGGTGAGATTAAAACCGACCACCCTGGCGCCATAACACACAACAACAACTCCTTCCTCCGTCTTCCTCGGCTATCAAATTTACCTTTTTACCCTTGAGACGTCTTTTGGAGATATTCTTTGTCTCGTCACCTCTTCTTACATTCCAAGTAAACCCAAATTCTCTCTCTCAAATTTTGAAATTCCGCATTTCTTAATTCTCTCGTGATAAACCACCGCCTCTTTTTTTTCTTCGTTTTTTTGCGGTTGTTGCTATATTAATGGTGTTGTTTCGATTTTTCTCTGTTCCAATTTCTCCGGCTGTTGTTCGCCGGTGGGCGGTATTGATTCGATTTTGAGCTCTTTTTTTGATCGTAATGAGTTTCCTTAATCCCTAGATTTTAGTTTCCTTTTCTATTAAGTATTCAAAATATCACAAATCTCCGATAATTTATGTCGCCATCCACCATAATAAATAAATAAAAATTCGTCGGTAATAGCTTCGTCACCTCTTTCTCTCGTAGCGAACCTCTTGTAATTTCCGTGGAGAATTCTGGTGTGTTTGTTGTATGATAATGACGAATTCTCCTGAAACTTTTCTCTCGATTTTTTTTCCAGTGATTTTGAGGTCAATTTTGGGAATTAGAGAGAAATCTTTGGATATGATGGGGAATGGTGATGAATCTAAATGTGTTTTTCCCTTAACGAGCCTCCAGATCGGGTAATTATCTCGCTCTTTCATCACAAATGCCTTTTTTCGATTTTTTTTATTGTTATGATCAGTGACTATTAATTGTTCGAATTCCTTTCAATGATTCCGACAGTTTATGAATATGCATATGGTATTATGTGAACCTGTTTACAAGGACAATGTAGTTTCCTGTTCTGTGTTTGCTTTTTCATTATGATATTAAGTCTTGTTTCAGCCATTGTTAAACCTTTAAAGGACAAAACAAGATCTGTTTTGACACTTTGTAATAAAGCTCTGCAATTAAAGCAAATCATTTTTTTTTTCTTTCTTTACTTTCATATCTTGAATTTAGATTGAAATCGACTGCCTGTAGAATTCTTATGCCGGGATTATGTTCCTTTCCTGAATCTCAGCTAGTGTCACTTCCTGATGTTAATATCTTTTACATCTCCCTGTGAAGTGAAATTTAGTTGAACCAACTCTGTTCTACCACTACCTTGTGAAATTCTGGTCTCTATAGAAGGCAATAGCGTTATGTATGTGATTGTTTTAAATCTGGGCTTCTTTTTCTCACTAGAGCTCTTAATCTGGTAATAGTTGCGTGTTTCTTTCAAAGACTAAACTAACATTGTCATATTTTATTTGCTTGATGTTCTCTGCTTATCTGATTAAGCTTTGTTTTTCGTTTATTTCAGAGACTTGCAATCATATCTTTCTGATCTCAACATTTTCCTGGGAAATAAAAGTAAAAAGATTTACATATTGGTGGACAATCGGCCATGGTTGAATCCTGGCACCCGATCTGCTCATTTCTGGCAACTAATGGTTACAAAGGTTGTAAAAGCTGCTTCAACTATGTTTCTCGTTGTCGCTCAGGTTAAAAATATGATGAAATGACCCATCTATCTTTGTTTGCAGTCCAGACTCTCTCCTTTTGCAAACACAAAAGGTCGAGGGGAGAAGAAAAAGCAGAAGCAGGAGGAAGAGCAGAAGCCTGAAGAAGTGTATTCCCAGCCCAACAATAAAAAAATGAAGAAGCTTAAGAAATGGTTCTCAGTAATAGATGCGACAACGTTTTCGAAGAAGAAAATACCTGCAAAGAAACTGCAAAGCTCTTTGTATCTAAACAAGCAGCTGCACAAGACCTTGCACGGCTTTATCGTGTTTGAAGTTGAATGGGCCAATGTGAGGGGTATCAATTACTTGAATGAGCTACAGGTACTCCTTGCAACAGTCCATTGATTTAGTCAGACATTGTATGTTTTTCTTGTTTCTTATTTGATTTATACCTTTATGTAGACAGACACATCTCTTGCTATAGAAGCTAAGTTGATGCGAAGGTGGGAGTTTGAGAGTATCGATCAAGCTGCAAGAAGTATGTCTCAGTGGTTCTCTGGATCAAAAGCTGAAAGGTGTTGCTTGAGGGAATATCTTGATTCAACAATAGGTATTGTCGTTTTTCATGGACTTCTTTTACTCTGATTTAGCTTTGAAATTCCTTTCCTCAGGCTAATTTGCTTTGGTTGATGATACATTGTGCATGCTTTAACCTTAAACCTTTCTAGTTCCGTAGCTAGCTAAAATAAGCTTATAGTATTGTAACTCTTTCAGGAGAGGTATTTCATGACGCTGAAGCAGATTTCTCAAAAACTTCTCACTTTGATGATGATGAAAACCTTGGTAGCGACAATGTTTCTGTTGAAAATGACTCTCCTTGCTGCTCTAGAAGTGTCTTCAACGTTAATCATTCTACAGCAGATTATGATGAAAACGAGCCTCACACACCGCCTCTTACTGGACCCTACAAGAGAAGAAGAGTAACTAAGGCAATTAGCACCGGAGTTGAAGTTGACTATATGGAGGAAACACCCAAAAGAGTAGATAAGTCGGTAGACCACTGGGAAAACCATGTACCTGATGGTGAGAACATCATCATTGAAGCAACCCAGTATAAGGATGTTCTAGTTCTTGTTAGGTTTGGTGACGGTGTTCTCCCTTTCAAATTTCGAGAGGTGATAATGGCTGACGTACGCTTGCTTACTTTACTTGAAGCTGGTCTCCCTTCATGGGTCTTGTTTCTGCAGTCTTATCCCGGTTTCTGTCATCTTTATCGACCCTGGATGTGCCTTTTTGCCAGAGCATTATATGTGATGATTTCAGTCATCACTGTTGTGATTGGGTTTTATGACCTGTACAAAAACGTCCCCGTTCTGAAGGCTACTGCATCTCGGTTATGTGGGCCACTCTTTGATTGGGTTGAAACATGGGACATGGTATCCAGGATAAAGTACTTGGGAACAATGCTGTTTCTTCACAACGTCCAGAAAGCTGTCAAATGGGCTCTGACAATGGCACGTGCTATGCAGTCATTTGTTTCTTTACTCATAATGCCTCTTGTAAATCCTCTCTTAGAAGTTCTTGGTTTGCTCCTACCGTTATGGAATTCGTTGGCGGAAACAGTGGGGAGCTTGGTTTCAGTGGTTTGGATAGTGATCGAGTCTGGTTGCGGTCTTGTTGGTGATGTGGTAGAATTGGTGCTTTTACCCATTTCGTTTATCGTCTCACTAGTTTGGAACATCAGTAAGCAAAACAACTGTTCAATTGAGCATTACTTTACTTATCTTCTAAGCATAAAGTCCTGATCTTTTCTTGTTTTGTTCAATGCTGCAGCAAATACTGTTCTACTGCCACTATTCTGGATCATATGGGAAGTGGTATACGCACCAGTCAGAGTAATTGTTGCGTTGGCCAACTGTGCAGCTTTTTCCTTCTCATACATATTTGATGTTCTTGGAGATTTATGGCAGTATACGAGCGGCATATTTCAGCTTGCATCAGATTCTCAAGCAGCTGTGAAGACTTATGAAGTCTCCATGTGGCGTACACTTTGGAACGACCTCTTTTCTCATGTCGGTAAACAGTGTCAAGTAGAGTAAAGAGAATCTGAACCCTTGCAACTCCATTCATTACTAAATGCGTTTGTTTTGCTTCATTTTTTCGCAGGTTTTTCGTGCTGTCAGGAGTATATTGAACGGTTTTGTGGCCTTTTTTGCTGCATGTAACAGACATCGGCTTAGGTAAAGTGTTTTCGCACACGTTTACCCTTTGCTATATGACCGGTTTCTGACATTAATTTGTGATCATTTTATGGTTTTGACTTTGCAGTATATATAACCACATACAAGAGTTTATTCAGAGAGTACATGGACGAACATCAAGATCAGAATCTATAGACTCAAGAAAAAGCAGGTCTGCTAAGAACCATCAACGTACAGTGAGTTTTCTCTCAATGTCTCCTTTTTGGAATTCAGCTTGGTTTATCTTCGTTTCTCACACGAGTTTTGATCTTTTTCACAGGGAGACGAAACAAGAAGGAAATTGCACCTTGCGTAGAAGTCAAGACCAGATTCTTAATTCTTTTGATTTTTTCTCTTACGGGATATGATAGGGTATGTATAGATAGGTTTTACACATGATTCGTGGCCAAAAACATTGTTCCAAATCAGCCAAATGTTGTTGTATAAAGGGAAAGAAAGGAGTCACTTACTCACTCTTCCTACAAATCTCCAGTGTCTTTTTTTCTCCTCGGAATTTGTAAGTTTTCGATATAAAAAAAAAAAGAGAGAGATTTTTTACACCTTTGGAAAGCATAAGTGCCTTTGGGAATCCATGAAAGTTATGGAAACGACTTAACAACTAGGAAAACCCTAATGCTGTTCTCTCCCACCGCCACCGTGGCCATTAATCACTCTCTATCGTCGTCCGCGGTCTTCTGTCGCCGTCGTAACTATTCAATATTCAACCGATGCCTCCTCTTACCTCCCGTCGTGATCGGTCACCCCCGAGGCCCAGTACCTAGAAACCCTAATCACACCGTAACAGACATCACCGCCCCCCCCCCCTGCCATGCTCGAGATTGGTGCTAGTACTCCTATGTACACCGTACTTCGCCCCCGCTTCAACTCTTTCGTCCCTGACGCTCAAATGCTATACCATGTCCTCGGAATCTGCTATCAATTAATGGTCACTACTCACCAATTTCTCTAATCTTCCCCTTCATGGCCCCGATTGTCTCACAGCTCTATATATCTCTTCTCTGGAATTTCACAATTCTTCGTAATTTCGTCAATTCCAAATCTTGTTTTCTCCTCACTATGCTCAGATCCTTATCGAGCTCGATTTTATCAATCTCTGCGTAATTCCTGGACCTTTAGTTCCTTTCTTCCAATCCTTAGCTTCCTTTAATGGCCACATCTTCGACATCACTCCGATCATATCTAACTTCTCCGATTTATGGAACGCTTCGAGATTTCACCCAAACTCCGATTACGCTAGACATATTCCTATACCTGCAATCATCCTCGATCAGCTTTACCATTTCGCCACCTACAACAACGACGACAATAGCTTTCAATGGTACAGTAACGTCTTCTCTCAAGGGATTAACGATTACAACAAACTCAATCGCATAGCCACGAGTCACCAATCCGCCGCCGCTCGCGCTTTCTGGAGCTCCGCTTTCGCCGGCGGTGGTTTCACACGTGTCAACGTCGCCGGCGCTCCGTTCACATCGATCGATAACCTCCTCGGTTTTAAAAACCAATTCGGGAATTCTCAGATCCATTGGTTCCAATTTACATCTGATGCTATGCATAAATACTCCAAATATTTCAACAATTCCGTTCCCTTGAGCTCGATTATTTCCAGTGGATTCGGTGCTGTCGCCGTGAGAGGTGTTCCTTCCGTCAACGAAGCTAATCGGAACTTCCTTTACCCAACCGACGCCGAGATTGAGGCGTTCGCTACATCGAAATTTCATCCTCGCCGTCAATTACCAACTGCAATGTCAGTTACATTTCAACATTGTGAATATCACGGGCTTGAAGAAGAAGCTGAACAGATTGGTCTCGTGACTCACACTAACCTTCGGTGGCCTATCGGAAATAATGATCAGAATGAGTGGACTCGGATTAACTCGGATGTGATTCATCAAGGAGAGGTTTGGTCGTTCATGTGTCATCGCTTTTCGAAACCAGTTAGTTTTAATACTCAATTCGCTCAAGTGATAGCTGCACATTATCGTCATGATGAGGATACTAATCCTGCAGCTGAATAAAAAGGTCAAGTGGAGGGAAATGACAATTCAAAAACGAATGGTATGGTTAGCAACAGAAAAAAAGAAAGAAAGATGAGCACATGATGACAATGATATGGTTTGGAAATTCTTCTGAATATAGTGAACATTTCTAGTTATATAAATATGAATGTATGTATAATTTTTTTGTTATTATCTAGCTAAATGCTTACACTGACTCGAGAGTCGAGAACATATATATATATATATATATATCCATTACATTATTAGTTTACAAAAGAATCAAAAGAAAAGGAATCTATTCTTCTTTTCTTCCAATTACTATTATTATATTATTGATTCAGGAAGAAAGAGAAAACAAAACAAAAACCACAAGAATATGATGATTCCTCCGGTAACTCATTATTTTTCTCCTCCTTTTGTTACTCAACTAAGAAAAATAAAGGCTCAATGGACTTGATCGATTGATCAAACCTTCTTCTTGTTTTCATTTTACCTACTGGTGCAAGAGAAAGACATTGGAATATGCTTAAAGCTTGAAACATCGAATAACTCCATGAACCTTTGATCCGAAACTCTAGCTTTAGCCGCTGCAAATCGCTGATACTCGTCGAATATCGATGTCAAACACCATTTCTGGAGTTTCCTCATGCATCCAACTAGACACCCGGTTCTATGCTGCAATGATCATGACCGTTGAGTAAAAAAAACAAAGAATTGAAACTCGTCTAAGAAGATATACCTTTTGATATTTACAGTTTTACATACCTTGCCTCGATTGCAATGAACCAGAAGTGGATGGTTCTTCTCATCTGAGGTTTAAAAAGACCACAAGATTACAAGACATATATAAGGTAGATATTTTGCCTAAAGTTTATTTTAGGGCTTCTATGATTTATACCGAGAAGGACTTTGAGTGCTTCACGGATTTTATGATCTGGTATATTTACATTTGGCTCCTGCAAAAATGATGAAAAGACACCACACTATCAGTTACTTGGTAAGCTATGAAGTATATTCTGTCATTCTATTTTTTAAAACTTCGGCACAGCAACAAAATAAACACAATATCAAAGAGGGACCATCAAAAGCAGCCAATAATGAAAGCGAAAATGATATCCTACGAAGACTAGAGAGTTGTCACACCCAACATAGAGAATCTTAGCCAATAAGCAGAATTAAACAAGAGAGACACGACAAACAATATATATATATATATATAAGTGTAGAATATCCAAATACCGTTCTAGTCAAATCATTCTAAGAATATAAAAGCCACTTTACTACATGTTTAATTAGTCTAAAAAGAAAAATTGACAAACTATCATATATTGAATAGAATTGAGTACACCACAAAGGCTGAATTTGTGGGAGGTAGAAGGGTCACTACCACAAAAACATATTGTCACAGGCATATTTACTTTCAGTCTTCTCTTTTGGATTATAAAGATGATCTAGAACAAATCAAACTAGCCGCCCCATCACAAGTTTCACAAACTTGTTCAACTTAAATCGTTTCATGTTTGGTAGGCTTCTTATGACTGCGTTTAAAATCTTAAAAGTTCGGATAAGACACTTTTGCAGTTCATGACTCTATACTCAAGTTTTTAGTTATTCCCTCTCTTGCCAACAATTTCTTGAAATCGAAAAGTTATTTTTACCTAAGCATGAGCTACTATAACATAGTAAAAGCAAACATAAGGTAGCTAGCTAGGTAGGTATTAACCAACAGTAACTGACACAACTTAACCATCTATCACTTTCATTCTTAATTCCAGCTTGGTTTAGGTGGATACTTTTACCATTAACACATTTTGGACAAGTCACTTTCTACATTGTTTTCACCACCAAAACGTCAAAAAAGTTAAGATATATTTTCTACTTTAAATACCACTTGTGCTACTTCAAGAAAACTGTCTCTGATTTGACTGTCTAATTAAAAAAATTAGCACACAAGTAATTAATATGAACCAAGAAAACAGTATTGGACAGAAACACACAAGGAAAGTGAAACTTTCAAGTAGTGGATATCTGACAATACTTGGTCAAGGCAGCTTAGTATTACTTTGACGTAGCCCATTAACTAATTGTAAAAGGACCAAGTGGTATTAGTTGATCAAGGGCAAGAAAACAAACAATGGGACCAAGAAGTAAATGGTAACGGACGGAGCCAAGAAAGAATCCTTCAAAAAAAAGCAATAAAGAATGGTGTTCGTTTTCTTGGGCGGTCATATAAAAAAAAATAGGGATTAGAATACCATTCTTAAAGGGTCAAGTCCAAGACAAAAAAATCCACACATGAAATGCCATTCTTCTTGTCTAAATCATAACACCCCTAAGCAAATGACCACTCTGAAGTAACACGGAACTAGTTAAAAGAAACAATTTAGCAATCCAAATGGTGATAATTAACCCTTTTCCAAATATAAATTTAGATTCCTACCGAAGTTTTCGAAATTCCATTTGTATAGGAATCCTCTTTCTGATGCTTAGAACTCCAAATATGTAACCAAACCTCGTTCTCTAAACCTGGGAGACACTGCAAATTCAAGATATCCAAAATATATTAATTTCCACTCCTGAGAGAAGCAGAAAAATAAAATAAAAATGAAACATACCTTGGACTTGGAGCCTTCAATGCCAAACTGGAAAAGTCTAATTCCATTGGATTTGAGAAAGTGCATGTTGTTCTCAGGATACGACTCTGGACACAAAGATCTTCAACACATTTCCCATACACAAACATAAACCTAAAATTAGCAACTACAAAATGTTTTCTATATAGAGAGGATATACATTCAATTGATCCAAGAACTGTGATTTGTGAAGCTTACATGATTGAGCGAAGTCCAAGAGTCTTCAGGAAGCTGAAGTTAGCTGAATCCGGAAATCCAGACCGGAAAATACCGTTGTCGACCATCGCAAAGTTCAACGGTGGAATCAGGTCAAGTTCTTGGCCGGAAATATCTAACAATGGTGCAGCAGAAACAGTAGAAGGCGGCGGCGGAGATACGTTGCTCCGGTCAACCTTAGCTACCTCGATCGTACGAAAAAGCTCCTCCTCCTCCATAGTCATAAACTTGTTCATCGTCTTCTCAATCAGTTTCATCCTCAAACCGAATCTAAACAAGTTCGAATCAGAAGTAATTGTTTCGAGTGTTGAATCTGAAGGTTTGATCTTTTTTTAGTTTATGGAGAAGTAATGGAGATTGGTCGTTATGAATCGACGACCTTGCTTTATATAGACACGCCATTTTAGAGAGAGAAACTATGTTGTCGCTGTTGGACTTTTTGGGAGATAGAAAATAAATAAAAAGAGAGAAAGAAGAATAAAAATAAAGAGGAAAACTTGAGGAGATATTGAACGAGACTTGCGTTTTCAATTTTTTCTTTGAGTTTGTGGAAATGAAAATATAAAAAAAAATACTTCTAGTGAAAGTGAAAATACGACTTTATTAAATTCAAGGAAAGCTATGGTGGTCGACGTATGAAAGAAAGGAGACGTATTAATATACAATTATAGAAAGTAATAAGCTTATTGAGAAAACCACTAATGGTGTCAAAACAGAGAAAACTACTAATCCTTTTCATAAAATAATTCAGTTTTAACTCTTTTGTTTTCAGATGTGTCATAGACAACATTAAATGCTAAATGGATGATATTTCAAAATATAGCATCTAAAAGTCTCCAAATCGATTTTAATATAAAATGCATATAAACAGTGATGTCCAACCACATAAGCAACTGTCTAATCCATTTTACAACATTGATTTTTAATGGTAAATCAGGAACTATTCGCATGGCAATTAAACTTTAAGAACCGCACTCTTGTATTCCAAGAAATCAGAATTAAAATCTAAGTATGTTCCTACATCTCTTCAAAGCCGATCGAGCTGAAATAAAATACTTTCAAGCTATCGATATAACACATAAACAAATTTCAACTTTCAGTTGAAAATGTAAAAATAAAGATACATCTATCTATATAATAATACCCGTTGTATAACTAAAAAAAAAGTTTTCAACTTTGGTTTTGCCGACCTTTCCTCCAATTGCACAAGATCGCAATTTAATTATGTTGGTTTCAACTTTTGATGGCTTTTATTTGTGAGTTTTTCTTAATGGCTTAACTCATTTGAGTTTATAGTGTATTATTACAAACGCTTTTTTGTTTGTCTGATTCAATAATAAAGTATAGCCGTTAAAAAAAGGATTTAGTTAACTGGTCGAATGTGTTTCCCACTGTAATGTTTATGTTTGGTTCACTTCTTTATGTTTGATTATTCACTGATCGAATGTGTTTCCCACTGTAATGTTTAGAACTTATAATTAATCTATAGTCATTTGAGTGACTGTGCCATCCACGTCACGTTACTGTATCTACAATCTTTATAATCACAACATAAATGGACATAAAGCCAAAAACAATAAGATATACATATATAACAACCAGATAATCTTTTGATATTTACCATTTGATTCTAAGTTAATAAGCTAATATTTAAAACCATTATAATTTGAACAGCATTATCGTGTTGATGAAAATAGTAAATCGTTTTTTTCCTTTGGATTCACATAATTAAAAATTGTATAGTTTGTATTGTGATCCTAGATTTAGTTCCTTCAGTTTATTATTTAGAAGGCCCAATTACAGAAAATATTGGAAATTTGGAGAAACATTAGTGATTTGTTCCGTTGCCCGTTTTGCCCTTTCTTAATAAAACAATAAATAAAAAATAAAGAAAAATAACTAATGGGAAAATAGAAAAGGCACATTCTGTGGAATATGCTTCAGATTTGGGAAAGGTTATTGGGTCCCGAGTTAAGCTGGGCTCCACGTACCGTAAAGAGCTTACCGTGTTATTTTAACCCTAATTGTTTTCAGTTTACTAATTTTGTTATAATTATTGTGTCAATTTAAACTTTACGTATTTAACATTAGTTAGTTGTTGTTTGTGTGATTGGTGATCCCTTATTTTAAATATACAATCAATAAAATCATATGCTAAATTTCATCCCAAAACTCTTTGACCAAAAAAAAAAAATCATCCCAAAACGTTTTCGATAAATTTTCTTTGTCATTTTTTTTGATAGGAAGAAACATGTTAATAGCTAACTTAGCAAATTGTCATTTAATTAATTTAATTTATTGCTTACACCTGCCAAATTCTCTTTGGGAAACATCTGTACACAAAACTTTGCAAAACACTACGAAATACACATGAACATATATATATATATATATATGTATATGTGTTTTTTTTGGTTAAAATGTTTGTGTGTTTTAACCAAACAATTTAGATTTTGATCTATTGTCTCTTCCAACCAACATTTTTTTTTTGATAAAAGTGAATATATTACCAAATAGAACGGTTTAGATACAGGAGGTTGCGCAGTTTATACTTCAAAAGGCCAAAAAAAACTGAAAAAAACCTAATGGAGTTGAAGCAGAATTTCTAAAACAGATTACATGTTGGTGAACCAAAGGTATAAAAGGTTAGCGAAAGCTTTCCTCTTGATCCTTGCAAATATGGTATCTTGGACTGAGCGATCAATGTGGCTGAGATATTGTTGTGGAGTCTATTGTTTCTCTCCCTCCAAAGGGTGAAGATGGTGGTGAGCTGCCAGTTTTTTAAGAGTCTTAGAGGTATCCGGAAAATTGGAAGAAAACCATGCAATGACTACCTGCCAATTAGAGAATAGGCATCGGAGGCGGCCTAATCTTTTAAGGACTAGGAACCAAACATGTGAGATGAAATCACAATGCAGAAAGAGATGGTCTCTGATTTCTGAAAGTTGCTGCAGGTGCAGCAAACTTCTGTATCCGAGACGCCCCAAAGCAAAAGTCGAGATCGGAGAGGAAGTCGGTCAAGCTGACAAACCCATAATGTGAATATCTGCTTAGGGACATGTCCTTTATACCAAACAACATGCTCCCATTCTAACCTATTTTCAGTTGGTCTCAAATCATCCCAAATATTTTTAATGGAGAAAGAGATTCCCGACCTGTTTCCGGTAATCCATTGAAAGCAGTCTTTCCCATTCAAGAGAGATGGAGGATCCATGGATAGTAAAATTGATCGGATGACATTCATAGTTCAAATTTAAATAGGGGCTGCGCGAACGCAAACCCCCTCTGCCACAAATAATGACGTAGACTCTTCCTCAAGGGAAGACCTTAAGCATAGCACCTTTCCTTTGTGTGCAATGGAAGTCACTAGCCTAGGCCACTCGTCTTCTTGATCACTAGCGTAGCACCCTTCCAACCAACATTTTTGAAAAAGAGCAATTTTATTCTGTGTGAAATACACATGCATGTATATGTAATATATGTATTTGTGTTTTTTTATTGATAAGAACCTTATAGTTTATTGTGCTTTGTATAAAACGTAAATATTAGTCCTATCTTAGACTCTAGTAAAGGAGATCCCATGACCAGTTCAATCAAGGAAAAGTGAGTTTATAAAAATTCTTACGTAGATGCTTAATTAAAACTTGTTGTAATGTTGTTAACATCATGTCGTTATACTTGAGTATATATTAATATTAGTAGATTTTACTATATATGGAAAAACTAACTAAATAAATTTGCTCTACCATTTCACCACAATCATTGGAATATCATAGATGCTTTAATTTACTAACACGACATTTTCAACTTCGTCTAACGATTCGTTCACTATTGATTTTAAAAATAAAATTTATCCGAATGATCAACACATGAGGTGCTAAACTCAAACTACATGTAAAAGTCGTTTAAATACTATATTTTTATTAATCTCCCTTAAAGTCGAAATTAATATATAGAAGCTAATGTCGAGCTACACTTAATGGGAACAACTTGGATAGTTAATGTCACAATTAGTATGGTCAAATAAAAATAGTTTTGGGTAAAAGTATACTCTTAAAGAATGTCATTTTTCACACAAATTAAAAAAAAATGCAATTATACAGATTTACCTTCATTTAATATGCCACTATTTAATTGATATTAACTAAAATTAAAATAGTTTTAGCTTTGGATAGATGGTAAATTAAAACTTTTGTTTTTAAAATTACATTGAAAATGTAAAGTAAAGTGACATTTTTTTTGAAAAAACATTAAATGTAGAATGACACTCTTTAAAAAAATGGAAGGAGTACTATTTTAAGCTTTGAATTATTGTTCCACTTAAGTGATCTAACATTAGTTAGTGGGAATTTTATGTGAAAAGATTCCTATCTCTCCAATTTTTTTTGGTTCTCAAGTTAGTCGCTGTGGAAGAAGAGGAGGGGAGAAGCCGATCCAATCATTCCAACCTCTCTTCAAGCAGAAAGGACAGACTAAAAACCATATCGTATAAATATATTCTATGTCGTCTAAATATATTCTTTGTCTCAACTCATGTGAATCAATTGTAAAATACAATATTATTCGAATATAACTTAATTTAATAGTGAAAGTACGTATGTATATATATATATATTTATTATTAAAATAGTACTTTTAAAAATATGTATATAGATATTTGAAATTAACAACATGAGAAAACAAAGCTCATCTAATTTGTATTGAAAACAAATTAAAAGGGTTCAATAAATTGTCCAATAGGGTTTCTCTGTTTGTCGAATCGAAAGTTGAAAACCCTAACGCACAACTTTAAAGTAAAAGTCGAGTGTATATGAGTAATGATATACACAGAACAGAAAACTCGTAGTGAAAGTGTTGCCCTCCGAGTCATCCATTACCATTTTTTTCTTTCTCACAGTCATCCATTACCAATTACTCTCGATTTTCGGCATTTAAAGTTAAAATTTCATCTATCGTGCTCGTGAGAATCAAATAAATAGTGGTATTATTAGTTAATTAATGTTCTACTTATATCAAACATGACGTTAATATTAGTGACGAAGAAAAATAAAGAATACCCCACATTCAGATTTTATAGGTGTATTATATGCTTGCGTGACTACTCCACCTATATACGTATTATTATGATGTGATCATGTGAACTTGGGGAAAAAAAATTATGTGGCTAACGTGAAACGATATGCTTTTCCCGAACAATGAAAGATCCAAATCTGTGACCATCTAACAGTTTTCTAAATAAATAAATAAGAATGCTAATAGATACGCTGTGTCTTTTTAAAAGTTAATTATATATCCAAAGTTAATCCGCTTTTCATTTTCAAGACTTGCTATTTACGTTGTCGATTTCTGATTAATTACAATAATTAATAAAATTAAGGTGTAGTTTTGAGTTTATGCGAGGCATATTATATGTAATTATAAGTTAAACATAAGCAAAGCATGCAGAAGAAACAACACTTTAGATCTATCGAACAATATGAGAAGAATTAAGAAGAATATCGATTAAAAGAAATTGTGGTAGGAAAGTAGTTAATTAAGAAAAATAATTTTAGGCTTTGATGGATATGGTTACTTAAAGCGAAGGAACACGTTAATGTGAAAAAGTCGTTGTTTCCTTTCATAAGAGTTGACTTATCTTTATTTTTCATAGTTAGAAAGTCAAAGATTTGTGACTTGGGAATTAGAAAAACTTGTAAATAACAATTTTTTTTATCAAGCCACCTAATTATATGACTAGAATGAGCCAGGGCTTAAAAGAGTTGAAATGTTTGGCCATGTGATTCAAACTTCCCAAAGCATGCATCTTCATATACTTCATGCCATTCCAAAGTTACGTGTCCAAGTATAAAAGGATTACTATTACGACAATATTAATACGGCCTTTTGTGAGAACGTGTAGTCACAATCACATTTTAATCACTTCATTTGAAGCTGTTGACTAATTGAGTGTATATAATATCAATAATGACACAAAATCTTCTAACAATTATGGAGTTAGAACGATTAAAATAAAAGTTTCCTCAATGATCTTGCCAAATGCACTTAGTAGCTAATGACTTATTGCATGGGTTTGGACCTTTTGTAGGTAAGTCAGGGTTTGACTTTTCATCAGTCACATCATATTGATTATAATACCTACTAATTATAGAGATTAAGAAACAGTAAGATATCTACATTTTGATACAAATTCTTCTTGAGGGGTCCAAGTCGAGCACAATAATAATACAAAGTTGCTTTCCAAATGATGAACCCTACTTTTGACAAATTGTTCTCTCTATACCTCACACTAAATAGAACATATGGTAAATTTACTGTTTTTTATTGATTCAAGAAGCTACAAATCATTTGAACATATTTATATGTATATATTAGAATCACGCAGCGAGTACCAGAACTTTGATGGTTCCTTGACTATTCGCAGTGAGCATCGTGGGACTATCGCTCTTCCAGCAAACCGCACTAATAAAGTATGAACCTGCCTCTTCCTCTGCATCGTCCATGTCCAGTGATCCAAATCTGTGCGATGTCACGGGTCTTGTGATCTCCTGCATCACAACGATCACATTCCCAAATACTTGAGCAACGAGATACTGAAGATATGTGAATCATGAATGGTAAATGTTAAAAGTTAAGAGCAGAGATTTCAGATTTGTGAACCTTGTGATATACATATACTTCGTTTGTCTCGCTTCCACAGGCAAGATATTCGCTATTCACTGTGAGACCCACAAAGTTCTTCTCGTTAGTGTGCCCTCTGAATGTTCGAACCTGAAAAGCGCAAAGTAATATTGAACAACATAGTCAAGACTTACTTTCTTGGACAAAATCTGCCAAGACTGGCTCGTGGAAATAATCTTACCGGTAAGTTATCTTTGACATCCCATAAACGTAGTGTGCTATCTGTAGATGCAGAAGCAAGCTCGTTGTTGGACAAAAATTTAACATAGGAAACTGCTTTCTTGTGTCCACTGAAGACATGAACTGGTTGGCTTATGTTTCGTAGATCGTAATAATGGATGTGATGATCAGCTGAGCCAACCTACAATAAATCAACAGGCTTAAACGTATAAGTCTCTCTATCTAATTAAAGATTAGATCTAGAAGACGTGTGATAATGTCATGCTGATCATGAGTGGTAGTTCAAATTGAATAGCGAATAAATGTGAGATGCAAAGTTGGTCAAGGTGTGGAAGTATATACCGCAATGTAGTTGCTTGAGCCAGGATTGTACTTGACACAACAGATGTTTGCTTTCATATCAATATTCAGCACACTTGCTTCCTGCCTTGTGCACCAAACTTTAACCTGGTTCAAACACAAAGCAAAATTGGCTAATCTGTGAGACATGATTTAATCTATGCATTAATGCAAGGTTAAGGTTTTAAAAAATAGTATATTGACTTAAAAGGAGCCCACTGGTGTTATATACTTCTGCCAGAATTAGATATCCAGAGAATACAACCGATTCCTTGAGTCCCAACATGATTTTCTAAATAAGCTAGCAAAATATTTTCAATAACATCCCATCCTAGTTGAACAAATGAAGCTCTGGATTTCAAGGTTAGATTTATCACACTACAAGTGCCCAGTATTGTTTGCTTACTAATGAATAGCCACCACAGATACACTAAGGCGGAAAACTATGCTGGAAATTTAAGAAACAAACAAAAATTCAGAGGAGGAAAGACAACATATGAACAATCCCTCAGTTGGGAAGAACATCTCATGGAAAACTTTAAGAAACGGTAGAAAAGAGTCAGAATGAGCAAGTAAGAGATTTTCCAGTTCATTGCATGTCTCTTTAGTTTGTCGTAGATTTTAGATGAATTTGTGACCAAGTTATTAATAAGAGCTAGCAAATATGTAAAAGTGGTATACTTTTCAAATGAGATAGAGCCCTATGCGAATTTTAAGGTGATAACGAAAAAACTGGAGATACCTTGCAATCGTCACTACCAGATACGAGCATTGATGGTTCTGTTCGTGAAAAGTCAACACTCCAGGCACGTTTTTCGTGCTCTTCATACTCCATAAGACTCTGCGACCAATTATTTACATAAAATTTTAGATACATTTCACAGTTCAGGAGATGAGTATGAAAGGGACGATGCCGGATTAGTAGGGCGAAGTACTCACCTGTCGAGTAGTTACATCCCACACCGTTACTATTCCTTCATAATCACTGCTTGCTATATGATTTTTCTCATGCTTATTCCAACTCAAGCAACTAAGTTTAGACCGAGTAGACATCTCCACAATCGGACACTGCATATCTGCCGGTTCATTTACAACCTGAAAAGTATGCAGAAAATCATTAGCCGAAAACTAAAACCAAAAATTTGATTACATAGAAGCTTGGATTCATATTTTTCTATGCAATACTAAAGTGTAAATGGCTATCATGCATCAAAGCTAGACTTTTACGAGAGTATAACTCAGATTCATTATCAATGAAGCTTTCCTAGAAGTAAGATGCATGATCCGTTTCACAAGAGCATAAATTTGGACAAGAAGATTCAATTAGTATGTAACTGAATACTCTCCAAGATTTATGAACGTACCGAAGAGAAGTCAAAAACCTTTATACATCTAGAAACACCAGCCGTGGCAAACAGCTCATCATCACGATCAAACTCTATGCTGAAAGGAACAGAGCACTCTCTTTTTCAGTAAGTCTCAGCAAGATTGGTACATTGAATTATAGGTCCAGGTAAAGCATCAAGCATGAAAACTATGGAAAGGCAAAAAATCAAAGCGCATAAAGATAAAAGAAAAATGACCCCAGGAGCAATTGAAAAAAATATGTTTCATCCCTTCATTGAGAAAGAGATACTTTCATATGAAAGATTGCAAACAGCTCTAAACGAATGTTCTGAAATAGATAAGGAGAACATATTGTTCCATCTTTTAGAAATTCTTCTCAAGTGCCCTGCTAACAACACAAAACCTTCTCCCTACCATGTCAGCAGGTTCATCTTCTTACCATTCACTGGCTTAGAATTATACAGCACGGATCCCATAGTAGTAATTGCGTCTATCCATACATTAAACAAAACTTGATCACTTAAGGGTATATTTTGATATTCACTGAGACAGTCAGTTAGAAGACATTCTTTCGTTAGTTATCATCTGTCATCTGATCAAACGAACTAGGAAAAAAAATCACCTTGAGACAATGTTGGCTGAATGAAATATATCTCCATGCCGGATTTCTGCTATAACTCTCAGACGACTGTGAAAAAAGAGTGCACTTTAAAACCACATAAATTTGAAAACACTCTTTATGTACCACTAGACCAATTGAAAAGGGACAGTCACTAGTCTACCTATAGCGAGTGAAGGTAGTCAACACAGATTGAAAATCTGCAAGGCCATTGCTATAGCCTTCCCTACGTACTACACTCTTATCATTTTCTTGTTTACTATGTGGTTGGTCAACCAACTGACGCCGCTTTTGGAGGTAACATTCTTGAAGATCATTGAACTACAAGACAAGACACTTAAACGGAATTAGCCAATCAAGTGTATATCTCAACAAGCAGTTACAAGATACATATAAAAGACCCTGCAGGATTTTTAAAGAACTTTTTTGTAATTTTCTAGTATTCACAGCACTGTTCATGGGTCTAGGAACATAAAGACTTTTGTTACTCCAGTACCAGAGAGGCAAGAAGTGGCTACTATCACTAAGAAATAAATATAAAGTCCAGAATGCTATTCCTACTTCTACATGCAAACAATACAAAATCAATCTCCCTGAAGCCAATCGGCTTTTTACACAGACCACTAAAAATATGACCCTTAGCCTTAATTGAAGCCTCTTTTCCATTCTAAGCACAGCACTTTCAATTTCTCGAGCTGTCGATCCAGCTGACTAAAAGAAGAGTAGCTAGGCGTGATACTAACAGTAGCACAATTACTGGAGTCTAATGCTATCAATTATATTTCTTCTTTAATATAAAAATATCTGAAACTTTAATTTCATCTTCCTTGTACCATTTCAACATAAGAGACATGTTCAAGATGTTGAGTAGACAAGAAAGAACAAACCTGTGCATGGATTCGTTTCTTTCTAGCCATTGAGACAGTAGATTGATTTAAACTTTGGGAATCTGACCCACTCAGCGCGTCCTTCTTCGATAGCCCATGAGAGCTTCCTTGTGCCTTTCCTTCTACCTTTTTGTTTTGATAATTTCCTAATAAATTTCCTCCTCTTATGCTCAAAGAATTGGAGTTGAAACCACTGTGGTTTTTCTCAAGTGGCCATGCATTTCTTGTGCTTGGATCATCTCCGAGCATCCGCAACTTCACAGAATACCTGTCCCTAGCTCGATATAAATCTATTCTATGTCTCTCAACAGCATTTATATCCTCTTTGATGTACTGGAGATCAGTTTGTACCTACATAAAGATAGAAAAAAGAATTGTTCCTGAGAACTCATCTAAAATATTCATGGGTTGTCTCATGAATAGAAATATGGTGTATGGCTTTCTTCTTAAACTATTAGTTTCTTCCTTTTACAGCATATATACCTACGGAAGAACCTCTTTGAAGCTAACATAACAACTTCAAATGCAATGGAAATGATGGAATAAAGAGCAAAGAGAATAATCATCAATAGATAGCCCGATGCTACTCCATAATCCAGACAAACCAACCTCATTTAGTTCATCAACTTTCTGCTTCCTCAGACAATGCAAAAAGTCCAAAAGTATCTGCATGTTCCTCTCAGCTTCTTCCTGTTCCATTTTTCTCTTCCTTTCCGCAAGAAGTGACAGAAGACTATCAACCTCCTTAATCGAAACATCACAACCCTGTCTAAGGATGAACGCAGTAAATCAATATTTGATTGATAAGAAATGACTTGGGATGTTTTTGACTCCAACAGTAAATTTGAGAACTTAAAGAGGAAAAGTGGAAAACCAAAGGCTAGTTAAGAACCGACCCTTTGTAGTGCTTCCCGAAACTGATCCAAGGGTGATGCAGTTTTTGACACATGCCGAGCTGAAGTTTTCTTCAATAGCTACACAAGTGGTACAGAGAAAGCAATATAATAAGCTTCACTCCAGAGATAGTTTCAAGATACAACCGTTCTCTTAACCAATGCTTCTATTTCAAGTTCAGCAAAAACAACAAGTCCATGGTTTAAAATGCATGTAAGACGTCAATAAGTTAGCTGGCTCAACCGCAATAAGCAGAATCCTACCATAAACTATGCATCAAAAACAAAACGCTCCTTAGAATTATCAAGAATTGCTATCACAGAGTAAAGATCGCTGCATAACTATCACCTCTATTGATTTTAACTCAGTAACAGAAGAAAACAAAGGTTCTCAAGAGACGTATTTGTTACTCCATTGAAAATCTAATGCTATGGTTCATTGGTATCCCTATTTAAGACTAATCAGCTTCCTTGATTCCACAAAAATCAAGACAAAAACCGAACTTGATTACAAACTAAGACTTAAAACGAGCAGCACCAGAACTTGAATTGAAGATGTTAAACCGCAAAATCTTATCTACCATATCATCGACCTATAAAAAAGCATATAATTGACTTTCAAACACACAAATTATGAGTAAAATTAGAGAAAAATTAGAAAAAGAAACCTTATCGAGTAAGAAATTAGGATAAAGCTGATTATTGGTGAGATGTTGGCTACAACAGGGACAATCACTCTTGTTCCTAAGGTGAGTGATGATACACATATAGCAGAAACTATGGCCACAAGCCGTGAGGAAAGCATCTTTAATTATCTGCATACAAATCGGACAAAGCCAGTCCTTATCCAGATCCGGAGCTCCAATCTCTGAAACACCGTCTCCACCGCTTCCTCCGTCGTCATTTTCATGGCGGTTAGCACCTTCTCCAGCTGAGGATGTTCTCGGATCGGGTTTCACAGCTGGAACAAGCGGATCCGTTGAAATCTCTTCCATGAATTTTTCTTCCTTTACAAATGTTTGATTCGAGCGTATTGGGGAATTTCAGAAAATCGGAATGTGAGCAAGAGTGGTGGGTATGACGGTGATGAGGAGGAGTGAGGCTGAGGTGGTGTGGGATCCACGGTGGTTTCTTTCTGCGGATACAAAACATACACGTTGTTGCCTACGCGCTTGTTTCGCGCGTGTGGCTTACGTTTCTTCAACTGCGGGTACGGTTCCGGATTTTTTTTTGTTTTGTCAACAAGACAACAAGGGCGGGTTTTCCGGTTTAAAGAAAATCTTTTTTCTTTTTTTTGGGTTTGACCGGGTTTAGTTAAATTGTAGCCATAAGAAAATCTTCTAAACTCACGGAGTTATCATGAGATTTTGTAAAATCGAAAATTTTCTTGTGGGCTTCACGATGTTCATTGACATAACGACGATGATGGTTGGTTCGTGTCTTTCAACATCGGAGATTTTTTTTTTCTCTTTTCTTCTATTATTCGAAACCTAGATATGTCTACCACACTTCTAAGTTCTAATGCTTAATTTTTTTAATTAAATATGAGTATATTATAATGTTTTTTTATCAAATATAAAATTAAATCCTCTTGACGCTTTTGAAGGTTGATTAATCTCTTGCAAATCAAAACTAAACCTCATTACATGATGGATTATAAAGGAGATATATATATATATATATATATATCCTTATTGCATGCAGAGTTAGATTTCCTTTTTGTGAGCTTTGAAGTGTTTGATAACATCATCACTTATATATGAGACATTCTAGACGAATTGTTTGGACCTGATTTCAATTGTATCGACTTCAGAAGATTGACCATCATTTTTATTGTAGAACTTCAAAATTTTAACAACTTTAGATTTTTTTTCCAGAGTTTCAATATTTATCATATTTCTAGATGTATTAATACATATGCAGACTTATTTGCTAAGCGTACGAGAGCACAATGCTCTATCTTTTCCCATGCAAGTTCGACAGTTTCACTGTCTCTTTTTAGAAAAGAGTCTCATCATGACGATAATCACTCATTTATGCACCACCAAATCATATATCTACGATCATCGCTAAGAATCATTTGCTTCTTCTTCCATACTGTCAAGATGTTTGTTTCATGTGAAACATTTATTCTTTATTCTTTGAGGGATGATAAGTTTTGAATTTATCAATACTTTACGATCCACTTTTGTGTTGTTCTATACAGAACTAAAAAGATAGGACATGACATATTATTAAATAAATTTTTATCTATACGTATAGAAGAAAAAGTGACATGAGTTGTGCCATCTTACTTTTTTTTATTCTCTTTGTTTTTCTATTTTCTAAAAATGATTAAGGGTGTGAAGGAGATAAGACAAATAAAAATTAGTTTTTCATATAGCCCATAAAAGTTTATTTGTCTTACCATTCACACCCTTAATCATTTTTAGAAAATAGACCAAAAATAATGGAGAAAATGTAGGATGGATCAACTCATGATACTTTTCCTAAAAACTAATTTGAGTCATCAAAAGACTTTCTCACCATTGACACTAAACTTTAAGAAAAAAATGAAATGAATTGTTAAATTACACATTTTCTATATCTTTGTTTCTCTCTTTGCCAAAAATAGCTAAAAAAAATTACATTGAGAATTTCTTTTTTTGAATGACAAGAGTTATCAAGAAAAGAATATGACTTGAATTCTTCCATTATAAACTCTTTTTGCAACACACTTTTTTGTGCTACTCTGGCAATTTTGATTTTAATTCCTGAACTGAACCAGCTTACTTGTTTTGCTCTCAATTCTCAAATTTATCTCTATATTAAAAAAAAACTACCGAAAAGGGATTTTAATATTTTAATTTTCCATCACTCCAAACGTTCCCTCCATTCTTCTGCTTTTCTGGGAAACCCCAAATAGACTGACGGAGACGAGAAAACGAGCTAATCCCTCTCTTTTGCTGCTCCTTGATTCACCCAAACCCTAGAATTCGCCTTCTTAGTTCTTTCAAGGTACGCCATTCTCACTCTATTTTTCAGTTTTTCTTCTTTTTCTTCTTCTTCTCCGATTGTTTGTAGCTCCGTTGGTATAGCTGATTTCGTTGCGTCGGAGAAATTTTCTGAATACCGTCGTTCTCCTGTGTGGTTTCCATCGGGAAAATCTCGCTAGCTGTTGTTATTGTTGTTGATTCAGAGCTAGGTTTTGTCTTTCTCCTGGATTTTTCTCGTTTTCGAGTTTTTTTTCCTTCAGATAACTTGCATGAAGCTCGGATTTCTCTGTTGATAGTTGTTTGGTTTTGCTTGCTTTGGTTTCCTTTTTTCAATCCTGTTATGCTACTGTATGACACACTCAAATGACTTTTCGTTTGTGTATTGTTCTCAATAAAAGTATCATCTTTGACCTTAAGGTTTAGAGGTTTGTAGATTTTCAATTTCATCAGCATTTCCTGATTTTTCGGTTGTCTCTTCTTTGTTTCGTAACTCTTAGATCATTAATTTTTAGGTTTGATTGTTGCTGCTTAGGAGGATATTCATGAATTTGTAGGTTCTTCTTTGTTTCGTCTTTGTTATGTTCATATGTTCAATAGGGTGTTGTTTTTGTTTGTACGGTTTGGATCTTCCGAATCGATTTGATGGAGGAGTCTCTTCTCTATTGAGTAATCTTTCCTAATTTTTGTAGTATAGTTCTTGTATTCTTGCTTGCAGCTTCTGCCTCGAAAAACTTGACTTGAGTTGCTTCTCGCTTACACCCACGATACAGTTCTTTATGCCACTATTGTGTTTCCTTCGATTTCAAGGATACTGACTCACCTTTGATCTGTTTTATGGTTTATTGTTTTCACTTTCCTTGGATATACCCTGTTATAAGAATCTAGGATGATGCTTTGTGGCATTCCAGCATGTTTTCCGCTGTAATTTGTAATGATTTGTGAGTTGTCACTTGTTTATTTGGTGTTTTTTTTTCTTTCCGAGTCCTCTGAGCATTGTGTTTTGTCTGATTTTTGCCACACTGTAACCAACCTTCAGTTTTCTCTCTTGCAGATTATTTTTTCTCAGGAAAGATGGAGAAATCTTCATCTCTGCCACTGCCACCCAAAAGTATAGAACCAGAACAGTCCAGCCATCGAGATTATGCCATCACAACTAGACCTCATGCGGTTGGGTGCACAGGCGACCGGATAGAATTGTCCACCAATCACTTCAATGTTTCTGTCAGACAGCCGGATGTAGTATTTTACCAGTACACTGTAAGATTGTTTTGTCACTTTTATGCGTTCTGTTATCAGTGTCTGTGTGTGTATGAGATGTTTCATATATCTGTGCTTTTTTTGCAGGTTAGTATTTCCACAGAAAATGGTGATGATGTCGATGGGAAAGGAATAGGCAGAAAGCTTATGGACCAACTATTCAAGACTTACTCCTCTGATCTTGATAGTAAAAGGTTGGCATATGATGGAGAGAAGACTTTATATACTGTTGGTCCTCTACCACAGAACGACTTTGACTTTCAAGTCATCTTGGAAGGTTCTTTTTCAAAACGGTATGTCCCCCTTATCTGGATTGATATTTAATCTTCTCAAGGTGTGCAAGTTAGATCTTGTTGATGTTCTTTGCTAACACAGTCCTGTTAATTTTGTAGTGATTGTGGTGTCTCTGATGATGGTAGTTCTTCCGGTACTTGCAAGAGATCAAAGCGTTCTTTCTTGCCAAGAAGTTACAAGGTTCAGATACATTTTGCTGCAAAAGTACCGTTGAAGACTGTTCTTGTCACTCAGAGAGGAGCTATTACACCAGATAAGAGTGCTCAGGATGCACTTAGAGTGCTTGACATTGTACTGAGGCAGCAAGCAGCTGAAAGGTGCATCGTTCTATCTGTTTGCTTATGTGCAGTATATATTTTTATTGAAAATATACTTTCTACATTCTAATGGACAAACTTTATCGTCATATTTTCACTTTGTTGGTAAATCTAATAGATGTACAATTATTTGCATTTTGTGACAATGCTAGATGCTTACTATACGAACCTGTTGATTATGCAGGGGATGCCTTTTGGTCAGACAGGCATTTTTCCATAACGATAGGACCTACATTGACGTTGGAGGAGGTGTAAGAGGTATTCGAGGTTTCCACTCAAGCTTCCGTCCAACCCATGGAGGACTCTCGCTTAACATTGGTATTTTTCAGTATACCTTTCTCATCTTCAGCTGTCATAAACCTTGTCTTTATTGTTGATAGTTTTATTAATTCGCAAAACTGGTTGTTTCGTGAATGCGTTGCAGATGTGTCAACAACTATGATCTTAGAACCGGGTCCAGTTATTAAATTCCTGTTAGCCAATCAGAGTGTTGAGTCACCACGACAGATCGATTGGATTAAGGTAGTTCAAGCTTTCAAATGCAATACCTGAGAACATGCCTGGTTGCTTTTGTTTTGAGCTTTTCTTTCTCATTGAAACTTGGCAGGCCGCGAAAATGCTTAAACATATGAGGGTAAAGGCATCACACCGTAACATGGAATTTAAAATTATAGGTCTAAGTCCGAAGCCGTGCAATCAGCAACTGTATGTTCCTCATGTTTGTACTTTCAATATCAAATTTGTTCTCTTTATCAGCTTTGTTTGACTTTCTTCATCGTTTTCCAGGTTTTCAATGAAGATTAAAGATGGTGAACATGAAGGGCAAACTAGAGAGATTACTGTGTATGAGTATTTCAAGCAAACTTACACAGAGCCTACTAATTCTGCGTACTTGCCATGCCTTGATGTTGGCAAGCCAAATCGCCCCAACTATCTTCCACTGGAGGTATGCATCTCCAGCAGTTTTTCCTTTTTTAGTTTGTTTAGTCTATTATCCCACTTCTGTTTTTTTATTTTATTTGAATTTCTAATCCTTTTCTTACAGTTTTGTAATGTTGTAACTCTGCAACGTTATACAAAAGCATTGTCAGGGAGGCAAAGAGCTTCACTTGTTGAAAAATCAAGACAAAAACCTCTAGAGAAAATGAAAACACTCAATGATGTGAGCTTCGTTTTCTGACCTTAGATAATGCTTTATCTATCTTGGATGGCAGATATTGTTACTGACTAGAATTGTAGGCAATGCGTACCTACTGCTATGACGAGGACCCATTTTTGGCTGGATGTGGCATCTCCATTGAAAAACAAATGACGCGAGTTGAAGGCCGGGTTCTGAAACCCCCAACGGTAAATCTAATTATGTTTTGTTTGCAGATAGAAAGATAGGCACTGCCATGCCCATTATAGTCCCATATTGTTCCATTTGTATTATACAGCTGAAGTTTGGCAAGGATGAGGATTGTGAACCTTGCAACGGACGGTGGAACTTTAACAACAAGGTAATTGTCTACCAATTCACTATATTCATTCTTGTGTATTGGTAGTGGTTCCTTACTCCTTTTCTCGTTTGGATTGAACCTTTTATTCCCAAACTGTTTTTTGCCTTTTTACTTTTACCCTTTGTTTTTTGCTTTGCAGTTGCTTGTAGAACCAAGAGCTATAAAAAACTGGGCTGTCGTCAACTTTTCTTTTCCATGCGACAGTAGTCACATTTTCCATTGATAAACAAAATTCCCACCTTAATCTTAGGTATGGATGTATCCCATGGGTCTCCAGGTAGTGCAGGTGTTCCTTCAGTAGCAGCGGTATTGATTACGTTTCTTGTTCTTTGTATCTCCATTGTTTCTGGTTTTCTTAGGATCTAATTCTTTATCTGTTTACTTTCTCGCTACAAGGTTGTTGGTTCAACATGCTGGCCCTTAATTTCAAGGTATAGAGCAGCTGTAAGAACTCAATCACCAAGACTGGAGATGATTGATTCGCTCTTCCAACCTATTGAGAACATTGAGAAAGGAGATAACGGTATCATGAAGTATGTGAACCCTAGTTTATCAGCTTTATTCTTTTCTATTAATTTCAGCAGCTCATGAGTTATTGTACGCAATATGTTTAAGTATCTCTTCTCCATGATTAATTTTCCGTTTCCAACAGTGAACTATTTGTAGAGTTCTACAAGACAAGCAGGTCAAAGAAGCCTAAGCAAATTATCATTTTCAGGTACTAGATTTTTTCTCTATTGTCTAACCTCAAATATCTAAAAAAAAGTGTATCCTTAAACAAATCTTGGGCTTTTGATAGGGATGGCGTAAGTGAATCACAGTTCAACCAAGTCTTGAACTTTGAGGTGGACCAAATTATAAAGGTCTTGTTTCAAAGTCCCTTGGCTGGTTTCCTTTCGGCTTCTATCAAATTTCTGTTTTCAATTTTATAGTTCAAATTCAAGTGAAAATATTATTTAACAATTTTGCATCTTTTTGACATGGCGCAGGCGTATCAACATCTTGGTGAAACCGATGTGCCAAAATTCACTGTTATTGTGGCTCAGAAGAACCACCACACCAAGTTGTTTCAAGCTAAGGGTTCTGAAAATGTTCCTGCAGGTAAAAAACTAGTTTTTCTTCTGCATCAGTCACACTTCGATTCAATTTCTTTCCAGAACTGTTTCATCAAAAAAAAACAATCCGCGTTTGTCAGGAACCGTCGTGGATACCAAGATTGTACACCCGACAAACTACGATTTTTACATGTGTGCTCATGCAGGAATAATAGTAAGTTTAGACAAATAAAAAACCTCAAAAGTTTCACTCCTCACACCTTATTATTATAATCAACTCTACATTATGTGTCCCTTGACGATCTCTCAGGGAACTTCAAGACCAGCCCACTATCATGTTTTACTCGATGAGATTGGTTTTGAACCCGATGATTTGCAGAATCTCATCCATTATCTCTCCTATGTGTAAGTTCTATCTAATGTCACTTACAAAAGACCAACTTCACTTTGCCATCACTAAGATCTAATTAATTGTCTTGAATCATGATTGTTACAGCAACCAACGGAGCACAACTGCAACCTCGATTGGTAACACTCCCGACTCAGACTCTCTTCTAATAACAAAATGCATCCTCCTCCATCTTTATCTTAACTAATCTGTATTTTGGTGCCTCTCAGTGGCTCCAGTGCGATACGCTCATCTGGCAGCAGCTCAATTTGCTCAATTCACCAAGTTTGAAGATATAGTGGAGAATGAGAACATTCCAGAGCTTCCGCGTTTGCACGAGAGAGTCGAAAGCAACATGTTCTTCTGCTGAGTAATTAGTAATTCTGCTTCTAACCAGAGGAAAGTTGATCATTTTGCATATATGCTAGCTTCATCATCATCTAGCGTACAGTTTGAGTAGGAGTATGAAGAAAGAGCCTTGAGTAGTATAAAATAGGCTCATAGGCTTATTCATAGCCCAAGTTTGCATACTAAACGACTGCTTTTTTTTTTTGTTGTTGCTCCAAAACCAGCGATTTACAAGCTTGGATTTAATAAGTTTTTGGATTTTATGTTCTTCAGGCACCAATTTTTTTAAGAACTAAGAAAATAGTTTTAAGGTTTCTTAAAATTAAATGAAGATAGAAAATAATTGAAAAGTTATATAACCCTAACGTAATAATAACCTAAATTTCAATTCCAAGTTGGATGTAAATATATATATATATATATATATGAATAAATTAATGATTTGTCTTGCATTGGTTACATAAGAAAAACATATAACAATGATTTGTCTCGCAAGTGTTAAATGAATGTTTAACTTCAAACGATTATTGTCGTATCATTGCCTATTTTATCTCTAAAATAATCCCCTTCCATGAAATATTATCTGTATCTCTAAAAAATTTAAGAGAAATACAAGTAAAAAAAGAAATGGAGAGATAAAAATAAAAGGGTATTTTTGTTCTAATTTCTCTACCAGAAAGGAAAAAAAAAGTGAAGGAAGAATACTGTTGACATAAAGTCTTTGGAACGGTCAAACCGGTCTAACAAACCGCGTCAAACCCACGTGCACTACATACAGACTTTGTAATGAAGTGGACGTTAGCATAGACAATCTTAACCTTTCAGAACTGCTTACGTGGCACAGTATTGACGGGTCAGTATCATTGCTCTTACACTGCTCCAAAGACCACCAGAGCATAACTAACATGTGGGTCCGACCTGGCTCTGATAAAACTGCGATGCAGGAGATTTCTTGTGCATGAATCAAACTCGTTTTCACCATTTTGCCCCTCTCAACTTGTTTTCTTCTAGTCTACGACTCAAGCTTTTGTCTTGGTCCCAAAGCCTCTTTTACTGCTATTTTCATTTCCTTTCCTCTTTTTTTTTTAACAAAGTTTTTTGTTTTAAATATTTTCGTTTTTGAACTGTTTGCGAATCATTTTTGTGTGTTGTTGTCCCTCGAAGATATCTAAAGCCGGTTAGTATAAGTGGATACCAATATAAGTATTTCGAATCGGTACATGCAAATAATATACAACACAATGGTACCTATGGCTAAGTTTTTTTTTTCTTTTTCTGAAAATATTAAAATGATTGTCAATAACATGCAGTTTACCGAATTTAAATTTGGGTTGCACTATATTATAAATATCGGTTATGGAATTAGAGTTATTTGGGACATATCATGAATGTATATTTTATTAGCTAAAATGTGTAGTATGATACAGGTTTTTCCATTAGAAATTTTTTGATTAAAAATCAAAATATTTTGAGATCAGTATATATATATATATATATATATATGTGTGTGTGTATCTAGACTAATGAGTAATGAATTACAGAGGTGTCGAGGACAATCTATTTTTTTATTTTTTTGCTAAATTGGGACCAAAAAAAAAAAGGAGAAACAATTGGGAATAGCTAGATTGCTTTTAAGACAATAATCCTCCTGTAAACCTGAACATATAGTTACACGTGTCTTGTATCCAATTTAAAAATGATGCAATACATCAAAGGACTCGTGGTAGATTCTGCCAAACTGCATTAAATGTTATTATGCTTTCATTGGTTCGTAAAAAACGGATTTTTTTTTTCGTAAACTTATCCCAAAACAACAAAAGAATATAAAAGCAAAAACATTCCAAAAAAGGAGTGTGCGACTACACTCTAGCATATTTTCAACATTTTTTAACAAAATAGATAGACGAAATTTAGTATTTGTCATAAAGTTAAATCGTGTTGATAGTATTCATTGTAAAACCTAAGATTTGCTAATAATTAATTTAAAAACACAAGCTTTGCTGAATTTTGGTGAATTCAGATAAAATGATCTGATAATTGGATATGAAACTAGATATTACTTCTAGATGATTGGAAGCTAGTTACTAGTTGTGATCACTGGTCATTGTTGGAGGAGTTTATTCCACGAAGGAACACATGAGATAGTTTATATAAAAGCTGACTCGTCGAATTAAATCGTATCTAAAGATGCTGCAGGTGAAAATTTATACCCTAAAACAATGATGCTTAATTAGATTAGAAAAAAAAAAGATCTTGCATACGGTCAAAGAGCCAAAAAAGTATGGGAAAATGATGTATAAGTTTGGACCACATCAAGTATCATCGGTGTATGATATTGTTATGTGAGCTTAAAAGAGGAATGAAACATAAGAGAAGTCCTCCCAAAAAAAGTTGAATGGTTTGGAGAAGAATAAAATAGCGAGATTCTTTTTTTTTTTTTTAATATGGTTTTTATTTGTATGTGTCCTAAGAGTCGTGTTTCTAAGCCACTTTCCCATTTTTTTGCTCACGAACCACTATCCAAAAGCCGATAGACTATTCAATGCGTAAGTATGTCAGCACTACTGCATGTGAAGTGAAGCACACCCTCTAACCAAATAATGTAGAAAAATTGATAACCCTATCACTTTTTTCACAGCCAGAAAGGAGTCATGATCAGTCTTGTAAATCCTATGACTAGACAGATCTGACCTGTGTACATAAAATCCGATATCTACGACCCAGGTTATGTATCATTTTTTCCATAAATACTTTTTTTTTGTTCACAATAAGTGAAAAACTGTTTTCTACATATTACTCCAAATTTTTTTTAAAAAAAAGTTTTTGCCTGTGAGAGGAGAGGGTTGTTTTCTTTTAACATAATTTTAAAAGTAAACATGAATATATTATAATATATAAATGATTGAAAAATCCAAATTGACGTAAGTAAATTAAAATAGAAACACAATCAAATACAAACAATTTTAGTGTTGCTTCAGTGTGCAACTACATTCTTAATCAATCGAATACAGTATTGGTCATTAAGCGTGGGCCCTACATCAGAATTAAGCTGGTCCGAACCGCAAATTAGCGTACCAGAGCATTATACTTTTCTCATTAAATATTTTATAAATAAAGCTCCCTTAATCACTATTACTTTTCTCATTAAATAATATACCGTGCGCCTCACGCTTTCCTTTTTACCTCTTACTCCACACTAAATGACGAAAATAGCCATTACCTTTTTTTTTCCTCTATGTCTTTTTTTGGTTGGCGTCAAAGTTTGTTCGTTATGTCTGAATTATTAATATAAACTGTCTTAAATAGCAAATACCATTTTTTTCTTCAAAATAACAGCTTTAGCTTAAACATAAATCTTACAATATTGTTGACATATTAAAAAAAGACATAGTTATCTTATTAAACGACTAGAAACTTTGATTATTTACACTAAATTTTATCAAAAAAATAAAACTCTGATTATTTACAGTACTAGCTACAATTTAGTTTGACATTAAATATCTTTTAATGATACATTATATATTTAGAAGAGCATGAGTCAGTAGATACATTTATTCATTCATCATAATATAGTTGGAAATTTGTAGAGTATTAGGGAAAAGATATAATTAAGAAAAGGCCCCACGCACCCATGCACCCTCATTTAGATACGCGTATAAACTTCTTTCAAATTAGGTGTGTGATTGTATATTAAATGTTCACAATTTATTCTATGGCCAAAAAGTAATTTATCATATTAAACTTACTTAATAGTCAAGATTATAATATGTTGACAAATAATAGAGATACAATATAGTAATACTTTAATCAGAGGTCAAAGACTTACAAATACATATTATGAAATATAGCAGGTATTATTAATTATATTTAATGATAAAGTTAATCCACATTATTATCAAATTTAATGATAAAAACTATGTGCTATTTTTTGGTCAACAAACTATGTGCTATAAGGAAATTATTTTAGAAAATTATTATGTTGTGTTTAAGATTAATTAAAGAAAAATCAAACATTAGTTAATTGCTATCTTTTATAATAAAAAAATTCAACATTTAATCTATTAAGATTTACTATCATATGTCATAATTTACTTTCTTAATATTTTTTATTAATTGTTTTTGTCAAATAAAAGAATAAGAATATAGGAGGTCCCACAAGGTTCGGATCCAATGGCTGGGACTAAACCACCACATTGAAAATTAGATCACACGCAAACGAGTTGATGAACATATAGGGGCAATATCGTCATTCAAGGGACCTGCAGAATTTATGAATCCGTACACGAGGGGGCAAAGACTCATTACTCAGCACAGTTAATTTATTTATTTAAATCCAATTTTATTATTTTTTCTCGTTTTCACATTGAAACACATTAACATTGGGAGAAAAAGGCAAAAAGAAAAAAAAAGGAAGATCCGAAAAATTTCCCCCGAAAATCTCAGATTCTGGGAAAAGGAAAGGAAATCGCCAAGCAGAGAATAAGGAAAATTTTCATTCCGATCGGAATATTTGGGCTGAGAGATTTTTCTTTTTTGGATTTGTTCAAAACAATAAATCTATCTTTGGGACAAAGAAAAAAAAGTTAAATTTAAGAAGATCGTTTTTAACATTTGTTCTTCTTCTTCTATCTAATTTCCTTATTTTAATCATCACAAAGTTTCTTCTTTGTTTATTTGATCATTGTGATCATCGTCTTCGTCTCTTACTTACACACTCAGAAAAACTGATTCATCTCTGGTTTTTTTCTTTGAAGATAAGAGACGAATAAGATTGTTTTAATCTTATCTCTGTGAGTGTGTTTGTGTTTTAATAACGAGCCATGTCCGAAACTCAACAGGTTCAGAACTCTACTGGGTCGATTCGATCTCCTGAGAAAATTGAAGGTAGTTACTTTTTTTTTTTTAATCAAAGATCCAAATAAACGTTTTTTTTTTCTTTTCGTTTTTGTAATGTGTTTGAAGATCATATCAGTTATGTTTATGATTCTGATCATTCAAGTTTCAATGTGATTTACCTTTCTTATTGAGAATTTTGATCATTCATGTGATGAAAGTTTGAAAATTTAAAGTGAATATGAATTTCTCTTTTTGGAGTTATCTTGTTGGATTCGTTGTGTCGGATCATTGATTTTGAATACTTGATCAACATTTATGGAAGTTAAAGATCACGTTTTTACATCGTGGGATATTTTTCTCTGATAATGTATTCAAATTTGGTATAAAGTTTAGATTCTGATTGATCTTTGTTGGATTTAAAGTTTGACATTGTCTTATTGGCTTTAGCTAATGGATTCTTATTGATTGAAATTGGTTTCTCTGGTGATTTAGATTATATAATGTTCATGTCTCGTATTGTTTGTGTTATGGTTTTGTAGATACTTTCAGGAGGATGAAAGTTAATGAAGACAATATGGAGCAATCCAGTCCATATCCTGATCGTCCTGGTGAGAGAGATTGCCAGTTTTTTCTGAGAACGGGGCAGTGTGGCTATGGAAACACCTGTCGATACAATCATCCTCTTACTAATCTTCCACAGGTGAGAAACTTTAGTTTTATATAGCTTACTCTTCGTGCACCTTTCCTGTGTCACTCTAGCTTACAGTTTGTAACGTTTTGTTAGGGTGTTATTTATTACAAAGACCAATTGCCTGAGAGGATTGGACAGCCAGACTGTGAGGTGCACTTCTTACATAATATTTATTGTCTCATTTTGTGTTCTTGCTTTGGTGCTGAAAAGTTTGAATAGCTCTGTCTTGAGTCTATGCTGCAGAACATATCTTTTCTTGAGTCTTTCCTTTTTGGAAAGTAGTTATAGTTTGGATAGTGGGGGAGATGCACGATATTGTTTTACTATATCTGTGAATATGTGTAACGAACAAATTCTTCTTCTGTTTGCAATTTCTTTGCAGTATTTTCTCAAGACAGGAGCCTGTAAGTATGGCCCAACATGTAAATATCACCACCCAAAGGACAGGAATGGTGCTGGACCTGTGTTGTTCAATGTTCTCGGTTATCCTATGCGACAGGTGAGGACGCACTGTACTTACTTATCCTATTTTCATTCATACTTGATAGAAAACTTTATATATATGTTTCTTCTTTCTCCAGGGTGAGAAGTCATGTCCATATTACATGCAGACAGGATTGTGTAGATTCGGAGTTGCCTGCAAGTTCCATCATCCTCATCCTCAGCTTCCTAATGGCCACTCTTCATATGCAATGTCAAGCTTTCCTTCTGTTGGTTTTTCTTATGGCGGTGGAATGACGATGATGTCTTTGTCTCCTGCAACATATGGAGCTATGCCACATCCTCAAGTTCCTCAGTCTCAGGCCTATATGCCCTATATGGTTGCACCCTCCCAAGGCCTTTTACCTCCTCAAGGCTGGGCCACTTACATGGTAAGCCTTAAATATCTTCGCTCATAGCTCAAATTAGAAGCCTTTCACTTCCCTTTACAAAATTCCAAAATACCAATTTAGCAAAAGAATGTCTTAATCTGAAACTCTTCTTTATTCTTTTCCTTTTCTGTGGTGCAGGCTCCGTCTAACCCTATTTACAATGTGAAAACTCAGCCCGACTCCAGTTCAAGTGCATCGGTGCCTGTGGCTGTGACATCACATCATCACAGTTTTCCTGAAAGAGCTGAATGTAGGTTTTTTATGAGCACTGGAACATGTAAATATGGAGATGATTGCAAATACACTCATCCTAAAGAAAGGATGTTACAGTCTCCAGCAAATCTCTTGAACCCTATTGTTCTTCCAGCAAGACCAGTAAGTCTTTTGCCAACATCTTTCCGTAACTCGCTCTGTATGTATTTGTTAAATTCAATAAAGCTTCTAGTGACACTAATTTCTCTGCTTTTTCTGTGTTCAGGGACAACCAGCATGTGGTAACTTCAAGGCCTCCGGATTCTGCAAGTTTGGAGCAAGCTGCAAATTTGATCACTCAATGCCATTTAACCCTTATCACAATACAGGCTTGGCCATGTCTTCTCTGCCTACTCCTTATCCTTATGCTCCACCTGTTTCAACTCATCTGAGGATCACATCACCACCTGATTCGACCACCCTCTCCAATGGTAAACTTGCTGCAGAGTGTCAAAGCTCAGAGACTGAGAAGCTAGATGATACTCCTGCTCAACCAGAGAAATCAGAAGTGAAGGAAGCATCGCCACCAAGCCGCTCTGATTCAACCACCCTGCCCAATGGTAAAGCTGATGCAGAGTATCCAAGCATAGAGACTGAGAAACAGGACGATAATTCTACACAACAGGACAACTCAAAAGTGCAGGATTCAACTGATAATTCTTCATGATCATGATCAGGATCTCAGAATCAATATCATCATCATAACAATCTGGCTGAGTCTTTCCTATTCAGGGGTATCTAACGAACTCAAAAGGATCTCTTTGCCCTTTTTGTTAATTTTTTTTGGAAGGAGGGTTTGGAAATGTTCTATCTTTACATTTTTTTTCTTCTTCTTCTTTTTGGTTTCGGAGACAGCCTTGGCTGAAACAAAATAGGAAAAAAGAACAGTGTTTTGAATTGGTTAATAAAATTTGACATCATTTAGCAATTTCCAAATGCTTAACGAATCAGGTTCATGATTTTTCTTTTTTCTTTATTAAATTGTATATTCGATTTGTGTCAGCAACTAGAAAAAGTTGATCTTTTTATATTCACCGGTGAAAAGTTGTTTGATTTGGATTGAAGAATCGAAAAGGGTGGTTTAGGCCTTTGCGTGTCGACAATTTTATGGTTTTGCAAAGTACAGATTAGCTGCTCTCTTTTTTGTGTGGCTTTAGTTACAAATGAAATCATTTACTACAAATGTAATACCTCTGTCTGGGTCAGAGGCTTTGCCTACAAAGAAACGACGACCATCTTATGCTGATGTGTCACGATTTAATTGGTCGACCTACGTAACTCCACGGAGCCTGTGTTCTTAATTCTGCTGCTTCGCAGGATCGCGATAGAGGAAGACAATTTACGATTTCATAGAGAGAGTGAAAGAAGAGAGAAGGGAAGAAAAATGTACAAATCACCATTAACGTTGCTCACGCTTCTTTGTCTATGTTCTGGATTCTTCGATCTCGGTTATGCTCTTTACGGATCTTCCTCACCTGTGGTTCAGCTCACTGCTTCTAACTTCAAGTCCAAGGTATGGCGCTAATCGATTTCATCTTTTGGTCTACCTGATCAACACGTCACTCGATTGTTTCTGAGAAAATCTATCGGTTGTATCTGCGAAGATGTCTCAAGTGTTTCTGATTTCAAGCATCGTTGAAGATTGATCTTAGTTTGTAGATGAGAGACGAGAGTGCGAGCTGGGTGTGTGTATGTTTTGTTTCTGATTTTAGTCTCTATAAGCAGTGTATAGATCTGGTTTAGTTTTCGTGATTTATACTTGTGTGCTAGATGCTATTATTCCATTGTTCCAATTTGTTGATTGTCGTAATTTTTTGGGTAAAATCTGAAATGAGAATTGATGTGAAGCTGTGTTAGTGTTCTTTAACTTGTTTTATTGCTGCAGGTTCTTAATTCAAATGGAGTTGTTTTGGTAGAGTTCTTTGCACCATGGTGTGGCCATTGCAAAGCTCTAACACCTACATGGGAGAAAGTAGCTAATATTCTTAAAGGAGTTGTTACTGTTGCAGCTATTGACGCAGACGCTCACCAGTCTGCCGCACAGGTTTGTGATGTTATTATGAGTTATCTCACACAGTTAAACAGTCATCCAAAGCTTCTATCTTTTACATCTGAGCGTTTCTTGTGAAGCATACAAGAAAAAAACTTTTGTATGCACTATAATGCACAAAACTTGAGCTCTTGCTTACCCAATTGGTTTTTCTTTTAATATTTGGTTGTGATACTGACAAAGTACTCTCTGGTCCAGGATTATGGTATCAAGGGTTTCCCAACTATTAAGGTCTTTGTTCCTGGAAGGCCTCCGATAGATTACCAAGGAGCAAGGGATGCCAAATCCATTGCTAATTTTGCTTACAAGCAGGTTTGTCACATGCTCCTGCTTGATTCTTCATTACTTAACTTCTCTATTGTCAACAAGTTCTTATCTTGTGACATGATTGAGTCCATTTAAAAGCCCAATCAAGATGTTCCTGCCACATCAAACCAGAGTGATCTTGTTATTTTATTTGGCCAGATAAGCTGATAAATTATCCTGATTAATGCCATAATTATGTAGATACTCTTTATACCTTCTTGAAGCTAATTACCACTAAGATACTTTGTGGAATGGCACTAATTTTCCATCAAGTAAAATATAGTAGTGACCTGATTTTTTTCCTTTTTTCTTTTAAATTAAAAAAATAAATACAAAGGGCTGCGGTTCATGATCTAAATGGGTCGGCATCTGCATAATACTACCACCTTTTCCATAATTTTATAGCTAGTTTAGTAAATAGTAACTGAAGAACCACAATTGGCCATTATGTCATCTTAATTTGCATTGCACATGTAACATGCACCATCGAACTTGTGTACCTACACTAGAATAGGCTGATTGATCTTATATATTGTTTCCCAGATCAAGGCTCTTTTGAGTGACCGTTTGGAAGGCAAAAGTAAACCAAATGGAGGAGGATCTAATGAAAAGAAATCTGAACCTAGTGCATCTGTGGAACTGAACGCTAGCAATTTTGATGAGTTGGTCATCAAAAGCAATGAACTCTGGATCGTTGAGTTTTTTGCACCTTGGTAAGTTTTGTTTATAAGCCCAATGAACTGTTCATTCCTGTAAACTCCCTCGGTACAACTGAGTGTGTGAAACATCTTATTTTTTTCTTCTAAAAGGTGTGGGCACTGCAAAAAGCTTGCGCCCGAGTGGAAAAAGGCTGCAAAGAATTTGAAGGGGAAGGTGAAACTAGGTCATGTCAATTGCGATGTTGAGCAGGTAATCACTAGAAATGTTTACATTTTAATATATTTGGCTGTAAGAGAGAATTTCTATGGCCTCCTTCCCGTCTAAGCATTATTCTGGTTTCTTAGAAAATTTACCATATGCCTAGTCTTTACCGGTTTGCCTTTGAAGCATGAATTCTGACCAGCTGCCTTAATCTCTCTGTTTTTTTCCCTGTTGTATCAAAATTATTGTATTCATTTTGCCCATGATGAGTTCTGACCAAGATTGTTATATATTGCAGTCGATAATGAGCAGATTTAAAGTGCAAGGATTTCCTACAATTTTGGTATTTGGTCCTGACAAGAGCAGCCCATATCCTTACGATGGTGCTAGGTCTGCATCAGCAATAGAATCTTTTGCTTCTGAACTTGTGGAATCCAGTGCTGGCCCTGTTGAAGTAACTGAACTAACTGGATCGGTATTATTCACATCCTTTCCTTTCTTGTCTAACTTTATTTCTTAAATACTACTAAACCTCGAAGCCAAGGCATTGACACTTGTTCCATGGTGATTGTATAGGATGTCATGGAAAAGAAGTGTGGTTCTGCTGCTATTTGCTTTATCTCTTTCTTACCTGACATTCTTGACTCCAAAGCTGAAGGAAGGAACAAGTACCTCGAGATGTTATTATTGGTTGCAGAGAAGTTTAAGAAGCATCCTTACAGGTATACTAAGAAAGATTCTATCCTCTGTGTTACAGCATGTTACTGTCTCGGTTAGTCTCAACGGTTTCAGAGCCTACCTAGTGGTGGGAGAAGAAGTTTTAAGTTTTCTTAGGAACCTAAAATGAAACAAAGTGTGGAAACTTTTAGAAATATATTACCTAATCTGAAAGTCTCATGAAAGAATCAACACACAATCTTTTATAAGTGTTAGGACATTAAATTGTTACAGTCAACATATTGAGGTTTATGGTTCTTGTAAAGTGTTAGGACTTGCTTTGAGAACATATGGACAAGGCTCGTTACTATTCATGCACATCTCATGATATTACCATTTCTCAAGTCAGATTGAGAATCCAATGTAAAATTTAATATTGTGTGCAGTTTTATGTGGGTGGCGGCTGTAACTCAGCCAGATTTGGAGAAGCTAGTTAATGTGGGAGGATACGGATATCCAGCAATGGTAGCCATGAACGTGAAGAAAGCAGTATATGCTCCTCTTAAAAGCGCCTTTGAGCTTCCACACCTCTTGTAAGTTTTCCGTAAAACTAGAGATCACAATGGTTTAACTGATTTTCACTCAGTCTAACACGGTAATCTTTGTTTGTTATTACATCAGAGAATTTGTGAAAGATGCTGGAACTGGTGGAAAAGGAAATGTGCCTATGAATGGAACACCAGAGATCGTGACGACAAAGGCGTGGGATGGTAAAGATGGAGAGCTAATTGAGGAAGATGAATTCTCACTTGAAGAACTCATGGGAGGTGATGATGTTGGTACTAAGGATGAGTTGTGAAGAATCAATCCAATAATTTTAACATGATTTTGCTACATTTGGATCTGAACCGTTGAATGTGTTTCACCCTTTTTATATTTTCCAAAAGAAAGAAAGAGCATTTCAAGAGATAGGTGAACATGAGCATGTCAGGATTTTGAATTTTGGACAGATACATAAGAGTCTTCTGTACTGGAGTGGTAGTACAGTTCATCGATCTAAATCTTAAGGAGACGTTCAAAATAAAACCAAACCAATAGGATTTATTGTTTTTAAAACCAAAAATACAGAAATCAATTTTATGACCAAACTTACCAAAACTAAACAGATTAAACCAAAGTTACATAAGATCGTTGTTTAGCATATCTGAAATTAAGGTTTGTTGGTAACACTTGGCAACCAAAAGAAGAGAAATACATTAGACAAAAAACACAAACTTGTTTAATTCCAACAGGAAGTTAATCTCCATGCCACGATTTTCAAATCTCTAATAGCCGAAGACAAAAAATCCTAAACTTTGCACCAAAATCAAATTACATTTCCTAAGAAAAATCAAGCCTTCAAGGCAGAAAAATCAAGCCTTCAATGCAAAAAATTCAAAAATGGCCTGAAATGTTAGATCCTTTTTGTACGTATGACTCTCGTAGATAAACAGAGCATGATCAAACATTCTGAGAATCGTCAATAGAAGAGCATCCATGGCTACATTCACCGGAAGTAGAAGCATTGTGACCGGAATCTTCAGGAAGAGGGTTTCCATGGCCATATTCTCCTGAAGTAGAGGCACCACCACCGTGGCTGACATCTTTAGAATTAGTCGCCGGAGAAGGGACTTGAGCAAAACAGAGTTTACCACTTCCAGATCGGAAAGACCAAAGATGAAAGACCTGGTCAACCTTAAACCTATTAGCAGCAACCACATGGTTCCAATTATCAACAAAGACATAATACCAATTCCCACTCATCTCCCACTTCCTCAGATCAATGACATACTTATTCATCAGAGGATCAACAAAATCAACGCTCACTCCTTCTTTACGAATCTTCATCGCTTGTTCATCTATGATTCTTGTTTCCTCCTCTGTCAAGAAATCTGAATTCACAACTTGTTTAAAAGGAACTGAGAGACGTGCTTGAATTCTGTTGAGATCAGTCTTATAGAGCTTCCTCGTTGATATCAGCTTTGGATTGTAACCATTCTCTTCTCTCATCATCACGTTCAAAAGCCACTCCGGTGGAGGAGGAGTCGTTGTTTGTGTGGGTTTTGGCTCTAAACGACGAACGATCTTGCGTTTCTTGAAGACACGTCTCTCTTCTTCTTCTTCTTTGGAGACATTAACGAGATGATTTTTCTTGGACTGGGTTACACAAGAAGAAGAAGAAGAAGAAGAAGAAGAAGAAGAAGGTTCTGATTCCGAATTAGGGTTTTGTAGTTTTGATATCTCTTGTTCGATCAAACGCTTCCATGCTTTTGGAGAATAAGATGATCGGTGACTACGAAGACTTCTCTTCTTTCTCGGTATTGTATCCTTAAAGATTCTCGCTTCAATCTCTTTGTCTTCCGCATGAGGACCGTACTCTTGATCGTAAACTATCGCAGCGACATTCACCAACATGTCGAATTTGGAACATTCTTTCGGCTTTGAAACCCTAGGATCATCCATCTTCTTCGATTGTTTCAAAGATTTTGTCGCGTTGTGCGCGAGAAACCTTAAGCTAAGAAGAAGAAAGACAAAAGAGGCAGCGGAGAGATTTGCGTGTGAAGTAAGAGAGAAGAGGTGTGTGATGATGATCTTAAATAGATATATTTTAGGTCACTAAATCTACTAGATCTTCTAATGACCGTTGTGTGGTTTATTTTAAATCATGTGGCCAGCCCAAGGAAAATTTACCAATGTCTTACTAATTTTCTTCATATTATTTTGTTGATTTATGTGACTGAAATAATTTTCTACTGTTTAATTTATTTATTTCTGAAATTATTTATGTATTATATATTAGCATATAAAGACATTACATTATTGAAATTATCTTCTTTTTTTGTTAATTTTATTGACATTATCTTTTGACTAAAATTTATCAAATATATATATATATATTTTTTGAAATTTTTGATAATTTATCAAAATATTAATTGAACAAAAAATATCAAATTTTAGAAATAATACATACAAACAGACACTACATCATGTGTTGTGCGTTTTTACCGGTTTTCAACTCTCCATTTGTTTCTTCTTTATGATTTTTCAAAGTGATTTCTTACTGTCTTTAGTTCTTAAAATCTTTTCGGATCATTTCCAAGTTATCAGGTGAAATCGAAGCGTTTGGATCGAAAATCATGAGTTTAAAAATGCAATCTTTGGATGGTTTGCAGAAGTTATGCAGGCAAGCTATACTGCTCTAGCTGCTACAACCATTTCAAGAAAATTGAGCTAAAAAAACGCAAAAGTTGTATTAGCATTATGTACTCACTCCAAAATATTTTCTAACAATGTTAAAAATGGTTATAGATGAAAATGTTCAAAATATTTTATGAAATATATGACAAAAAATTTGACCTTCTAAAGTGTTTTTTCATGATTATTAAATACAGTTATAAATGAAAATATACATAAGAAACGTTGTGACAACAAAATGCAACATCTAGTGTAGCATCTCCTTTTGCGCATGGTTCTTGAATGAAAGTTTGTTTTGACGTAAAAAAAAATGCAATATCTAAGAAGCATTTTCTAGTAATTTTTACATAAGATGAAATTGGTTATATTTTTTTTTATTACAACCTATTCGATTTAGTTGTCTTTAAACCTATAACACCACTACCGGAAAAAAACGAATTGTAAACCAGCTTACTGTTCTTATGTAAAACAAATTTAAATCAAACCAAATTGGTTTTGTTTTTCTGTTCTAGCATTGAAGACTGTTAGTTAACTTATCCATAATATTAGCTTTCAAGTTGCGACAAAGATATGATTACGCCCAGAGCCTTTTTCCCTTAAATCTAATCCCAAATGTAAAATCATGTACAACAAAATCTGACATATTGATTTTAAACCTAAAGTTTTCAACTCATCAGCTAAAATTCTCTTTATATATTCTTACACAAGAGTGTCGATGTTACAAAGCTGACATTAAACACCTCATGGCTCCTCTGCCAATAGGCCTCACTTGCTTCTTCTCAGCTCCAAAAGGGGTTTTAACTTTTACCATTTCCAATCTACTGGCTAACGTCGTCTATCCTCCATAAGCATTCTTTTCTTAGTGGCGAATCTGTAAATATAGCTTTGATGAAATCTTGTACCTGCAACAAATACATTACAAAAGCTTTCAGAATCTTGAAGACCAATATAATCAAGATCCAATATACCTAAAGAAATTTCCTAAATCCAAATATCTATATTTCGCTTATGTTCTTATCGGGTATTAGGATGTTTTTATGAGGCAAAACGATTTTAAGAGATTGTACCTCTGTTCTTGTGAAATTGCAACTAAGTAACTCGCCACTTTCCCAAGCTGAAGTTATAGACTTGAGAGGCATATCCAATAGTTCTGGAAAATGAGAAAGAAAGAAAACTTCGCTGAGCCAAAGCCGAGTTAGAGTTCAACTGAGAGAAACAAAGAAAGAAAAGACATGCCTGCTAGTTTTCGGGTTTTGCGCAAAGATGGTATGAGATCATCAAGAGGACGAGAAGTGTTGTCTGCAGATCTCAGGGAATCAAGTAAAGAAGATAGATTCTCTAACATGAGATGAATCAGTCTTTGTAGCTGAGAATAAGCAAACCCATATTTAATAGCCAATTAGAAAGTAACATTACACAATCGGCCAGCAAAGAGAAAAAGCTACCTGAAAAGTTTCATCAGCAGCCATGTCGTCTAGAAGAAGAATGTCTCTGGCTATTCTGCGAAAGACTGACTCCAAAACTACGCACATGCTTTGCTTGTAAGTTTTAGGCCGTAACACCGGCTCCCATATCATATGCACTTTCTCTAGACTAAAGACAACCTACAAAACAATTGCATTTTCTGATAAAATTGATACTTGCTTGATTGGGAAGAAGGTAACAAAAAGCAAACAAATTCAAGTCTGAGCATATACCTGCTCAATGCTACAATTTGCAGTTTCATATTGTTTCATCTGATGAGTATTCTGAAATCCATCTGCACTGTCTATAGCCTGATCATAGAAGCAAAATATTAGACGAGGAACCAATACTCTTTAAACTTCACATAAGATTACTATGTAAGCTTTTTTCCACATAGCTTCACCTCTCGCAAACTTGAAATTACTAGATGAACTTGTTTCTGCAAACCTTCTTCTGCCATCAGTTTAAATCTTGGGGCCACGTCAGCAAATACTGCATATTCCTTGATGGAGCTAGGGAAGCTAGTACGATACTGTGAACAAAATGATGATATAAGTATAAGGGTAAAACTGTAATTCTCACCTGTTGATGAATAAGGCTTCTTAAGAAGACAATTTCTTAACCAAAGAGAGAAACACATGTGTCCATACCTCAAAAGCAAGTCCAAGTATTTCTTCGAACAAATATAGACAATCGTTGTGCAGAAGAACAGCAGCTTGATTGATACCATTGAGTTGTTTCTCTAGCTTCACATTTTGAGCGAGCAAGGAAGAAAAATCATCATATTCGTGTTGTTTGCGCATATTCGTGGATGATTTTCATGTGATAATTATCACTATGTTGATTCAGTTAATGGATCTTTTCTTTCACTGACCTTGACGGGAACAACAGCTTCATAAAGAAGAATAGAATCTCGAGCAGCATTGTAGAACTCTGAAGCAACCCTTGCAGAAGAAACACAAACATCCTGTAGAAAAATGAGTTTATTCTCCCGTGTCTGAAAATTGCTCAAATTGCACAAGTCCGATGAGACCCACCTCAAGCGTCTTATGCACCAAATGCATAAGTTGAGATGCAGCTTCAGATACCACACACCTTTCAGACGAGAAAAGTAAGCAAACGATGTGCTTGGAAGAATTCACATCTAAAGATTCCACACCATCAGACTTAGAATAAGCATTCCTCATAGCAAGTTCCTGAAAAAGGATTTCACAACCATGATCTTTAACATGAGAAGGTTAATGCGGTGAATATCACGATAATCAAACCTCACCTGGGGAATCGTAAAGTTACACTGCAACAGCAAATTTCTTGCTTTGGCTAGGATTTCTATTTTCTTTCTAGATGCAAAATGAACTTCAACATTTTCAGCATATTTGCTGAGCCTACTCTCCGCGTCAGATGGTGAAACAAAATTCAATTCCTTTAAAGCTGCTTCAAATTGAGAGGTCCACTCAATAATTTTCTGAAAGTCAGCAAGTTTTGATGCATCGTCTGGGACAACCTGACTCCAAAAGGAACAACCACCTTTGAACAAACTACAGTTCAAGTACAAAGGAGAAGAGTGCTCTCTCTTGCTACCAAATAAAATTTGTTTTTAAAGTGATTTCACAACCACACGAATTATAAAATTGAACCTTTGAAAGAAATTTAGATATTATCAGCTCTGATATCCTCGGCCATGTCAATCTCCCGAAAGAATGGATCCATGTAACGTTTCCAAAGCACAAGGAACTGCAAATGAACTTAACAACCTTAAGAATTCCTGAATATATTGCATCCCCATCCACATCTTCAATCTGCATTCAAGAAGCTAAGCATTTAAAGGTCTGGAGGACACAGAGGACCAGCGCAGAAAATAGAAGAAGCACATGATCTATAGACTAGAGAAAAAGAAAGAAATAATGAGATGGATATAGGTTCCTCCAGACCTCATCCGTAAGCTACCTTATGATCAGACGATTGCTCTAGCCTTAACATTGCTTCAGTTATTTCCCCTGAGGTTTTACTTGAATCTTCTATACCGATAAAGGTAGATGCATGAGTTACAGCTGGGGTGATGACATGCTTGAAGATCGAGTCAGCTGCTTTCGCAAGCCCATAGTCTAACATTTCAATCACCTAGAAAAATCCAAAACAGTCAAATGCCAAAAAGTGCGACAACCAAATATCTCAATACAGAAAAAATAACATTGAAAGTGCAATGCTTTTCGCTAGATATAGAAATCAAATCATATATCCATACCTCCATTGCCTCGAGAACAGTACTAAGAGCGATTCCAGCAGTCTCACCAACACTTAGCTGATACTTAATCCGAAGTCTACGCGAGTCTAGCTCGAAACGCACTGCGTTCTCCATAAATTTTGCAAGCACATCTTGAATCTGCAAACACAGACACCATTCCTCGAAATGTGGATGAAATTTTGAAGATTAAAGACACCAAACTAGCCATTGGCACTGAGCTAAACTAAGGTTCCACTATATTCAATCCACTCTTGAAATTTCAGCTCACCTCGTCAAAGCAATCAGACCATTCCTTCCTAAGCAAAGCATATGCCACAGGTTCTCCTTCTTCCTCTTCACCAATTCTCAATACGACTTTCAATTCTCTGATTCTCTCAGCGGCGAATCTGAAACGTCCGTTTTTCAAAGCTTCCTTCGTTTCCTGCAATGCCTCACAGATTCCAACAATCGCACTCACTAAATTAAGCGATTCTCTCTTCAATTTCACTTCTTTAGTCTTTTCGGTTATCTCATTCACTACACTACGAATCTCAACATCAATCGGACGGTCAGAAACCAATTGTAGGACATCGGAGACGTCGTCAGAGATCAGACGAGTTCTCGAGACGGCGTCTTGACAAAGCGAGAAGAGCTCTGAGAATTCGGAGTGATGTGAGACGAGATAAGACTGAACTTTGGACTTGATCCGCAGGGAATGAGACTCTAAGCGGTTTATGAGGAGGCGGAGATCCGGCGCCGATAATGGAGTTGTGGGATCGTTGAGATCGTGCCCGGCGAGAAGGTCCCGAACATTGATCGATTCGAACAACGCGTCAATCTCCGGCATGACAGAGGGACGGTGGTCGTCGTCGGAGATCTTTACCGGTCAGAGAGAATTTCGCGGTGGAAGATATGGCGGGTGACTATGGACCTTTATTGGACACGACGATTTTCTTTCGTTTATTATTGGGCCTTTCAAATCAAATGTTAGGCCCAAGGCCCAAGTATTCATTGTAAAACTTTGTGTTTTCACTTCGTAGTACGTACCAATTTATTACATTTTGTTGAAGTCTTTAATTTTTTTTCTGTAAACCATAAAATTAACTTTTGTTACTACATTACATAAAAGATAGACATCCCAACAACAACAAAAAAAAACAAAAAAGTACATGGATAAGCAAATGATGACTTTAATTAATATAGAGGAAAGAATAAATTAATCGACTTAATTGTACAATAAATAGTTTAATTTTGAATAGTCACAGCCAAATTGAAGGACTTATTTTTTAAATAAGTGATTATTTGGAATAGAACAATAAATAAAAGTAGTGCAACAGACAATAGTTACTTAGCCTTAAGACCAGCGCAACAGAAAACTCTTGATTCCATAAATAGTAAATTCCATTTCTTATATAAGCATAACTGTAACAGAAAAACATAACAAAAGAACATACTCAAACAAAAAAAAGCAAAAGCTTTCAAAGTAGTTCGATTGATCTATTGCAATTTGTTTCAAGAGAAGAGAAAAAAGAGAGAAAGTGTCTAATCCATGGCTGCATCTAGAGAATTTATTATCTGTTGCTTCTTAACACTTCTCTTATGCAATTTCTTCATGAGAGTCGACTCTGCTAGTGCTGCTGAAGTCAGCAGTGGAGGATGCGGCGGCGAGGGCAACCTCCGGGACGATAATGAGCGGTGTGTGGAAAAGGTGAAAGAAGACGATGATGATGACGTGGATGATGTTTACAAAGTGATCAACAAGATGAGGATATATGCTTGATCATATATGGTTCATCATTTTTATATATAGGGCTATATATATTTTTACTTTTCTTCGTTTTTATTTTGTTTTCTCAAGTTTGTTTTGATTCTTCTGTATTTCTCTTAATTTAATTTTTCTTTCTTTTTCCCCATGAGAGAGGTTGTGATCCGAAGAAGGTCACCTGTTACCTTAATATATAATTTATATTTCTAATTTTTTTCGATAATGAGTGATAACATTCGTTATCACAATTCACGTATATAGTAATTCGTGATTATTATGATGCGATAATGTGATACTGAAGGAAACTAGCACATATTTTAGATAAGATATCAAGAATTGATCATGGTATTACACAAGCTTATGTACAATTTTCTTTATATAATAAAACGTGTAGTCCAGTCGCCATAAATGTGTTATCATCCGGGTGTAAATCTAGAATGTGCGTGTGTTGTGTTGTTGAAAAAACAAATTGATCTAAAATTAATTAGTAAGTTTATGTCACCTAATTGACTAAATGAGTTAAAAATGTGTAAGTGGTAATTTTTAATATTTATTTTTAAAAACTTTTTCGACTGGTAAATTATAATATCTATCTTTGAATGTCAAATTTAATTTATTTTTAATATGTATTTAAATTAAAATTTGGACGTTGCGCAGACTTAATTATGTCTGTTATAAAAATAACATTATATAGAACACCAACAATACATATGAACTTTTGTTTATTTAGTTATAATAGCAATTCATATGAACTTAATTCTGCATACAAAGCCATCTATAAGACTATAACAAATGGTTGGTATAAGCTACACAATTATTTTGTGCTAAGTTAAGCGATATTAGCTCACAAACTTTTTATTTACAATAATTTATTTAATAGTTGTACGAAATTCATTGGAAAATTAACTCTTAATTATTTGTGTAACATTATTTATTTATTTCCCAGGATAAATGATATCTCAAAAAATCATCCACCACGGCATCTTTGGCTAGGTTCACAACCCGGTCGATATGGGTTAGCCGCTTTGTCCTTGCAATCTGGAGGGGACCCAGGGCCACAGCCTTTGGGGTTATCTCCCTCCATAGCTCCAACCCCTATGCTTCTAGCTTCCGTTGTGCTCATCACAATACTTATCATAACTATAAGTGCCAATGATACAACCATTGTTTTCTTGGATATAGCCATGTTTTCTGGATTACTTACTTTTTCCTAATGAACATTCGTGTGATTATATAGTGTGGATTTTTGTTGCTAAATAAAGAATGTTTCTGATGGGCTTAATTAGCCGTAACCTTTGGATAATTTTTCAGGTTTTTGCGCATTGTTTGGTGAATCATACTTATTATTAATTTTGTATAAAAATAGTGAAAGCATCTTTGTCGAATAGAAACTAAAATATCAAAAATAATTCACAATTAATTAAATAGAGAATGTTGAGAATTATCATCAAGTTACAATTTTACACATCACTATTTTAATTAACTCTTCTAAAAATTAATGTGTTTAATCACTTATTTATTAACTAATAAATTTAAAAATTAAAACTATTAGACATCAGCATTTTTCATATACATAATGCATCAATATATAATTTTGTATCAATATGTACAATTATTTAAGGTTTAAATTCGAATACCGAGACAATGATGACATTAGCGCAAATGACTATATTACTCGTATTTGTCAATACATCAATATACAAATACACATGCATATTCTAATCAATAAAATAATATAAAACATATATATCGGTTTAGATGGTTGAGTTGAAGGTGTATACTCTCTGATACGTAAATTTTGGTTAAGTTACCTGGGTATCCCTTTTATGCCACTTGGTGAGTATGGACGTTTTATTAACTCTAAAAAAAGGAGCCTTGATCTTTGGTTTACGCACTAGGATAAAGAAGAGGATCTTAGACTCTAGACATATATTCTCCTTTTTTTTTTTAATATGCGGAAGTTTCGTGGTCCATAATTTTTTTAATATTCAGAACCAACTTTTAGTTCATTTATATTTAAAGAATGTACCTCTGTTCTAATAAAGAATTAAACTCGAAGTACAAAAGAACTAATTTTTTGTGCCACTACTAAGTTACCATCGTTTCAAAAAAATTAACCTTAGTTGTTAGATTCTCCAAAACTAAGAATAAACAGAATGCTTGGTTATAACAAATAAAATGTGCTTGGTGGAAGCAAAATAAAAAATAGTGCGTTTAAGGGGACCGGAGGATATGGTTCGTATTAGATGCGATCGAATCTATTATTTCTATCTGGGAATTTAGTTATGTTCTCTAGGTTAAATTTTCTCGGGTCAAATTAATGTGTTAGCAACACAAACTACGCAAATTAGACTTGCAAACGTACGTAGCGTGGTAGATCTATCAAAACAAATAATATTATACATCATGTGTTCAAATGGTATTATCAATGTAACGCCCAAGCACTCTTTTTAATATATAGGCTCATATTTTTTGGTCTATTTATTTACCCAAGAAAACGAAAACGAAACTGCTTTGTCAAGTAGGATATATAACCGGTTCGGTTTAGACCTTAATTGAAACCCCTTCATCAAGGAATTTGCCTATATATACATAGCACTTTCTTCTCACTCCAATACAAACTATATAGATCAACAAATTCAATAACTATGGTTTTGCCGATCCCCTTCCAGATTCCAACAGTTGAAGGTTAGTTTACTTATATGTCCATGCATACATTTAAGCTTAAATTCATTTGTATCTATTTATGTTTATATATAATCCATTTCTAGACAAAATAAAAGGGCATCTAAAGGAACGCAAGAATGCTCACTTCATGTTGGTTGATGGAATCTCTAAGCTAATTACCGGCAAAGTTAAGACGTGTGAGTCAGCGGATTTCCATGTTTCTGGTCTCAAATGGTGAGTCGTTCGATCTGGTGCCCCCAACATGGTTCTGCTATTCAATTAAACTTATCTGTGTTTTCTTTTGTGTTAAAGAACTTATGTGTTCTTTTTGGCTTGAAATTGGCGATATAGGAGGTTACTTATACGCCCAGCCATTGGTGTAAAGGACTCTTTATCTTTTAATCTGTGGATCACAGATGAAAAGTGTATCGGTTCGAATTGGGAAGTCAAATTTGTTTTCAAAATCGGCCTACTCTCTCGGACTGGACCTGACATATGCTACTGTACGTTTTGTGTGTGTATATAAAAACATATATCTGAATTTTCACAAGTATTAATTAATTGGTGTAGAGTTTGATATACTAAGATATATGTTGTGTTATCAGTGTATGTGGGGTATCACAACGAAAACAATATTCTTCAAGGGCTAAACAGCGTCATATCATACACGGATTTGAAGGAGAGGTTTATTGTGAATGACAAAGCGGCCTTCTATGCCGAGATAACCGCTGTCCAACCAAACTTCCCAGTTATCGGTATCCATCGAGCCATGGGGACAGCGGAACGCTTTAAACTGATCGAGGTGCTTCGGAAAAACTCTAGATTCACCTGGAAGATCACACAGTTTTCCTCCTTCAATGGTGAAGATCATTCGTCCTACGAGTTCACGGTTGGACCTCGGAGATGGTATGCAAATCATATATATACTCCTTTCTTGTTTTGGTTAAATGTGCACGAATTCAAAAAATTATATAGAAATTTAAATTAACGTTTCAAATAATAGTAAAACATTGTTGGGGTAAGTTTAGAATATGATTTAACGTTTTAAACTAAAAGTAACAATACTATAAAATTTATCTTAATTAATACATATGATTTCTATACATGAACAAGGAAACTAGTAATGTATCCGAAAGGAAACGGAGAGGGGCAAGGAAACTCGTTGTCTTTGTATTTGAATGCGTCCGAATTCGTCACCAATGGTCCGAAGGGGAGAACATTAGCCGTCTTTAAAATGAAAGTGTTGGACCAACTCCATCGCAATCACTATGAAACTGGTTTGTATACTTATCCTTTTGTTTTCTAAGCTTTACATTATATATAAGCCGTTTACTAATTTTAATAATTTACATGTTTAACAAAGACCACGAATATTGGTTTCCTTATGATCCGGTTAATCCAATTGTTTGCACATTGGGCCGTCAAAAGTGGTTGCCGCTGGGGGAACTCAACAAAGCTTCGAGGGGACTTCTGGTAAACGATCAGATATATATCGGTGTTGAGTTCTTATTTGTCTCCACTACTGAGTATCTCTGATATTCCGCTTTTTAGTGGATTCGATCAAGACCATATCGTGATGTGTATTTATAAGAAAATAGAATAAAAAGCGACGGATCAAAGCGGTGTATTGTATTGTATGTCTTTTTTTTCCCTTTTGTTAAAGGTATTGTATTGTATGTCACGATAACATTCAACCGAATCCGTTTTGTCTCTGATGGAGAAAGCTGATTATGTAAGTGTACCTTTCTGGTTTGTTAAAAACAAAACAATATATATGTGCGTGTCCTCTATAAAACAAAGAGAAAGAAGATTTAGAAATCCAAAGATAAAGTCTTAGGTTCTACATAGTTTAAAGTATCCCTATAAGTTTTTGTCAATCGCATCCACAAGTGATGTCGATCGATAGCTTTGGGATGCTTTCGATCGATTTGGATGCCATAGAAATCTTAGTGGTTTGGTCTTGAGGTGTCCTCGATCGATGCCTTCACTTTCCTGCATTTTTTTCAATTTTGTTTCAGAAACTCCGATTTTGTCCTGAGAACATCTATTAAAAGAGTCAATAAAATACTTAAAAAAAAACTGAAAACTTAGTGTCAAAAGTGATAAAAATCCCAACACTGCAATAGCCAAACGAGTTATGTTTAATGGTGATAAGGCATTCCTCCTAAAAATATTAGAAAATTTATCACGAGTTCCTATCATTCAACGTCATGTAGGTATGATTTGTTAATGGAACTTGAACAAAGTATCGATTTAGATGTTGAAGGTGTAAAGACTTTCTGATCCGAAACCTTTGGGTATCCTTTTTATGTCACTTGGTGACTATATATGAACGTTTTTAAACTCTCATAGAAAGGGCCTTGATCTTTTAATTTTTCTAGGCTAAAGAAGGGATGTTCGGGGTGTACCCACATGAAACTTTCATTTACGTCTGTAGTCACAAAATTTTTTAAAATCAATGTTTGGCCGCACGGAAAGTTTGTTTTCGAGTTATAACAACATAAACGTAGATTTTCCGTTGACTTTGACGGTTCCGTTAAGCAGATTGCCTTAACCACTAACAGAAATATTTGAACCGGAAATAAATTAAAATCGATTTGATAAACTATGAACCAAAGCTAACAAATAAACCAACACACCGATTTCAATCTCAATTTATCCTCAATCTCTATTTCTCTTCTCTCTCTACAACGAACCATAACTTTCAAAAAAAAAAAAATTTTCCCAAATTCTGAGATTTTGCTGCTTCAAAGGTCACTATGCGCCTCTGAATTAGCAAGCGAGTTCATGATTTGAGTGATCTTTTATTGATAATTTGGTTGAGATTTTGAGTTGAACGCAAACAGTTGGAGGCTAGCTACTTATAGAGAAAGAGGAGGGTAGATTTGTAACTACTCATGACAAGTAGCAACAAATGGTTGCCGCACAAAAAGCTTCTCTTTGTCTACAATACACAGAGACATTAGGGCCTTACGAAGTCACGTGGCTGGCTCTTGGACTCATTTACTCAGAACTCCACACGCATAACGTATGTGTGTGCGCGTCGTATGTTTGATTAACAGAATTTGTTGCCTCCGTCTGACAATATGAAAAACTGTTACTCATATCCACGTTTGATCCAGTCGTGGGTTAACCAACATATTAGAAAATTCTGGTTTTTTTTTTGTATAGAAAATTTTGGTTTCATAAATCATAAGTTCATAACTAAAGAATCTTACTTGGAGATTAATCAAAATATTGATGCAGATCTGTTTCAATCTTTAGTAATGACAATCCATCTTTGATTATTTTTTTCTTTTTTTTTTTCATAAAGCATATTTTATTCATTCGTTAAGGATTGTCAAAAGTTACAGGCAAAAACATAGCTTAAAGCAACACATACAGCAGCAGAGCTTAATACACACAATCACGACAAAGATAGATTGGCTATTGTATGAGGTACTTGGATTGGAGCAGCAGAAAAGAACTCGAACCAGTGGTATAAAGAAGAAAATACCTTTGTAGCAGCGAAATCCCAGAATTTGGGATGAAATTTTTTTTTTTTGAAAGTTATGGTTCATTGTCGAGAGAGAAGATAAATAGAGATTAGGGATAAATTGAGATTGAAATCGGTGTGTTGGTTTATTTGTTAGCTTTGGTTCATAGTTTACCAAATCAATTTTAATTTATTTCCGATCCAAACGTTTCTGTTAGTGGTTAAGACAATCTGCTTAACGAAACCGTCAAGGTCAACAAAAAATCCACGTTTATGTGGGTATAACTCGAAAATAAAATTTTCATGTGGCCAAACATTGTTTTTAAAAACTCTTATGGCTACATACTTAAATGAAAGTTTTCATATGGTTACACCCCGACGATCCGCTAAAGAAGAGGTGTTGCATTGCTCGTTTCTTGGCATATATCTTGCCTTCAAAATTGTTATCTTGTAGTTAGATTCTTGATAACCGGCCATGCATGGAATAAATAGAGTACGCTTGGTCATATAAAAAAATGTGCTTGGTGGAAGAAAAATAAAAATAAGTGTGTTTGAGGGGACTGGAGGATAAGGTTCGTATTAGATATGATCGAATCTATCCATTCTATGTGGGAATTTAGTTATGCTCTCTTTTCCGGTTTTTTTGGTCTGAAAAGTTATGCTCTCTAGTTGAACTTTCTAGACCGGCCAAATTCAGGACCGATTCTGAGCCAAGCTAGATAAAACATTAATTTAGGGTTTTCAATTTTTAAGACCAAAATTAATTATAGAAATAATGTATGCCTTAATTTTTTGCAACTCTTGAAAAAACTCCCAAAATTTCTATCTTTTGCTTAGAGGCCCCAAATTTTAGATCCAGTGACCAAATTAGTGTGATAGTAACAAAATCTACGCAGAATTAGACATGCAACGTAGTTGGAGATGTATAAAAAATGAATATAATAATAATAACCATGTATACAAATAAATGAATGATAGTCTCGATGTTAACGCCTTATATTTTTCTGTCTATCCATTTACCCAAGAAAACGAAAAAGAAATTTCTTTGTTAAGTTTAATACACAAAATTCAGTTGGACCATACAAATTGGTGTCGAATCCAAGCAGTTCTGTTGGTACTTCAACCTATAAACTTGATCCCAATAGCTTGGAGATTGATATTTATACATTCAACCAAAAAATGAAAACAATGAACATAAAATCCGAGAAATGAAATTCTTGAGCAAAAAAAAATGAAAATTTTAAGCAATGAGCAACATGTGAAATCTGTTTTGTTTAACCGGTTCTCATCTTGTTTTTGTTTTTGTTTTTTTTTTGTCTTTTTTTGACATCGTTCTCATCTTGTTATTTCTGGGAGCAAGTAGGATATATATAAAACCGGTAGAGTTTAGATCCTAATTAAAACCCTCAAAATTTGCTAGTTATCAACGGGATTCGTAAGTTGCCATAATCTAAGAATTTGCCTATATATACGTACTCACATAGACATACCACTTTCTTGTCACTCCAATACAAACTATATACCAACAATAAAAAGCCCTACTACGGTATTTAAGACGACTGTCATCCTGAAAATGGGGACGTCACTTGAAGGTTCGTTTTAGTTAATTATATACGCATGCATTAATTAGTTGTTTTAGACTTATTTCTAGCTCAATTTCTGTCTTTATATATATATATATATATATAAATCCTGTCTTTTTTTGATAAAATGTGAATTATATTACCAAAATATAACGTTTTATTACAGAAGCTTTTTGTAGGCAAAAAAAAAAATCATGTCTTTGTTTGATCATTTACATATATTCAATATAGGCACCATAAAAGCGCAGCTAGAGAATCGCAAAAACGCTCACGTTATGTTGGTTGATGGAATGTCTAAACTAAAGACTCACCAATTAAGTTAAAACTTGTCAGTCATCAGTTTTCCAAGTTTCTGGTCACTAATTCGATCTCTTAAGTCTTACCCCAGCACCGTTGTACGATTTATTGAACTTATGTATGTGTTTTTGTTGGCTTGAAAATGGCGATAAAAGACAATTGATTGTTCATCCAGCTGGGAAAGACGGCACAAACGACTATTTATCTTTTCATCTGCGGATCAAAGATAAAAAGTCTCTCATTTCTAATTGGGAAGTCAAATGCAGTGTCAAACTCAGCCTATTCTCTCAGACGGGACCTAATAGGTGTCATTCTATTGAGTCTATTTTAGAAACTCTGATTTTGTCCCGAACCGTCCGTTAACCTAAAATAATTCAATAAAGATTAAAAGAGTCAACAAATAAAACAGACTGAAAATTTAGTGTCAAAAGTGATAAAACTCCCGTCATATCGATAGTCAAATGAATGATTTTTACTGGCGAAACTGATAAGGCATCCTCCTAAAAATATTAGAAAAGTTATCACGAGTTTCAATCATTCAACGTCGTAAAGAATATGATTTGTTAATGGAACTTGAACAAAATATCGGTTTAGATGTTGAAGGTGTAAAGACTTTCTGGTCCGAAATTTTTTGGGTAAGTTACTTGGGGTATCCTTTTTATGTCACTTGGTGACTATGAACGTTTTTCAACTCTCATAAAAAGAGCCTTGATCTTTTAAGTTGTCTAGGCTAAAGAAGAGGTGTTGCGTTGCTTGTCTCTTGGCATATATCTTGCCTTCAAAATTGTTATCTTGTTGTTAGATTCTTGATAACCATGCATGGAATAAATAGAGTGCGCTTTGGTCATATAAAAAAAATGTGCTTGGTGGAAGAAAAATAAAAATAAGTGTGTTTGAGGGGACTGGAGGATATGGTTCGTATTAGATATGATCGAATCGATCAATTTCTATTTGGGAATTTAGTTATGCTCTCTTTTTCTATTTTTTTGGTCTGAAAAGTTATGCTCTCTAGGTATATTTTCTAGACCGGCCAAATTTGTGTGGTAGCAACAGAAACTACGCAGAATTAGACATGTACCGTAGTGGGATATGTATCAAAATAATAATAATAACAATGTGTACAAATGAATGAACGATAGTCTCAATGCAGCGCCCCATATTTTCGGTCTATTCCATTTACCCAAGAAACGAAAAAGAAATTGCTTTGTTAAAGTTTTAAACACAAAATTCAGGATCAATAGTTCAATTGATGTATTAGGAGACCTAATTAAGGTCTGCAAAGGTAGGTATTTTAAATTGAAGTGATATAAGAAATTTTAACTTTTTGATAAACCCAAAATCTAGTTTGCATGAAACTCTGGGAGGTCCATTTTCCGTTTTCAAAATATTTCAGAATCATAATTTTTTGAAAACGGTGGAAACACGTTTAATAAAATTTCAATTTAGAAACATAACAAAAACATCCAAATTAGTTTTTGAAAGAGGATGAATCTTGGTTTTTTAATTGAAAACTTAATTCATAAAAAGATTTGTAAATATATGCATATATATACACAGAGTATTTTCGGTAACTTAAAAATCTAATTAATTTGAGGAATTTAAATTATTTATGTTTGAATCCTAATCACTAAACGTAAAGTCGAGAAGAGGACTAGAAAAATTGAGGCTATAAGCAAGGTAATTCTTCCAATTAAAGTCGATTAATATATTAAAATTTCATATTATAATTCTTCCAATTATTTATGTTGTTTTGGAGTTGGTGACTTTCTTCTTCTTTCAATTGAAGTTTACCTATAGAATTTATATATTGGATTTGTGTTGTTTTTTTTTTATTATTAACAAACTCAAATTATATTCATACATAATGAGAGGACTTTTAACCAAAGTCTCATATTTGTGTTGATTCAAACATTTTTAAAAATATGATTTTGGTCTTTTATTATAATTTTAACCAGTGACCAACATGCGAAAATCAGAAAGGATCTGTATTGTTTAACTTGAATAACCGGCTCTAATAATGTTTTTGTGGGAGCAAGTAGGATATATATAAAACCGGTACAGTTTAGACCCTAATTAAACTTCCCTACATTTTCTAGTTATCAACGGGATTCGTAAGAATTTGCCAATAAATACATACCACTTTCTTCTCACTCCAATACAAACTATAGACCAACAAATTAAAAAAAAAAAAAAAAAAAAAAAAAAAACACTAGCTAGTACGATATTTAAGACGACCATCATCCTGAAAATGGGGAAGTCACCTGAAGGTTCGTATTACTTACATACGCATGCATACATACATATAAGTCTAGTTCAATTTATGTATTTGTTTGCTCATTTACATATATTCAATCTAGGCCTCATAAAAGCGCAGCTAAAGGATCGCAGAAACGCTCACTTCATGTTGGTTGATGGAATGTCTAAGCTAATGACTCACCAAGTTAAAACTTGTCAGTCATCAGTTTTCCAAGTTTCTGGTCACAAATGGTGAGTCACTAATTCGATCTCTTACCCCAACACCGTTGTACGATTTATTGAACTTATCTGTGTGTTTGTTGGCTTGAAAATGGCGATAAAAGGAAGCTGATTGTTCATCCCTCTGGGGAAGATGGCACAAAGGACTATTTATCTTTCCATCTGCGGATCAAAGATAAAAACTCTCTCATTTCTAATTGGGAAGTCATATGCAGTCTCAAACTCAGCGTAATGCCTCAGAGGGGACCTAATAGGAGGTGTCATGATTCTATGGAACGTATGTTTTGCCTATGTGTATGTATTCAAAATTTCCCCGATCGAGTATATATTTTGATGATATTTTGAGATACATGTTGTATTATCAGTGCCTTTGGTGGCTTACAATGCAAACCAAGTAATGCATGGGAGAGACTCCTTCATGTCACACAAGGTGTTGAAGGAGAGTTATCTTGTGGATGACAAAGTGGTTTTCTATGCCGAAGTCACCAATGTCATATCAAACTGCGTTGCTACCAATTTATCTCGGACCATGGGGACAGCAGAACGCCTCAAACTAATGGAGATGCCTCGGAACAAGTCTCTATTCACCTGGAAAATCACACAGTTTTCCTCTTTCGATAGAACAAGTCATTCGTCGTATGAGTTCACGGTTGGACCAAGGAGATGGTATGCCAATCATATATATACTTCCTCGATTTCAATTTACAATATTGTTTTGGTTGTATGGATCGGAACCAACTAATAACTTTTATTAAACTAATTCAATTATACACACTTAATAAGTAATGTTTCAAATAACAATACAAAGACCGGAGAAGTAAATTTAAAATACATGAATGTTTTACATCTTATAACCTGACTAAAACAGAGATACAGTAGTATATTGTATCGAATACAGGAGTATATGCCTATATAATTAAATTGTGAAATATATATTATGTTATTTATTTTGACTGACAGTGTTATTTATATTAGAACATATACACTGTCATATTTTAAAAATGTTGTTTTGTTTGTTTTTATTATACATTTTATAGTTTTGTAATGGATTATTGGAAAATTAAAATTATTATTTCATTCTTTTGATATTATATTAATTACTAAATTTATTCTAATATTGATATTATTTACTTTTATTGGTGCTAGTTATATATATATATATATATATATGTATGTTCATCGTTGTCCAATTTTTAAACTAAGATCTTGCAAATAGTTCATTAATTGTTGTCACCGTTAATCAAATATTTGTTATAATAATTTGATATATTGTTAATTATGTTATTCACACATGAATGATATATAGGATATATATATATATATACATATATTTTCCGATATTAAAATATCATTTCAATGTAAGTGTATTTTTCAATTTAAATGTCATATATATCCTTTTCATATTTTAGTTTCATATATGTATATTTTCCATTGCAAGAAAGTAAGTACAGAAACTCAATAATTAGAGATTATATAATTTTCCATTGTTAATTTATATATTTGAGATGTAAAACATATTTATAATTAATTGTAAATGACAAATCTTTTTCAATGTCTAGTTTATTTATTAACTGTATACCATATATCATAAACTAGTTCTAAATCTCTAATTGAATATTTGAAATAATCATATTAATTTTTTATAAATAAAATTTTGTTTTTCTAATTAATAATAATCAATGTAATCAGTAGTGCTTGACATATTTAATAAGCCCAAACAAAAATTCAAATAAGTTATGTTTGACAAATGGAATAAGGTTATTTAATTCAGTTAAATGAAAATGCAGAAAAAATGTAGGTTTGACATGTCAACACCAATGTTTTAGGTAAAACACCAATATCTTTGAATATATAGACGTTGTTTTACATTTACTAAATTAAAATATATATTTTCCAGGAGCCTTGAAATGTACCCCAAAGGAGACGGAGATGGGGAAGGAAATTCGCTGTCTTTATTTTTGAACGCGTCAGAATTCGTGACCAGTGGTCCAAAGGCAAAGACATTGGCCGTCTTTAAAACGCGATTGCTGGACCATCTCCATCGCAAACACCATGAAATTAGTATATATATACTTAATTAATTTCTCCTTTTTCCGAAGCTTTTCATTATATATAAACGGTTTGCTAACTTTAATCTATAATGTTTGATATAGACAATGGGGGTTATTGGTTTCACTATGATATGAGTCATACAGCACTAAATTGGGGCGAACCGGAATTTTTGCCGCTGGAGAAACTCAACGATCCTTCAGCAGGATTTCTGGTGAATGATCAGATATATATTGGTGTTGAGTTCTTACTTGTCTCCACTACTGAATATCTCTGATGCGCATTAATGGATTCGATCAAGAACACAAGAATAAATAGCTCTTGATTATGAAGATCAACTTATCTACCTATTATTCTATATTTTTATATCGTTATGCGTGTTTAGATATAATGCATGATACAAAGCATGCAGGTTTATAAAAAAAATTAAAAATAAAGCGACGGATCAAGTCGGTTGTTTTTATTCTATGTTACGATAACATTCAACCGAATCCGTTACTACATATTCTCTTATATATGGACAAGGTTGCTTGTGTACGTGTGTATTACCTTTCTTGCTTGTAATAAAAAACAATATAATATGTCTGTACTGCTCAAATACGTAATAGTTAAATCCCGCAATGACTTTTTTCTTTTCTTTTTTTCCTGCCTTTTGAAAGTTAAAAAACCCCGTACGACGAATAAAAATCGATTTCCATGACTTTTTTCTTTCTAAAATATGATCATTCTTTTAAACATTTGTGGAGACTCACTAGTCAGTTTTGCCTTCTATTAGGATCTCATAGCGAAAGTACTGTCCATAAACGTAAAATAATATATTTAAGACATGCATGATATAATTTCTCCTTATTAGGATATTAGGATCTCATTTCATTCATTTTCAATTAATTTTGAGTTAAGATAAACTCTTGTTCTCCTCATTATTCCAAGACAAAACTAGGATCAACAACATTGAAAGTCACGATGCTGTATTTGACACCGGCGTCTCACAAGCCCTGGATGCTAATTTTAAAGGTTTGTTTACTTAATCATATGCAGGGTCGGCCCTGATATTTTGATAGGCTATAAGGAAAAAAAAATTATTGGCCTATTAGTGATAATTTTTTATTTTGTTTTTTTTTTAATTTTTAACTATTGTTGATAAAACTGGAGGAAGGAATTCAAACCGTATTAACTATTTAACTATTTAACGTATCATTTCATTTCGAAAAAAATATCTTGAAAACGATTAAGGATGTGGAACCTGTCCAATTAACGCGTAAGTCAGCCCCATAACTAAGCTGCGATGAATTGACATTGGTGAGAGGGGTAGAGAACAATGTTCCATAGTAATTTAACACGACGAAATCCAAGAACTCTTTTAGTTTCTCAGACTCTTCTTCTGTAAATTCAGGCATTCGGATGTTTAAATCTTTAAGCATTCCCGTTGGATAATGTCCATATGTGAGAGGGCTAAGAAACCTACCCGTTCAGAAAGCAATACATGTCACATCGTATGTATAACCAAAATTATTTTAATCAATCATGAGCACATACTAAGATCGCAAAGAAACCAAAAAACTTTAAAAAAAAAAACTCACCAGCCGAGTTGGTACTCAAGGGATCGTCTCGCTGCCTCAACGTCTTTGCTCGAATTTGGATCTTTAGGCTCGAACCAGTGAGATACCAACACTATTCCAAATTTCCCTCCACCTTCTTGGCACTATTTATGTAACATAGCAAAGAAATAATCAAATGATTATATATATCATAAGAAATTGGTTTTAGGATATATATGGAAATATCTAAGCACCAACCTTTTTACATTTTCGAAATTCTTCAGCAGCAGCAAGATGAGCAAGAATTTCGGGGTGACCAACAGTGTATGGCTCTATGGATGAATCTCCTGTGGGACATTTGGGGGCTTCCCATGGAGAACACCGTCCTGGTGCTTTCTTACCTTTCGAGTAACCAGCAACGCTATATACCGTTGGCTCGTTAAATGTCGCCCAATTCTTCACCCTATCTCCAAATTTTTCAAAGCAAAATTTCGCAAACTCCCGGAAATCCTCTCTACATTAGTTTTGTTATCAACAAATGTTGTTTAATTAGTCAAAAAATAAAAAAAAATGGTTGAAATTTTTATCTTCTATTGAGTAGAAGAAGAAATCGACAAATTACTTACACAATCCTTTCATTTAGGAAACCTCCATACTCCATTTCTAGAGCAAGTGGAGATTCCCAGTGAAAAAGAGTGACCGCAGGTTGTATTCCTGTCAATTATTATTATTACAAATGGTTTAATAGTTACATTATAGACAAGTACTAGGTAGGTAAAAAACATTAAAGATTGAATATATATGAGATCATAAGGTATAAGATGTTTAACCATTGGCTAAAAGTTCATCTATAAGATCATTGTAGAACTTCACACCCTCCATGTTTACACCTTTTTTTATAGTTCCATCTGAAAATTGGGATGCACATGAATTATAGAAAAGTAGAAAAATCATTATGTCTTTGCAATATAGATTTAGTTTAGAAATAATATGTGTTTTGGTTAATTAACAACAAGGACGAATGAGATGGACTTACAAGGCAAGATTCTGGTCCATGAGATTGAAAATCTGAAACCATTCGTTTTTCAACTCCTTCATTAATTTTATATCATCCTATAATATCACATCCAAAGCGCAATCGTTCCAATTTCATTATATATGAAAATTAAAAGACTATGAAAGCATAGCATACCCAGAATAAACAATGACGTACCTTGTAACGGGTATAGAAGTCGACTCCTATATCTCCATCATCACCTTTTTCAACCTTTTCTGAAAATACAACAATATGTAATACATTATAATTTAAGAACATTTTGTAAAGTAAAATGGGGATTTAAGACTAAACTATTAGTTTATATTGAAATTTCAAATGAAGAGAAAATAATATCAAGAATTTCAAATATAACCATTTCTAATATAAATATATATAGAACGTAAGTTCTACCTGAATATATATGCGAGTAAATTCATCAATAGTGATATATTTCATTTTCTTTCAAGACTTTCGTAAACTAAATTTGGGTTTAAAGCTAGAAATAAAATAGAAGGGATATATAAGATTAATTTTTTCAGAGAAATTAATATCAAGAATTTCAGCTATTTATAACCATTTCAAATACATATTGGCCATTAATTTTCCTTATTTTGCATAGAGTCAGCGCATTCATAATCATTTTAAGTGATAGAAAAAACCGTAATTTATACCAGGAAACATGTGTGTAAATTCATCCCATGTGGTTAAGCCTCTTCCGGAACCCTTTTTAGCACCTTCAACCTAAAACTCAAAACCCATTCGAAAATTGTAAGACTCTTCTATTTATTTATGTTATAATAAAGTATGTGAAATATAATGTGTATGTTGACCTGATATGCGGAGACGGATGTTCCAAAGATGAAATCTTCGGGGAAATCGTGCCTGTGGATCTCGAACTCGGGTCCAATGATGGTGCCCAATTCATCATCTAGGTTGGCGTGCGGTCCAGCGATGGTGCCCATGTCCATGTCTTCGTCATCTACGTTCGCATGCGGTCCAATCACTGTTCCTAGCTCATCATCGAAGTTAGTGTGAGGTCCAATGACGGTACCAAGATCCTCATCACTTGGTTGAGGCCTAGCTTCGGCGTTGAAGCTGAGAATGGTACTCGTTAGGGTTAAGAACCCTAGGAAAAGAGTGAGAGTAGCTGTAGCCATATGAGTGATTTTCTTGTGAGTATTTTGATAATGCTCTTCTACTTCCCAATCCGTTCTATTTATAGAAAAGAAGCTTCAAGTATGTGTTATGTGAAAGGGAATTTGTGATTTTACTTGTGTTGCACTCATATTTTGTGGGACATCTTAATTTGGTTAGTTATACGATAAGTTTCTTACCAAAAAAAAAAGTTATATGATAAGTTATGGTGTTGTACTCAGCTTTAATTATATTTTCAAAAAACTAAAGTTATTTTGTGTATAAATATGCTTACTATAAATATGAAGTAGTTTTTTTTTTTGAAAAACTGGTTCTTAATGAACTTAAAGTTTAACCAAAAACAAGTATAACTAATTTATCCAAAAACTGGTTATAAATATAACTTGATATTCATTACTAGTAATTACTACTAAATATCAAATTTCTGTATTTGTCAAGCGTCATTGTCCAATTTTACAGGACGAAGTACATTTTAATGACTTTAATTAAAAGATGTCTATTCTAATACCTTGCTCAAAACTTTAAATTTTAATATTCCTATCGTCTTACCAGCATATATCCATCATTTTCATCTACTTCTTTTATTCATCACATTTTGAAGCTATCTAGCTACCCCGCAATAAGAAACGAGCCACATGAAATTGGCCAAATAGCATTCTAATTTTATAACCGGTTAGAGCAATGAGATTACCAGATTAGTGATTTTAACGCTTATTTATGAGTGTTAAACATGTAAAATTAAGCACTAATTGGGGTATTTAAAACCTTAAATAACATATAACTTTATTAATATAGATACGATATTTTTGCATTTTTAGTTTATATTGATATTTAAAGAGTTCTTATCTTCTTTGGTATATGGACACCGAATCCATGAATTATAGTATGAATAAATAGACCAATTGTGAGTCTTTTGCAAGAGCCATATAGCTAGTAGATTCGGCGGAGATCATGTATGTATGCATGATACTTCTCCTAAATGATGATGAGCGTTAGTTAGTCCACACATATTATCTTGAAGATTGACACCAAAACTGGTTTCCCAAAAGTATCTTGTAAAGTCGACAACGTACGTATCACGATTTGATTAGTCATTAACATCTATTATGATAAAAACCGGCATTCTAGAATTAGAACAAAACAGCAAAGTGTAAATATATCATCTCATTATTTGCAACAAAAATCATCCAAATGGTGTCTTAAGACAAATCAATAAACAAATGTGAAATAAATAATCAAATAAACAATAAGGATATGGAGGGTCACGTCCTCGTTCAGATTTTGGTTTAGAGACTATTCTTTATTATACAAAACAAAGTGTTCTTATCTCACTTTCCTTTCTATTCCCGGATTTGCCGCTTTCTTCTTCTTCTTCCTCTTCTTCTTCGTCTCTCTCTCCAAATCGCCTTTTAAAGTTTTCTCCTTTCCACGCAAAAGTGAAACGCAGATCTTAATGCAGCTACTGTGATTTCGATTTTAGGGCAATATTAATTATTTTAGTGATTTGATTGGCTCTTCTCGGTTTGATCAGCATCTGGGTTTTTGCCAAGGTACAATTTTTATTCTCTCTTTCCATTGGATTTTTTATTGATCTAAATCCCGAGCTTTTGGGTGGTTGAGATCTCGTTTTCCGGGAATCTTCAGATTTAAATTCATCGAAGCGGTTAATCGTTAGACTCGTTGTGTTTGTTTGATGTTCGTTGTTTTCTTCTCCTGTTAAAAGTTGTGGAGAATCTGATTAAAGGTTCAGTTTTGAAGTAGGATTGAGCTGGATTCCTATAGATTTACGGTGGATTGTTTTGGTTGATGATAAAGTGTTGTACTTTGATACTCGCCAGATTCTTTATAAGATCTAGTTCGATTCAAGATTATATATGCTTTGCTTTAATAGTCCTTTTTAAAGTTTGAAGCTCCTTAGGATTTTACGTTTCTCTGAGCAAAGATTCAGCTTTTAGCTCCCTCTATGCGTATCGTTTTTGTTCTTGGTCATAGAAGGAAAGATCTATTTGATTGGTTTCTTAGCTGAATATCTCATTAGGATCCATCTAATTTGCAGCATCTCTTATTGCTCCTGATAGCTTGTTATCTGAAGTTTATTCGTATTGTAACGAGTTTTGTGTAATATGCAGCATTCTTATTACTACCACTGATTCAAACATGTGGAAGTTCAAGCCGTTTGCTCAGAAAGAACCTACGGGTCTTGAAGGTCGATTTCTCGAAGTAGGAAGCCTAAAAGTTCATGTTAGAAACGTCATCGCGGAAGGAGGTTTCTCCAGCGTTTACTTAGCTCAAGATACAAATCACGCGTCAAAGCAATATGCTTTAAAGCACATCATATGCAATGACCAGGAGTCGCTTGAACTCGTAATGAAAGAGATCTCCGTTCTGAAATCTCTCAAGGGACATCCAAATGTCGTGACACTCTACGCACATGGTATCTTGGATATGGGGAGAAATAAAAAAGAAGCTCTTTTGGCTATGGAATTTTGCGGTAAATCTCTTGTGGATGTGCTTGAGAGTAGAGGTGCTGGTTACTATGAAGAGAAACAAGCTCTTTTAATTTTCAGAGATGTGTGTAATGCTGTTTTTGCTATGCATTGTCAATCCCCACGCATTGCTCACAGGTATATACATCGGATTATTAGATTTCTTTCATTTCTACATTAACAAGCGGTAGAAATTGATATTATATTGGGTTTGCTAATGGTGACACAGAGACTTGAAGGCTGAGAATCTTCTATTGAGCTCAGATGGACAGTGGAAACTATGTGATTTTGGTAGCGTTTCGACAAATCACAAGATTTTCGAAAGAGCAGAAGAGATGGGCATTGAAGAAGACAATATTAGAAAGTACACCACGCCAACATATAGAGCTCCTGAGGTTTGACTGGATATGCTCCTATGCAGATTGTAAGAGTTTTAAAGTGGTTAAATGATGTTTGATTCATGTCTTTATTGGCAATAGATGTGGGATCTCTTTCGAAGGGAGATTATAAGCGAGAAGGTTGATATATGGGTATGTCATGTGAAAAGACCTTTTCAATTTCTCTGCAGATTATTAATCAATTAGATCCATGCTGAAGTGTTTTTTTTGGGAAAACTTTAGGCTCTTGGATGTCTCTTGTTTCGGATATGCTATTTCAAGAATGCATTTGATGGAGAATCAAAGCTGCAGGTTTTAAACGGGAATTATCGAATTCCAGAATCGCCTAAATACAGTGTATTTGTTATGGATCTCATCAAAGAGATGCTTCAAGCTTCACCCGATGAACGACCAGATATTACACAGGTAAAAAATTCGCTTTTTACCTTTGCTCCTTCTCTGTTGATGAAACTTGCAATGTCTCTAACAATGTCCATCTACAGATTTGGTTTCGTGTCAATGAGCAGCTTCCTGCTAATTTACAGAAGTCATTACCGGATCGACCACCTGAAATGCAATCTGCTGGAGTACATGACGGTTAGTATGGAAAACCGAATTTGGACAATTTATCAAAGAAAGATGTGATTTCTGTTGACCCTTGTGAGTTTTGACAGGTGCATCAAAATCAGCAAATAAATCTTCTCCAGCACCTCGCAGAAGTCCGCCACCACCACCAACTTCTGGAGAATCAGATAGTGGCGGACCGCTTGGTGCCTTTTGGGCGACTCAGCACGCTCAAACCTCAATTTTATCAGAAGACAAGAAAAGTGTGCCTAAATTTGATGAACCAATCAGCCAGAGTAGTAACACATCTAAATCTGAAAGAGTTCGTGTGGATAGTCATCATCCCAAAAAGCCTAGTCCAATGAGAGGAGAGGCACGTGGTACGCAAAGAAATAAAGATGATGAAACTACGGTTTCTCAGAAGGATACAAGTTCTGCTGCAACTAATAATAGGACAAGAGTGTCGAAGGATGACACCTTTAACTCGTTTGTTGCTGATTTTGATACCACGAAGCTCGATAATGGTAATAAACCTGCAAAAGAAGAGGCGTTGGAAGCTGAGATAGAGAGGTTAAAAGAAGAGTTGAAGCAAACAAATTCAGAGAAAGCTGAGATTACGGCTAAGTTTGAAAAGCTGTCTGCTATATGCAGATCGCAGAGGCAAGAGTTACAGGATCTCAAACAAACACTCGCCTCTAAAACAGCATCATCATCACCGAGCAGAGACTTTTCACAAAACCAAGCCTCTCCAGGGATGCGTTCCATGTCATCAACTCCATCGGTATTATCTTGCTTCTTGTTCATCTAAGCTTAGACACACATACATACACCACTTTGCATCAATTTTACATTCTATTATTCTATTATTCTATTATTCTATTGTTCGTATTGAAACAGAGAGATAAGATTGAAGGGACTATGTGGGAACTCCAACAAGACAGATCTGATTGGTCATCCGGAAGCTCGGATCCAAAGTCATGGCAACCATTTAGTGATGAACCGAAACCCGTGTTGGAGTCTGCATTAAAGGGTAACAATAATACCATTAATCAGTCTGTGAGAACCAAAAGTAAACCGGCTTCTTCTGCTGCAACAAGCCGCCAAAGTTTTGAGGCATGGGGTTTTGAGACAGAATCCTTCAGAGCTGCTGCAACGTCTTCAGCTTCTGCTTCGGCAACACAAAGATCTATGGGTTCTGGAAACAGTCCACAGAGATTTGGGAACTCAAAGATGAGAGATAACCAGAAAGCAGCTCAACCTGCTGGATGGGCTGGCTTCTAAAACTCTGCTCTCTCAATTCCTCCCATTGCGATTACTCCACTCTTACAACAACTATCGTCTTTGCCATTACAGAATCTTGAATCTTTTTTTGTAGATGATGATCATCCTGTGTTTTTGCGTATGCTAAATATACCCACCCATATTCACTATTTTACATAGACTCTGAAACTTTACAGATCTGGTTTTTGCGGTAATGTATAACGCACTTCTGAGCTGTGGCCAAGTTCTCCTCAACTTTTAGATTATCAGACGATAAATACCGTATTGGAAAGGAAAATAATTGTCAAGATTCAGACAGCTTCTTCTTCTGTGTGTAATCAAAATCCATTGCCATATAAAACCAAACCAAACCAAACCAACCTAAAACTGTTCACGGTTTACAGTGGTTCAATCGTGGTTAAGTTAACCAAAAAGATTTTAATTCAGAACAATCATTTTTAATTCACTATAAATTTTAGAAACAGTAACATATCAGCCGTAAAAGAAAGAAAAGAGTAACATACTGCATCTGTTTACATTTTATGAAAGCATATTATTATTTTGGCTTTGTTTCCCCCTATTTGACATATTTGTGATCCGATTGATACCATTTTTTTTTTCTGTTTTCTCCATCTAAATAGTCGTTATTAATTATTATGTATTGGTAGTTTGGTACCAAACAATGTTAACTGAGATTTATGCAATAAAAGCGAAATTTATATAAAATGATTGATTTGCCCAAAATAAATAAATGATTGTTTATCTCAAATTGAACCGGACCCGGAATCGATAACCGAACCGAAACTTGAAATACCGATCCTGGTTTAGAACAAAGAGTTCGCGTCCCTGGAAAAAAGTTAAAGCTACCAAATTTGAATTTCTTAGCCTTTTTATTTGATTTCCCCAAATTTCTGAGAAACCAAAATCCATCCACCGGAGAATGTCCACTCCCGATCCCAATCCCAATCCCAATCCCAATCCCAATCCCTCCATTTCTGTAGCAGTATCGCGTCCCATCGTCACCGCATCTGAAACTCGGATGACACAATCCAACACAGTCAAAACGCAGTCGTCTCAACCATCACCAGCTCCATCGTACAGAGCCATAGCTCCTCTTCATCGTCATCCTCAACAAAACGTCTACGCGCATCCCATCCCAGTTAGGCAATCGAATTCCGTCGCTGGTTTGCCTCATCAGCAGAACCAAGACCCGTCTTCTCTTATATTCCCGTTTGGTCGAGGGTTTCCGACCCGACCCGGAAGACAAAATCCCAATTCCGTAGCTGATCCAGTGGGTAGTCCAGGTGGGTGTCCTCCTCGGCCAGTTTATGCTTATCACCATGGCCAATTCGGGTCGAATTTGGATCCCATGATTCAGTTCATGAGAGCTGCACATCCTCAGATTCATCAATCTCCCCAACTCGGGTCGGGTCATATGAAAGGAGTTCCTCATTTCTTGCAACCTCGGGTTAGTAATCTTCTTGTTAATGGAAAAGTTCGATTCTTTGTGTTAATTCCATGGTTTTGGGTTCGTGCAATTCGTTTGATTTGTTCAAAATTAGTGATTGTTTAAAGCTTTGAGCTTGTGTTGGTTAGTATATAAAGCTAATTTGAGTTAGTGATTGTAGCTTGTTGTGTGTGTTGAAATGCTTTAATTGGTAATGCGGAGAGATTTGTGTGCTTCTAACTTTGCTGTTTGATCAAATATTGTGTTTTTGGTGGTAGCTCTACACTTAGTGCTCAGTTCTCTTCTCTTTTTAGGATGAGGAAAGTTTGGAATTTCTGTTAGATCTCAGCAAGTGTGTAAATATTTTTGCTCCTTGTGTGTGGTTTACATTTTGTAAATTTTGGATTTATGATCATTAGGTTACTCATCCGCCAACTTCAATTCTAGACAATGGTGGGCATAAAAACTCGAGGTACTAACTTCTTTCCCACTATGCATAGTTAATTAGAATCTACTTTAGAAACTTAATAATGTTTCTGTTTCTTTTCTGTGTTGTTTAGAAGCCGGGACGAGGCTCTAGTCCTTGTTAGAAAAAGAAAGGTAAAGCTTATCGTTATCTTTTTTAGTTTTGCATTATCGAAACTTCTTGCTTCGCCATTGGGGAGTTTTAAATTAATTTTTGTTTTGTTTTACAGGTTAGAATAACCGAAGGAGCTTCGCTATATTCACTTTGTAGATCGTGGTTGAGAAATGGTGCTCATGAGGGAATTCAGGTTTGCATCAATTTTTATCTGATTTGTAGTATAATGTAGCACTCTTGACTTAATTAAGGATTAATGAATGTACCTTTGGAAGACTAATGACTTTGTTTACAGCCGCAGCGAAATGATACAATGACGTATTTGCCAAAGCCTTTGCCTGTGGATATGATGGAGGCAAGTTTGCCAAAAGATTCAGTTGAAGAACCAAATTGCGAAGAAGACAACGAGGTTTCGTGTTTCTCTGATTCCTTTCTAAAATGCTAATGGTGAAGGGTAATGCTAAGTTTGACTAGTTAATTCAACTCTTTGATGATCTTCAGGACGAGGAATATGTGAAACAGTTGTCAGATTCTGATCTTTTGAAAAGACATGTGGACCGAGCTAAGAATGTCCGCGCTCGGTGAGTCCCACACACAACATATCATCAAAGCAAAGTGGTTTTCTCAGTGATTGAATATTTTTTTGTGAACAAAATGGCTGGTTTGTGTTGTTTTCAGATTGAGAGAAGAAAGGTTAAAGAGAATTGCAAGGTACAAGGCAAGATTGGCTCTTCTTCTGCCACCATTTGGAGAGCAGTGCAGGAACGAGTAAGGATTTAAAGTTAGGGAATTTTATGTGAATATTCTTGCAGTTGATTTAGAAATATGGCATAAGAAACCTTAGAGCCAGATGGGTGTGTGTGTTCCTTTGTTATAATCAATGTAAGAAAGACTTGCTTCCGAATTATCCTCACACTTCTAAATGATTATAAACTAATCAACGTTCTCAAGATTTTCTGAGATGGTTATTTAACTCAGTTCTATCAAGCTTCGTGTTCTTTCTTACTTTATTCATAGATTGTTTTTGTTTTCCTCTATTCCTAGTTTTCCTTTCAGTTTGGTACATTTTTTTTTTTTTTTTTTTTTTTTTTTTTTAAGCAGGTAGCATGAAAATGTTTTTCACTAATATTCAAAAAATATACTCTCTCCGTTTCATATTAATTGTCGTTTTGGACTTTAAAACTCATTTTATATTAGTTGTCGTTTTATGTTTTCAATGCATATGTTTGATAAGATTTCCAATTTTGTCTTTCATGTTTTAATGTCTTGACCAATTAAATAAAATTAAATAAATATTAATTAGAAGTGAAACAGAAAAATTAAATACTTTTTAATATATGTGAAACAGTCTTAAACGATAACTAATTTAAAACGGAAGGAGTATAAACTTTGATTGAAAGTGTTCTTAAAATTAAAACCAGGATGGTCCGTCGATCATGTCTTCGGTCTTGGGTCAAATACTTTTATTAGTTTAGTTGTCAAGTTGTTATTTTCTCGGTATTGTTTCTGGTCATGGTCGATTGGTCATGTTAACAATGAAAAGCAGTACAATGGAACAAATCACTAGACCCTTCAATTGTGTTAGGACAAAAAACGTCCTATTATAATATTAAATTGTTTTCTTTTTTTCTCCTTTTAAATTGTGTTTAGAGAAATCAGATTTAAAACAATACTAGGTTAACATCGTGGACCAATAGCATGAGTTGCAGAGTCAACCCAACAAAAGCATCTTTCATACACACGTTTGTTTTGTTTTGAACGTCTAGTTTAGAGATCAATGGTTCTTTACGCATTCACAAGTGTCTAAATACTGTTGATATTCTTTTCGTATCTGTTACTTCAATCTACGACATCGGTACAATTTAAATTCTATCAGTATAAGTGTTAAGAACTATAAAAGGATTGATGCTTACGTGCGTGTCTAAACACCTGTACAACCTTGCTTATTTTACATTATATTTTCAGTTTTAGTATTCTTTTATTATATGATTAAGATATAACGCGTGCGAAACAAACGATGCAACATGATAACGTTTGTGGATTGCCTTGGTTACATTTAGAACTTGTTTTAGTTGTTTAAAATACTCCAATGGTTATGGTGTAGCAGTAAAATATTTGTGGAGTATTTATTTGCCTAATGACTTGTGAGGTTTATTATTATTTTTCATGTTGAAAGCGCTTGAGTTTTTGTTTTCCTCTCCTAAGACATTGAGAAAGAAAATTATATAGTTTTCTAGTCGATTTTGATAACATAAATTTAGTTGGAAATGTTGACTTCAACCTACATACGTGCTTGACTCAACCGACTTTTTTCCAAATATATATCCAAATCATTGAAATCTTAAGAATATAAAAGAGAAGGATGTGAACACTTACAAAAATGTTTTATCGACGAGTTTCAGTCTTGCACTGTAACCTCTAGTCCTCTGTTCATTAGACATTAGGTGGTGAATGCATGTTGATCTCTTATTACTAATGTTTACATAATTGAAGAGAAAAAATAATTATGTTCTCTCGTGTTTCCTTCTCTTAAGATATTAAAATCAAATGTGGAGAAAAAGTGAGAGAAGCAATCGACCTCATCAAAGGTGTTATATTTATAGAGTTTCACGTTGATATATTTAATGACTCTAAAAAGCCAATTAAAAATTTTATATTGTTAGGGAGTATATTCTTATGAATTCTTCAAAATGTTCTTTTCGTTTACATTTTATAAATACCAAATCTCTCCCAAACTTCTCCCTAGTTTCCACATTAGTTTCAGCGTTTGTAAGGTTTTTCCTCCTCTCTCTATAAGCATGCACACGCATACATATTTTATGTACACGCATACATATTTTTACGTACTTATTTTTTATTAAAATAGTTATAAAACATTATAATATGATTTCTGAAACATTTATTTTCTTTAACGTGCTATAATCTGATTAGTGTAAGAATAACAAAAAAATTACATCTATTTATAAACGTTTTAGTATGAAACAGTAACTTTTCTAACTAGCAGTATAAACTGATTAGTTTAACGATATAAACAAAACCAAGCTTAATTAAGTAGATTGATTCCTCACGTTTCAAAAGGGGATCTTATGTTGTTGGCCTCACACAGACTTGTCCTTGACTCTTTCAAAAAAGACAACCTTTGACAAATCACTTATTGCATTTAATTTTGCATAGATAACTTCACTTATTAATTACCATCACATGCTTATGTCACTATATCTACTGTATAATTACATTTATAAATACTAGCGTATGTGATCAAGAATTGTTGTGGCCAGATTTTCTCTCAGGTAAGGGAACAACAGAACACCAAAAAAAAAAAAAAAAAAAAAAACACAGAAAAAAAAAATGGCGAGAAAAGGGAAAGAAGTGTTGAACGCTTTGGACGCGGCCAAAACGCAGATGTATCATTTCACAGCGATTATAATCGCGGGTATGGGTTTTTTCACTGATGCTTACGATCTCTTCAGCATCTCTCTCGTCACCAAACTCCTCGGTCGTATATACTACCACGTTGATGGCTCCAAGAAGCCCGGAACGCTCCCTCCAAACGTTGCTGCCGCGGTGAATGGCGTCGCCTTTTGCGGTACCCTAGCTGGCCAGCTCTTCTTCGGTTGGCTCGGAGACAAGCTTGGCCGCAAGAAAGTTTACGGTAAGTACGTTTTTAATTTCTTGGCCTTATAAAATGTTCCATTAGTTTACAAGAGAAAGTAATACACCATACTATATAGCGATATTAAACTGGAATTAAAAACTTCAACTAAGTTTTTGTTCCCGTAAGAAGAAATAAAAGTTTATATTCTAAAATAGTCTAATTTAATCGATAGGTAATACACTAATACTAGAACGTCTATGAAATCGCGGTTTGCCCGAAAAAAGTTTATTTAACCAAAAAATACACATAATAGATAAATATTCAGCTGACTTTGGTTATGACTTAAGAAATTGCAAATGATTGCTTATATAAATCATAAATTTTCTCATAATTATTAGATTGGTATAAATTCTATGAAACCGCAGAAATACAAATCTATTCCGATATGCGGATCTAAATTTAATTTTGTTTTTTGTCAATCGGTTACATATCCAAAAAGTTAATCCGTTGGCAAAAGTTATAATTTGGGTGCACTAATGAAAATCATTTTTGCCAATTTTTTAAACACATAGGAATTACCTTGATGGTCATGGTAATATGTTCGCTCGGGTCGGGTCTATCATTTGGTCAATCGGCTAACGGAGTAATGGCCACACTCTGTTTCTTCCGATTCTGGCTCGGTTTTGGCATAGGCGGCGACTACCCTCTCTCAGCAACCATCATGTCGGAATACGCCAACAAGAAGACACGTGGCGCATTCATAGCCGCTGTCTTCGCTATGCAAGGCTTTGGAATCTTGGCCGGAGGAATCGTGTCTCTCATCGTCTCGAGTGCTTTCGATCACGCGTTCGATGGGCCAACCTACGAGGTTGATCCGGTGAGGTCCACTGTACCTCAGGCGGATTACGTGTGGCGGATTGTGCTCATGTTTGGAGCTATTCCGGCGTTACTTACTTATTATTGGCGGATGAAGATGCCGGAAACCGCTAGGTATACTGCTCTAGTTGCCCGGAACACCAAACAAGCTGCCGCCGATATGTCTAAGGTACGTTCCCATTTTAACTTCACGAATTTCATTTAATGTTTTTCTTATGACAGTGACTAGATACTTTTTGTCCTTCCACACGTGTCAAATTATCATTTGTCTAACTACATCATTTATGATCCTATTTTCTTAATTTTGTTTTGGTCATTTCACAAACTATGTACTTCCACTGTTTAATGACAAAAACTCAAAAAAAAAGAAGATACAAATTATCAAATTTACAACTACATCAAAATTTTAATTTTTATCATTTTACTTCGCAAGTTCTTTTTTACTCTAAATTTTTATAAGTTTCCGGGTATATTTCAAAATATTACTCATATATACTGCAATTCATCTTCACCAGGTGCTTCAAGTGGATCTAATAGCAGAAGAAGAAGCACAATCAAATTCAAATCCATCTTCATCAAACCCTAATAACTCCTTCGGCTTATTCTCCAAACAATTCGCTCGCCGTCACGGCCTCCACCTCATCGGAACCACCACAACATGGTTCCTCCTCGACATCGCCTATTACAGCAGCAACCTCTTCCAAAAAGACATATACAGCGCCATCGGATGGATTCCCGCCGCCGAAACAATGAACGCAATCCATGAAGTCTTCACCGTCTCAAAAGCTCAAACCCTAATCGCTCTCTGCGGCACCGTTCCTGGTTACTGGTTCACCGTCGCATTCATCGATCGGATCGGTCGATTCTTCATTCAATTGATGGGATTCATCTTCATGACTATCTTTATGTTCGCTTTGGCGATTCCTTATGATCATTGGAAGCATAGAGATAATCGAATTGGTTTTTTGATTATGTATTCGTTGACTATGTTTTTCGCCAATTTTGGACCTAATGCAACGACGTTTGTTGTTCCTGCTGAGATTTTTCCGGCGAGGTTGAGATCTACTTGTCATGGGATATCGGCGGCGTCTGGTAAGGCGGGAGCGATTGTTGGAGCTTTTGGGTTTCTTTACGCGGCGCAGAGTACGGATCCAAGGAAGACTGATGCTGGGTATCCTCCGGGGATTGGAGTTAGGAATTCGTTGTTGATGCTTGGAGGTGTTAATTTCTTAGGGATACTTTTTACTTTGTTGGTTCCAGAATCGAAAGGGAAGTCTCTGGAGGAGATTTCGAGAGAAGATGAAGAGCAAAGCGGTGGAGATACGGCGGAGATGACGGTGGTAAATTCTTGTCGGACAGTCCCGGTTTGATATTTTTTTTTTGTTCCACGCGCTTTTGTAATTACTCGGTATATCAAGGTCTTTTGAATGAATATGTTATAAATTTAGGCCATGAATATTTTATAGTTTTAAAGTGATTTTTAGATTATACATTTTGGTTTTTAGATTATAGTTTTTGCATTTGATTTTTGGATTTGCAAACAAAGAAAATTAAAATTAATAGAAAATTTGAAAACAAAAATCTCGTTCAAACAAATTTTAAAAAATATTTTTTGGTTTTTGTTTAAAAATTTACATAAACTTTTAAATTCTAGATTCTCTATTTTTTAGGAAATTCATATTTTACTTGATTAAATATTCAAATGATTTTTGGAAAATCAAAAGCCAAAAATCATGATAGACTTGTATCATTCAAGACCTTTTGAGTATGAGAGGAGCGGATGGTCTAGTAGTGGTTAAGTGGTTTCAGAATTCAAATGCTCCATGTCATCCTTTACAGGCGTTCAACTGCTATTAGTGGGATGTTTACCTTATTCCACAAGTACAGAACTTGGGTTAGTAAATCAGCCCGTTATGGTCCACAGATGACAAGAAAAAGACTTTTGAGTCTTCTCTTTCTTTCCATACAATTAAACTGGAAGCTGGTGTAAAGCATCACTACTTAAAATGAGTGAAGATGAGAGTATGATAGTATGATACTGAAGATTTACAGTAGGAAGGTTTATAGTATGATACTGGAGCAAAAGAAGGTTTTTACTTCCTACATAATCTCTCATCGAATGCCATAACTAGGATGCTTCTGCATCATCTTTCTTCTTTCATCTTTAAATTGTTCAGTTGCACCCTAAAAGTCTAGTTTCTTCCAAAAGCATCACGAAATGATTCCATATACTACATAAAACACCAGTACGATTCCTAAACTCTACCAAACACACAAAATTAAAGATAAAAACAAAGATTCCAACCGATCAAACACTACACATCATTATGCTAAGTTGATTTCTTTAATTGGGAGCATATGTGAGAAACTTCAAACTGATTTGAACACAATAAAATTTTTTACCTTAGACAATTTAACTGACGTGGAATTTTGTTCATATCCCAATAGGAAGACTTTTTAGTAATTAGTCCAAGTCAAGATATCAATAGGAAGACTTTTAGTAAATGCCTCTACCAAGAGGGCAAGACTTAATTATGACACTTATAGATGAACATCTCTATCTAACTGCCAACTGCCAACTGCCAAACTAGATTTATTCTAATTTTCTCGCCTCTTTGCTTGAAGAAGTATTTTTCTTCTTAGAGTTTTCCTAACGACCACAATGTTGGGACTGCAGCTGCGTTTGCGTTTTCTCTGGGTACTCTTACTCTTTTGTGTTTTCGGTTCATGCTTCTTCATGATAAATGCTCTTGTTGTTGGTCTTGCTGCTTGTCGTCCCGACCAGATAAAATCTCTTCTGCAATTCAAGAACGAGTTTGAATCCCCAAGTTGCAACCAGAGTGACTACTTTAATGGAGTCATGTGCGATAATGCGACTGGTGATGTCATGAAGCTAAAACTCCCAAGTGGCTGCCTCAGTGGAATTCTTAAACCCAACAGTAGCCTCTTCGGGTTGCGTCATCTCCTACCTTAATCTCTCTTACAACGACTTCACCTCCTCTCTACTCTCTTCCGGATTCGGAAATCTCAACAGATTAGAGGTCTTGTCTCTTTCCTCTAACGGCTTCATAGGTCAATTTCCTTCCTCATTTAGTAACCTAAGCCAGCTTTCCGTCTTAGACCTTTACCAGAACGAGGTCAGTGGTAGTTTCCCACTAGTGCGGAATCTAAGCAAGCTCACAGTTTTAGATCTCTCTAGTAATCACTTCTCAGGAACTCTGAATCCCAACAGTAGCCTCTTTGAGTTGCACCACCTCCGTTACATTGATCTCTCTAAAAACAAATTCACCTCCTCTTCACTCCCTTCTGAGTTTGGCAATCTCAACAAATTAGAGATCTTGTCTCTTTCCTCTAATGACTTTATCGGTCAATTTCCTTCCTCATTTAGTAATCTAAGTCGGCTTTACTTTTTAGACCTTTCCCACAACCAGCTCACTGGTAGTTTCCCACTTGTCCAAAATCTAACCAAGCTCTCTGCTTTAGCACTTTCTAATAATCACTTCACTGGAGCCATTCCTTCTTCTCTCCTCACTATGCCTTTCTTAAGAGATCTTGATTTAAGTGAGAACCATCTCACCGATTCTATTGAAGTTCCCAACTCCTCCTCGTCATCTAGGATCGAGATACTGTTCCTCGGGTATAACCAATTTGAAGGACAAATCCTAGAACCTATTTCAAATCTCATCACTCTCAAAGCTCTCGACCTTTCGAGCTGCCAAATCAGCCAGTTCCCAAACTTGAAGAACCTTCAGAGATTGGAGCAGATAGAGTTTTCCAACAATAAAATCAAAGGGAAAATCCCGAAGTGGTTATGGACCCTTCCTCGTCTGAGAAGAGTGTCTCTGGTCAACAATTCTTTCACCGATTTAGAAGGTTCTGAGGAAGTTTTAGTGAATTCACCAGTGAGGATTTTAGATTTGGGTTTAAACCAGTTTAAAGGACCATTTCCTAAACCACCAGTCTTTATCAACGTCTTATCTATATGGAACAATAGTTTCACAGGAAACATACCTCTTGAAACTTGCAACCGAAGCTCTCTTACTATTTTTGATCTATCCTACAACAACTTTTCCGGTCCAGTTCCTCAATGTTTGAGTAACTTCACAGTCGTGAATCTCCGGAAAAACAACTTTGAAGGAAGTCTTCCGGATATGTTCCATGATGGTGCCTTGTTGCGGACACTTGACGTTGGCTACAATCAACTAACCGGGAAGCTTCCGAGGTCACTTCTGAATTGCTCCTTGCTAAAGTTTGTAAGTCTGGACCACAACAGACTCAAAGACGCATTTCCTTTCTGGCTCAAAGCTTTGCCTAATTTACAAGCCCTTACCCTCCGTTCAAACAAATTTTATGGCCCTATGTCTCTTCCTGATCAAGTACCTCTTGCGTTTCCCAAGCTGCGCATACTTGAAATCTCGGATAACAACTTTACAGGAAGTTTGCCTCCAAATTACTTCGTGAACTGGGAAGCATCATCACAAAAAATGGATGAAGATGGGAGAATCTATATGGGAGACTACAACATTCCTTTCTACGAGTATGAAGATACCATAGATTTGCAATACAAAGGTCTATTCATGGAGCAAAGAAAGGTCCTTACTTCCTATGCCACCATTGATTTTTCTAGGAACAAACTTGAAGGACAGATTCCTGAATCCATTGGTCTTTTGAAGGCACTGATTGCACTCAACTTATCAAGCAATGCATTCACGGGTCATATTCCTTCGTCTTTGGCAAATGTTACGGAGCTTGAGTCACTTGATCTATCAAATAACCAACTCTCAGGGAGTATTCCTAAAGGACTAGGAATCCTCTCGTTTTTGGCGTACATAAGTGTGGCTCATAACCAACTCAAGGGAGAAATACCACAAGGAACACAAATCACTGGGCAATCTAAATCCTCCTTTGAAGGGAATGCAGGGCTTTGTGGTCTTCCCTTGGAGGAAAGTTGCTTTGGGAGTAATGTGCCACCAACACGACAGCCCGAGGAAGAAGACGAAGAAGAGGAACATGTGTTGAATTGGAAAGCAGTGGCAATAGCTTATGGGCCTGGGATGTTGCTTGGATTGGCAACAGGTCAAGTCATCGCTTCATACAAGCCAGAGTGGCTCGTCAAAATAATTGGTCCGTATAAACACAAGAACCGTTAGAATTGTTTCGGTTAGCTTTTGATTTCTGAACGCCTATCAAATTTAATGTTGGTATTGTAACGAAGCAGTTTCTTATGTTTTTTTTTTTTTGGTTTTTTAATCTGATGTTTGTTTTATTCTATTTCCTTTTTATAACGTAAGAATGCAAAACTTTTGGTTGTTATGTTCATTGCACATCTCTGTAGTTCTTCTCCCTCAAATACTCTACGAAACTTCTAAGGAGAAATGTAAGAGGCACATGGAAGAAGGTGAATAGGGACATGAAAAAGCCTGATATTATATACGAACATGAAACAGAGTAGTAAAACAGAGAATCTCGCATATTTTTTCTGAGTAAAGAAAACGTGTGTGCAAGTGTTCTAAAATGTGATATGCGTTCGTTAGGTGGTGGATGAACGCCTAGCACCTAACCGATGTCTAGATGGAGCCTATACGGATAAAATAGAAATATATATATATATATAGTGTTTAACTATTATTTTCAAATGAATAAAATTTATTAAACATATGAAATAAATAAAAAATATTTAAAATAAAAAAATTTGCAAAAAAATATATAATACTTATTTTTGTTAAAAAAATAAAATTTTCTGCCTAGAATCCACATCGGCATCTTCGTAGACCGCGTAAACAGACGCCTGGACATTATTAGGTGCCCGAATTATTTAAAACCGCATAAATCACCGTATAGTATAATATGTGAGCGTCTACTCACCGCTTAGTGCCTATACGTCGCAAAAGCGTCCGCCTAGACCACGTTTTAGAACTGTGTTCTGTATTGCATTATGTTAAATCAAAGCTACGTGGGAAAACATCAAATAGAGAGGACAAAACAAAAGCATGTCAGATAACATTATAACAATGATCTACATGAGAAACTTTCTTAAGTATTGACTTATTGTCTCTCAATTACAACAGAAAACAAATTTACAGATCAAACTCCAATTTCATTGATACTCATAAACAGAAGAAAAACAAACATGAAACAGAGATACGAACATGAAACAGAGGAGTAGGAAAACAGAGAATCTCAATATTACGTTCTGATCCAAATTTACACAGAAATTCCAACACCGCCTGTAACATCATCTGGAGGACTAATGGTGATCCAAAGAAGCGACACAGTAATCGACTAATCGAGACAAAGCCCGGACCAAACATAAAATTTTGGGGTTATGTTGTAGTTTTATAAAATTTTGGGAATATTTTAGCATTTATTAGAAATACAGGAGTATCATCCAAAAACTAAATACATCAACAAACTTGAGGAAGTTCGCCTTCTTCCTTGGAGATACATAAAAAAGGAAAATCTGTGGACTTTGATGATCTTTCTTCAATGGCCGAATCAAAACAAATTTCTTCACTTCAATGGCGGATACTACTACCAATTATCGCTTTACTTGTATATTTTCCGATTGTCTCCGGAAGTTTCTTCAAACCGTTCAATGTCAGCTACGATCACCGAGCTCTAATCATCGCCGGCAAACGACGCATGCTCGTCTCAGCTGGAATTCACTACCCTCGAGCTTCTCCTGAAGTAACATCTCTTTCATTGAACTTTATGATTTCAGCAGCTCGACAATTTTGGATAGTTTTGTTGAAATGCTAATTTAGAAAAATTGCTCCTTTCTTTAATGATTACTATTGAAATTTGTTGGGATTCGAAATTGGTGATTCAGATGTGGTCTGATCTCATCACAAAGAGTAAAGAAGGTGGAGCTGATGTGATTCAAACTTATGTGTTTTGGAATGGTCACGAGCCTGTTAAGGGTCAGGTTGGCCAAATTTCTTATCTGTTCTGTCTTGATTTTGTGATATTTCTCAGTAGTTAAAACTGGAGATTTTGATGTTTCTTTTTTCTATGGCTTGTTCAGTATAACTTTGAAGGAAGATATGACCTTGTCAAATTTGTGGAGCTTGTTGGATCAAGTGGTCTTTATCTCCATCTACGCATAGGTCCTTACGTTTGTGCTGAGTGGAACTTCGGGTATTTTGATTTTCTTCTCACAACCATTGGTGTCTTTTGATTTTCTTTTTTAGTTCAGCTCTCTTTATTCTTTTTCTTGAATTCTTATTAGGGGGTTTCCAGTGTGGTTGCGTGATGTTCCTGGCATAGAGTTTCGAACAGACAATGAACCTTTTAAGGTACATTTTTTAATTGAATGCTCATTTCACATTTTCTTTTTTATTGTACTTTTTAATTTCTGTTTTAGCTTTGTTGTCTTCTTATATAATCATAAATTTTTCTGTTTGCTATATTTCAGAAGGAGATGCAGAAGTTTGTAACGAAGATTGTGGATTTGATGCGAGAAGCAAAGCTCTTCTCTTGGCAAGGCGGTCCCGTAATCATGCTGCAGGTCATATGAGAATTTTGTATTTTCTGAACTTTATTTCCCAAGCAGTGAGCTTTCGTTCTTTCTATAGTCTTGCTATAAAGGTGATGATTAATGCTTATGTTGGTGGCAGTCTCTGGCATTCTTTTTTCACCAATATAACTTGCCTTGGACTGACCAGCCCTCTTAATCGAATGTTGTACAATCAATGCAGCTTGTTGAATGAGAATGCCATGGACTGAAAGATTTTTTTAACACAGATTGAGAATGAATACGGGGATGTTGAAAAATCATACGGGCAGAAGGGAAAGGTTTACGTCAAATGGGCAGCTAGCATGGCTCTAGGGCTAGGTGCTGGAGTTCCATGGGTTATGTGCAAGCAAATAGACGCCCCAGAGAATATTGTAATGTTTCTATTTGTGCATTAAGATGTCTCCGGTTTTATCTTCTAGCTGAGCCTGTTCACCGTGCTAATGATTTTGATAGAGATTTTCTTTGAGTTCCTAATATAAGAGTGAGATGTCCAGTCTTTACCGACCTGCGGTCATTGATAATGACTTCTAAACCAGTTTTCCATTTATTTTCTTTGGAACTTAAGAAGAGTTGATCTTTCAATTCATAATGAATGATTCCTTGTTCTTGAAAATCATCCCTTTTGACATCTATTGATCTGGTTTTGTCTCAGATTGATGCATGCAACGGATACTATTGTGATGGTTTTAAACCAAATTCGAAGATGAAGCCAGTACTTTGGACAGAGGATTGGGATGGATGGTATGTTTTTTTGTCATGCAGTCTTCTGACAAAGCTTTGCTCTTATCGAAGAAGTGTTTTCTTGAAGTTTTTGTTTCAAGGCCAATGTACCAATTGGCCTTATTTTTATTTTTTTTGGTGTGGATTCTAAAAAGAAAATTATGCGTTAATTGGAATTTGGATTATATGATTATGTTAGGTTGACTTTTTGAAGGTACACGAAGTGGGGTGGAAGTTTGCCTCACAGACCTGCTGAAGATCTTGCATTTGCAGTTGCAAGATTTTATCAGCGCGGAGGAAGCTTTCAAAATTATTACATGGTACAATAGTTACACACTAGATTTTTTTTTATTTCTCTTTGTTCATTTGCAGCATCATCTTGCTGTTTCTTTTTTCTTTGCGGCTGACTTCAAATGATATTCAGAAACAACAATGATTAGTATTCTTCATTGATTTGAGAAACTAGGTTTTAGTAAGTCAGAGTATTTACTTTACATCCCTGCCTTAGAACCCTCAAAAGGCGTAGGATGTAGGAGATAATTTACACAACTTGCATAAATTGTTTTTCTCAACTTGATTATAGAATGCCGCATTCAATGCTTTCAATCTGTTTGTGCTGGAGATATTGATGAGTCTGTTTAATGGTTGCAGTATTTTGGTGGAACAAACTTTGGTCGAACTTCTGGTGGTCCTTTTTACATTACAAGCTATGATTACGATGCTCCTCTTGATGAATATGGTGGGTGCAAGCTAAGGCTAACAGAAAAACAGATTGCTAAGAAAGATATAGTTACCTATTTTTCTAATGAAACTATGTTTTTCATATACTAAGGTCTGAGGAGCGAGCCAAAATGGGGGCATCTAAAGGATCTTCACGCTGCCATAAAACTTTGTGAACCTGCCCTTGTTGCGGCTGATGCACCTCAATATAGAAAACTGGGATCAAATCAGGAGGTGTTATCCTACTCTCAAATGCTTGATGGATGTAGTTACATTAGTATAGCTCACTCTTCTTTTCTAGTTTATAACAGATCAGGATTGTTAGATAGATTTCCTGCCGGTTTGATTCTTGCTCGACTTAACCTGTCAAAATTTTCACTTAGTTCTTATATAATGATAGTCTTCATTGCCATTTATTGGGTGTTTTAGATGATAATTCTAGTTTAGATGTACGTATAAACATGATTTATGTACTGAAAAAAATAAAGGGCTGTTGTTCTGATTACCTTTCAGAATGAAGATGAGGTTTAATATTATATATGCTGAAGATCCGGATTCTTACTTGTAAATAATGCAAAGTCCAGGCACACATTTATCATGGAAATACTGAGACTGGAGGAAAGGTGTGTGCTGCATTTCTCGCAAACATTGATGAGCATAAATCCACATATGTGACATTTAATGGCCAGTCATATACTTTACCACCTTGGTCAGTGAGTATATTGCCAGACTGTCGCCATGTGGCCTTCAACACAGCCAAGGTTTGATTTCCATTTCTACCGGTATTGTAAATTCTTTTGACTAGTAATTGCCTGTGCAATTCTCATTGTGGGCAGTTTTTCTTTCTTGAATTTAGTCCAGTGGTCTGACATTTCCCTTAGCACATTCAGTGATATGCTTCTTTGTTGTATAATACTGCTACCTGTGACTGAATTCTTTAAAATTTCTGTCTCTGTGATTGGACACTTAGAAGGACTAGTCTGTTTCTATTGTTTCAGTAAGGCTATTTGAAATTGCGCCAGCCTTTTTTTGAGCATGAGAATAATAATAACAATAATAGGAAGGTGACACCCCCATATATGATATATCTTCTGCTTTGAACTTGACATTTCTGTCTTAATCAGGCTATTGTTTTTTTTTGTTTTGGCCATTTTTTGGTCTTTCAAGATGATTCTGGAGATTCTCGTTTTTGTCTGGTCTTGAGCAGGTCGGAGCACAAACTTCAGTTAAAACGGTTGAGTCTGCAGGCCTCCTTTAGGTAGTATGTCTATACTGCAAAAAGACGCGAGCCAGGATAATGTTTCTTACATCTCAAAATCATGGATGGCTTTGAAAGAACCTATTGGGATATGGGGTGAAGACAATTTCACTTTCCAAGGATTATTAGAGCATTTGAATGTTACAAAAGACCGGTCTGATTACCTGTGGCTTAAGACAAGGTAGTTATGCAGAGTTATCTATTACATGATCTAACTAACGGCAATCATTTAAGGGAAATAATTCCTAAAAGATAGATTATTCATGATGCTACTTGAAAATTTGACTGAATTGTCTGAAATTGTTTGTTTTATGTATTTTCTTACCATTCCAGTATTCTACATTGTTTGTAATGTGAAATCTATGACATTTACTAGTTCTTTGTCTTTTCTCTGTAATGGCTTTCCGTCTTTCTCAACCAAATGTAGAATAAGCGTATCTGAGGATGATATCTCGTTCTGGAAGAAAAATGGAGCTAACCCAACAGTGTCAATTGATAGCATGAGGGATGTGTTGCGTGTGTTTATTAACAAACAACTCTCAGGTAATTTACAACACTTTCTCCTGCTTCTTATGCATATCTGTAATTGTACAAAGCTCCTGTATTGCGTCTGTGTATGGTTGTGTATAATCTCTTCTGGTTCGCAAAGTCTTAGAAATTGTTTTCTGCCATCTTTTGCTAACTTTTTCCTCCTGCTGAATGAAAGTAAAGGCAGTGTTGTTGGTCACTGGGTGAAGGCAGTGCAGCCTGTACGTTTTGTGCGGGGAAAAAATGATTTACTTTTCTTGACTCAAACAGTTGGTTTACAGGTACAAGTCTACTACTTAGCTTCTCCGTGTACTTTTTCTTACCGCTAATTTTGATCATTTTCAACTTCATGGCACAGAATTATGGTGCTTTATTGGAGAAGGATGGAGCTGGTTTTAGAGGCAAAGCGAAACATACTGGATTCAAGAATGGAGATATGGACCTTTCAAAATCTTCATGGACCTATCAGGTATAGTTTTGGTGTATGTGGTTTTTATAAGAGTCCTAAAACAGATGAACTTTGTGGATTTTTTTCTTTCTCTCGCTTTATCTGAAATCTGAAGATCACTGTGGAACCATTTGAATGTTTGGGGTTTGTTATAGGTGGGGTTGAAGGGGGAGGCTGAGAAAATATATACTGTTGAATACAATGAAAAAGCTGAGTGGAGTACCTTGGAGACTGACGTTTCACCTTCGATCTTTATGTGGTACAAGGTAAATTTGTGAAATATGTTGGCGTTTTGTTTTCTCATTTCTTCGAAAACAAAGAGATTTTTTACTACCATCTCTCATTAATCAAACAATCATTGTTCCTTTTCTTTTCTTATTGAATTAGACATACTTTGACACCCCTGACGGAACAGATCCTGTTGTTCTTGATCTGGAAAGTATGGGAAAGGGACAAGCTTGGGTCAATGGACACCATATTGGAAGGTACTGGAATATCATTTCCCAAAAGGATGGATGTGAAAGAACCTGTGATTATCGTGGAGCCTACAATTCAGATAAGTGCACAACAAATTGTGGAAAGCCTACACAAACCAGGTAATGTGAATGTAAATAACTCCGCAATGACTATTGAATCCCATGGTATTTGACTTAAATATCATTGTACAGGTACCATGTACCACGTTCGTGGTTAAAGCCGTCAAATAATCTACTCGTGCTCTTTGAAGAGACTGGGGGAAACCCATTTAAGATATCGGTTAAGACAGTTACTGCTGGGATTCTGTGTGGTCAAGTCTCGGAATCGCATTATCCACCTCTGCGGAAATGGTCCACACTAGAGTACGTGAACGGAACGATTTCGATAAACAGTGTGGCACCAGAAATGCATCTGCATTGTGAAGATGGGCATTTAATATCTTCCATCGAATTTGCAAGCTATGGAATTCCAAGAGGTAGCTGCGAGAGGTTTTCTACCGGGAAATGCCATGCATCCAAATCCTTATTAATCGTCTCTGAGGTAAACTTATATTTTTGAAAAGTAAAGGTTTTTAAGCATACATCTGCGTGCAACATCTGCAACCAATACGACGGAATATAAAAACTGGTGACAGGAAAGTTTGTGGTTACAAATGGTTGACATATAGATATAAAATTGGTTCGTAGCAATTGTGAAATATGACTTTTGTGGACTATCTGAAAAAAGTCAATTTTCTCTTCTGCAGGCTTGTCAAGGACGCAACAGCTGCTTCATCGAAGTGTCAAATACAGCCTTTCGTAGTGACCCATGTAAAGGAACATTAAAGACATTAGCGGTTATTGCACGATGTTCCCCGTCTCAGGAGACTACCGCGGTTTTTAGTCAGCAGGAGGCGGTTCAGAACGATGAACAACTGTTTTTTCATGATTATAAAAATCTCGAAGAAACAAGAGACCAAAGTTGATAAGCTAGTAAGAAGAACATGTCTCATCACAAACTTTTGTTGATCTTTTATCTTTCAGAGTCTGAACAATTGTGTTTGCTCTTGTTCATTGTTATATCCAATATCTACTTGGAAACCGATAAACTCAAAACCATCTCTACTGTTTCTGCTTGTACAGTTTGCTGTTTGAGAACGTACGAAAACAGTCGAAGTTGATGTAATGACTAGATCGCAGTGGCGGATTTCAGAAACTTGATTCGACTCACAGTATTAAATAATATAGTCATTGATGATTTTGTATCGTAATCTCATGTACCGTTTTTGGATTCCTAAGAACTTTGCATTATTTGGTCGTCATTCGAGATTCGAGAACCATTCCTCTGTCAAATACAGAAGTTAAGTTTCTTAGGAAAATTTTAGTGACCATCTTGTTGTTTCCAAAAATATATTGTGTTTAACTCAAATACTTTGTAATTTTTTCATCAACTTAGAAACGTATTGTTTTGTTTCGTTATAGATGTTTTTGTTAACGTACGATGTTGTTTAGGCCTTTAACGTGTGTGTAGATTATGTGTTCGTTTTTCTGAATGAATTAAATTAAGTTTAAGGATTTAAAGATAGTAGAAAGCACATATGACGATTTTAAAATGGATTTGGCAAAAATGAAGAGATTTTTGCATTTCAATGTTGATATAATATTGTAAACAAAGCCTAAAAGATGTTAAGTAGTTTTGTTTAGAGTTTTATCATTTAAACACACAAATGCGAAAAAGTAGTACAGTAAAACCTCTATAAATTAATAATGTTGGGACCGGAGAATTTTATTAATTTATAGAGGTTATTAATTAATTGATAAATTAATAATTATTAATTTATAGAGAGTTTTTTCAAATTAAAAAATATTATATAAAAAGTAGAAAAATGAAGACAATACTTCAATGTGTTTTAATGCATTTACACATTAGAAAATAATTATTGCATATATAAATTTTTTTAATAATTTTTGATGCAATTTGAGAAGATAATATCATATATTTTTGATATTTTAAGAAAAATAGAAATAACCTCCAACAAAATTAAAAATTTACGAATAAATAAACAATATTAGAGTCATATTTCACTAAAATATCTTACATATAAAATAAATTTATATGATTATTATCGAGATAATTTATTAATTTAGAGAAGTTATTAATTTATCGAGTATTAATTTATAGAGATTCTACTGTATAAAGTTTTAAACGTTGTTATGTAACCAAAAGTATTTGCTGGCATGTGCACAAACCTTCAAAACAATATAAGTTTTATATTTAAAATATTACAGTTAATAAAACAGATTGTTTACCAAAAATAAAATGTTAATAACAGATAAACTCCATGAATATGCATAATTCTCTGGCCTTATGTAACAACAAAACTTTATCAACAAACTATTCTCCCACTATAAATTTCTGAAACATTATAATCAATACAGTACTTATTCGATAATTCTCACATCAAAGCACCAAAACAGTGAAAAGAAAAAACATTACCAAAAAAGAAAAGAGATTGTTGCATTCAAGAAGAATCCTATTGTTACTCTATTTGCTACAATGATGATTATACTAATTATAATTTGCGGAAGCGGAGAAGCAACAACCTACAGTGTATAGATTAGACCATCCTCATCCCTAATACATTTAAAAGTATTTTAAAAATTAATTATTATTAAAATTAAAGACACTTATAATTTTTGGGTATCCAAAGTGTTTTTCTAAAGGTGCATGTCTTTACTATTCACATATTAAAGACACTAATTTTTATTTTTTTAATTACTTTTAAATTTAAAAATACCCACAAAAAGTGTTTTTCTAAAGACACATGTCTTTACTATTCACATATTAAAGACACCAATTTTTTTTTTTTAATTATTTTTAAATTTAAAGACACCCACAGAAAATAACCAATGTCGGTGCTCTTATGAGTCCGTATCAAAAGGCAGAGTTCCATCATGCAGTGATAAAAATCCAAATTCATGTGTCAAAACTCCGGGTAACCCTTACACTCGTGGTTGTGAAGATATTAACCACTGTCGTCATCGTTAATCGATTATCAACATCTAAGCCATCATTTGTTAAATAGGAAGCAATGTTATTTCATTAATTTGTTTTTAATGCTAATTCATTAATTGTTACTCTTGTTTTTTATGCAGTGTATGATTTCTTTACGAAAGTATTAGTTTTAAAATAAAACTATAAATTTATGTGTTACACACTCTCTAGATGTTTGTCTTTAAAAATAAAAGGAAAAACAAATTCTGGTGACGAAGAAAACTAAATAGAACCCAAAAATTTACCTTTACATACTAAACAAGGATACAAGAAAACATAAAGCATGAAAAGTACATGTATTGCAAATTTGATTTGGTAAACATTTCTAACTCTTCTCCTAAACATTAATTACTTAATGAATCCCAAGTGTCTGCATTTGTCTAATCATTACCATAGACGAGTCATACATTTGCTTGCGACTCACCTCACCTTCCTTTCCTCCTTCCTCCTCGAAGAACTTTTTGCTTCCATCCAATATACTCACCACTTGGCTAATGTTAGGCCTTAGCTTTGGATCGGTTCTTGTGCAAACTAACCCTAACCGCAATACACTCGCCATTTCTTGCATCTCATACTCATCATCTAAATGAATATCCGCAATCTCCTCCAATAGCTTCTTCTGGTAACCGACCAGTTCACGGATCCTCAACACCAAAAGAGCGTCTTCTTTTTTCCTTGTGTAATCTACTGCAGGCTGACCCGTAATCATTTCAAGGACTACCATACCAAAGCTGTATACATCTGCTGCGGTTGTTGCCTCGCCAGATTCCATGTATTCCGGTGCCATATAACCAAAAATACCTTGAGCGGATCCTTTCTTTTTTGCAGCTTGATGAGCCTCATCATTTCTAGACAAAAACTCTGCCAAAGCAAATCCACAGAGCCGCGGATTCATGTCTTTATCAAGAAAGATTGTTGAAGAAGTTATGTTTCGATGAATGACTTGTTCATCCCATTCCTCGTGGAGGTAGCGTATTGCACAAGCAAGCGATTTGATCACGTTATACCGGGTTTTCCATCGCAAAACAGGGTTTCCCGATTTCTTGGTATGGAAAAGAAGATGGCTTAGCTTACGATTCGCTGAATAATCATATACAACAAGCATTTCGCCGTGTTCCGTGCACCAACCGCGGAGCATGACAAGATTACGGTGCCGAAGCCGTCCTAGGTTAAGTAGTTCGGTGGAGAACCGGGTTCTTAATGCAGGACATTTCGTCATACCGAGACGTTTCACCACGACATGCTGGTCCCGGTTTAGTAAACCGTAATAAGCCGTACCGAAATCAACCTCAGCAACGCGACGAGCGTCGGAGAAATTATTAGTGGCTAAAACAATGTCGTTGTATGAAATCTCCCTTGGCGTGTCCAACACGAAAGACTTAGATGACGTCACTCGACGACTGTTGTAGTTCAAATACCGATTTTCTCCCGACTCTGCCGTCTGGTAAAAGGAATCCTCAAGGGCAGTAACGTAATTTGACGACGGCGTTGACTCGGAAGCGTTGAAGCTTGTGGTAGAGGTGGTTTGATTCGTTGTTGTGGTGGTCGTCGTCGTCACTGACGTTGACGTTGATTTTAAGGAAGATAAAGGAATATAGAGAGGATGTGTTTTAAATGAAGGCAACGCCGGTAAATTACAGGAAAATTCGCCGGAAAGTGCTCCGATCACCCATTTCATGTTGGGGCGAAGCGTTGGATTGTTTAAAGAACAGAGCAGAGCAAGATGAATCATTCTCTTCATATCGGAGAGTTCATAAGATCCTTTTGTTAACCGAGAATCACCGACGTCGACTAATTTCCGGTTATCGGATAATCTCCGAACCCAATCGAGCAAAATGATTTTGTCTTCTGGATAGGAGAGATCAACGGCGCGTCTACCGGATACAATCTCTAAAACCACAACACCGAAGCTAAACACGTCGGTTTTAGCGGTGGCGACGGTTTTTTTCCCGAAACTCTCCGGCGGTAAATAACCAATGGTCCCACCGATTCGAGTCGAGTCAGCAACTCGGAACTGGTGATTACGAAACGATGAAACTGAGTCGTAACTCGAATCAGGCTCAGTTTCATCAATCTGATGTTCTAACCACCGAGCCAACCCGAAATCTCCGAGCCGAGCGTTGAACTCAGAATCCAACATGACGTTGCTCGTCTTCACATCTCTGTGAATAATCTGAGTCTCTAATTGCTCGTGAAGATAGAACAACGCCGCGGCTAGTCCTCGGATGATTTTACCCCTCCGATCCCAATCCAACGGTTTAAAATCGGAGTTAATCTCCGGTCGTCGGAAAAGCACACGATCTAAGCTTCGATTAGGCATGTAATCGTAAACGAGAAGCAATTCGTCTTCGTGGAGACACCAACCTCTTAATTTCACAAGATTCCGATGCCGGAGCTGAGCAACCGCAACAAGCTCCGCCGCGAATGTTTTCTCGAATTGTTCTCCTTTTTTCTCCGCCAAGCATTTTACAGCCACGGTGGTTCCGTCGCTTGGTAACAACGCCTTGTAAACACGGCCGAAACCGCCGCTTCCGAGGATCATTTCGTTGCTGAAACCATTAGATCCGATGTAGAGCTCGGAGTATCCGAAGATTCTTGGATTCTCGTAGCCGATTTTGCCGGAAAGTTGAACACCTTCCATGTCGCTGAAAGATTTATCAGTCTCCATTGAAATAGAATCTTTACTCTCGTTGAAACTACAAAGATTCAAGCTTTTCACAAATTTGGAGCCGTGTAATCGCCGGAATAAATCTCCGATCAAACTCACAACTTGACGTCCACAATCACGACTCTTCTTCTCCTCTTCCTCAACCATCTCCGGCGACTTTACCGACGGCTTTAACTCGCCGGATTCGGTCGGTAGTACGAAACAGAGACGATCCACTGCCATTGGCGCCATGTGAATGTAATTACAAATGTGAATGAATTTTAAAGATATGATAATGCTTTATAACAACATTTTCGTGGCGATCTATTAGATTTTTATTTGACCGACCAAAATTGAATGATGGGTTTTTGCCAGCAAGGATGTGTTTTAAATTTATTTATAGTGTGCTCTTCTAGAAAAAATTCATTTATCTTTAAAAGTGTATTTTATTATTTGAAATGTAATTTGAAGATTGGAGGTATTAATTTCAACAAGATTAGGTTCTCGTGGTTTGAAATTAGTAAAACCCCTTCGTCGGGTTTGGTCACTAAAATGGTGATGTGTCATGGCGCCGGATTCTCCATTTTTTGGTATAAAGTTTTTTTCTTTTTGTTTTATTCTTAGCTCTAATTGATTTTTTCAACGAGATATTCAAAACCCCATTGATTTCTCTAAAATAATTTAGAATATAATATATATATATATATAGATATACCATACGAAATTACGAATATCAAATTATATTCATATGTATTTATTTACGTATGGAAAAAAATGAGAACTTCGAAGACATTCAAAGCGTGTCGTCGAGAAGAACATTGACGCGGTCAAAACTTTGTATTCTTCTATAACTTTTTTTTTTTCTTTTTTTTCCCTGATATATAAATTCTAAACTCGTGTTGACAAAAAAAAAAAAGCTGACAACAAAAAGATTCTAAACTTGAATTAGGTTTTTACTTGTTCTACGACTATGAATCAAGTAGCCAACAAGGCAATGAGATATAGACATATCGTAATGACTAATGAGCTTTTTGTTAGTGGAGTAGTAAATTCAGATACTTTTAGGTCCGCGAATCAAAACTTGCCACACCACCAATTTAACTTGCTTGAGTAGGTTTTTCTCATATTTAATGATACACTGGAATTCAAACTTTGATGATATTGGTGGAGGGTCCAACTGTTAGTAATTAAGTTAATTCATTTAGTTCTTGAGATCCGTTCACTAGTTTTAAGTTCAGATGTTTTGAAGATTTTCCGACCGGCTTAGTTAGGGCATTGGATCTTTTAGACCGATCTTGTTTGAGAAGACTTTAGAGTTTTTTTCTTTTTCGACTTTAGATAAATTATATTTTCACATGTAAACGCAGATGAATGGTCTAGATATATATACATACATAATTTATGTTTTCTAGAGACTAATTGTTTTTGTTTATTACAGACTATTTTGGAATCTGTTTATATACTGGTTTAAATTTGATGATATATACGATAAACTTAAAATAATCAATAATGTTTTAGTAGCGTTTTGAATCCTGACTTCTATTTATAAACTAATTACAGTAGTTATCACATCTCCGTGGCTAGTGGTTTTATTTTTTCAATGTTTTGTTTTTCGTTAATTGCAAGTTTATCAGATGTATATATGACCTTGACCTTGAGTCCTTGACTACTCTTTTGGTGAACAGAACCTTCAAATAGTTTTCGTAAGACTATCATATCTAAGATCCTAGTTTTCTTCTCATAAATCAAGCTGTAGGTCAGAAAAATTACTTGCATCTGGTTAGATTTGAATGTAGAAATAGAACTAAGACCAAATATTTTTTCTCCTAGTTTTTATACCACTAATATTAAATCAGTTAAAAGATTGGTAAAATTAAATATATTAATTTAAATTAGAAAAACAGAAAAGTTATTCAGTTTTTATTTTTGGGTTTAATATGAATTATAAATTATTTAGTTACTTGTATAGCATTTTACTAAACATCTTTTTTACATCATTTGGATGGATAGAGTCCGATAATCTATATTTTGCGGAAAAACGCGGAAAAACGCGATAGAGTGAAATCAAATTCCGGTGGGAAAACCGCAGAAATAGATAAGACATTTCCCTTTTACTAACCATTTTAAAAATGAAAATAATAAACTTTATAGCTTCAACTTGTACTGCCAATTTTTTATCACTTGATTTGTATGGATACATCTGATTGTATCGTTGATTAGTTACCGCTGCAGTTTAGTGCTATCGATCAATAACAAATTAAAAGAGAAAAAAACAGATATAACCAACACAGATATCTTAAACTGAGTGGAGGAAAGTGGAGGACAAACATGAGTAAGATAGATGTTGATATAAAATAGAAAATGGAAACTACACAAAGCAGGATTATACTACATGATTATCTTTTTGATTAAACCCTAGTATTATGGAATGGATTATCAATCAAATTCGCATCACCACTAACGTTTTATCTATTTTCTTGATTTATGACATCAAAACACATGTAATTCCCTCCCAATCACTCATGTCGAGTTCGTGTCCCTTAAACGATCGACAATTTATCAAAATAAAAAGACCCAAAGTCAAACAAATTGTATTTCTTTGGAAACAAGGACATCATTAAGATCCAAATTCAATTACTTTTTTCCTAAATTATATTCCAATGATAATGATAGTAAGCTCTGCATAAAAATTTTACCATTCATCCAACACATGTATTCTAGCATTTTAGACATATAAACTCATTGGGTCAGCAGTTTCTATTTGAATGAATAATATTCAAGCATACAGTGGTGTATGAAATTATTTGGATATATGTAAACTAAACCAACAAATTTTGAATTTTAAGACATTTTGAAATTGTAGTGCACGCTTTGCTCTTTGAATATTGGACGCTGTTTATTAAAAGTTGATTGTTGCATTCACATATTCACTAATTTAAAAGTTGATATGTATTTGAATTTTGTGTGACAATTAATTTTAAACATATCATATGATTTTTTTTATATTGCCACTAGCTACTAAAAGAAAAGGAAAGCTTTGGTCGCCGCAACAAATGGCGTGATTTAGAAGAGTTTCATTGCAATATTTATTTTTTTACAAATTTGATATTTATCTCTTTTTAATAACTATTATTGGTTATTTTCTTCCAATTATCATTGGTTTTATAATTGGAGAAGTCAATAGTTGTACAGTTGGAAATTGAAAAACTTTTTAAAGGATTGAGCAACGGACATAATACCGGTCCATAAATGCAATAAGATAAGGACGACAATAAAAATAAAAATAAAAAGCTTTTGAAGATAAGATATACTTCAAAAGATAAATAATTGATATAAGAACTAAAACAAATTAGAGCCAACTTTTATTTAGTTAAATATCGAGTTTAACGTTTCTTATACCATAAAAATCATAAATTAAAACAAAGCAAATAAAATAAAATATTAGAGGTGTTAAAACATGTAAATAGGTTTTAGTAATCATGAAGTTGAACAGAAATAAGATTCATTCAATCGAAGAAGACGAAAATCATCTCGAGAGAGCAAAAAAGATTTGGAACTAAATAATGAAAATACATAAAGTTTATATGCAATGTCAACTATTCGGATACAAACCGGTTCTCACTAAACCAAAATCTAATGTGAGTAAACCACATCATCTAATATGATATATATATATATATATATTTATATTGTTGTTAAAGGTTGTATGATTAATATTCGATCGCCACAAACATCTTCAGTTTCGTATGTTTCTGATAGACTAGCTTGTTGTTCATATTTACATAAAGTATAAAGTATGTGAGCCCTGTAATTGTTTAAAGGAAAAAAAAAATCCAACCCATCCTACGCATTCACTACTTAATCGAGTATCGCAAACAAAGAATATAATCATTTTATGTAAAATATAAGAGATTGGTGAATAGAATATTCAAAACGTCATATTAATTAATTTTAACATTATATATGGACAGTTGGTTTGTAAATTTTTATCTACAGTATATAGCTTCTTTGTTTTTATTTGTGTTGCAATAATATTTCTGGCTGGAGAGGTTGGGTGATGTCGTTGGCCTACCTTTTTCTTTATCATTTTTTGTTCTTTCATTTTCACAGCCCATGAGTAAGACTATGGTTCTGGAAGCTCTCAGTGTAATTGTTGCAACTGCTACTCACTCATGCTTTGATTCTAATAAGTATGACCTTTTTGGCCAATTATTTCAACTATATATTTATAAGTTTAAATGTATTAAAGGTGCTAATTTTCAATCATTTTTAGCCACTCTGATATTTTATTAATTTAGACAGTATTAAACTCACCCACCAGACTCTAGCTCATCTTGACAAATATGGTTTCCCTTCATTTCTTTATATTATTTTAACACATGATTATTCACAAACTCACAAATCTTACAAGGTTTATAGAACATAATCATTGAATCTATATAAATTGAACTAATATGCAGTCTTGTAAAACAAACAAATTGCTGAACGAATCTATCAAAACGGAACAAAAAATCTATCAGAGAACTAAAATGAGTTGGTAAACATTACAAGATATAAATAATGCTTAAGGAAAAAAACAAATCAGAACCAAACCTACTGATGAAAAGAAACAAAAAAAAGTCGATCTATTTGATTGAAAACTGAACTCGAACTGAAATAAAATAAAAAAGATTTAAGTTGATCTATAGCATACTCGGTTCTACATTATGCAGAGTCTCGTGGTTTGGTCAGACTAAAGGTCCAAATTAGTAATACATTTTAGTTTAAGCAATTCACTTTATATAAACATCAGAGAATAGTGTATATGTGATCCATAATTCTCAGACAAACATACCTGAGCAAAAACATCAAAAGCCTTGGTGTTCCTTCACAAAAAACCAAGACTCCTAAAGAAAATTATGTGGAAACCAAAGAGACAAACAATTATGATTGTACAAAGAAGTTTGACAATTATGAAAATTAGTGTTTATTTATTATTTATCAAAATATGTATATAATTTTTGCTTGATTAGAAATCTTATTTATTCACAATATAAATCTATTACCATAAATAATATGATTGTACCAGGGTATATTGTTCACACAATAATCAATATATGAAAATAACATATAATTCATTTGATTCATACCGCGACGATAAACGATAAGGAAAAGTGGAAATGCGTACACCTACTTCCAACTAAAATAGGCTTTACCGTGACTGAAGCTCACATTTTTCAATATAAAAGGCAATACCTATATAAATATTGACTTTATGAATGCTACTTTTTGTTTTTATTTCAGAAAATTTGTAGTGAAAATATTCAAATAGTTTTACCAAAAAAAAAAAAGAAAATTCAGAAACCATTTGTCAAAAATTTGAAATTTTTTTTTTCGTTTTTTTTTGGACATGGTTTATGAACATATGATGGGTAAGTGGGTGTGGGGGTGGGGGGGGGGGGGGTTTATTGCCCTATTATTGGCTTCGGTTGCCTATAAAAATATTAATTGGAACGAAGATATGTCTTTTGACTTGTGAGTTTCAGAGTCATATTGGGCTTTGACTGGATTCTATAAACTACGGCCCAGTTTAATAAGTCTATCCATTGCTCCACCATTAAAGGAAAGTCAGCGAAAATAAATAAGTAAAGCTTAGATTTTTTTCCAAATATACTTCAAAGTCAAAGACTAAAACGAGACAGTATCATCAAGCGAAGGTGGTAAATTATTATTTCTGTTTTAGCGTCTCGGCTTTTTCTTGTTGTTTACGCGTGGGAATCCCTTGAAATATGTATTGTATTCCCTAATTTGCGAAAAAGTTTTTTTTTTGGCAAATCTTGGTTTATGTTCAAGAATCTTGTAAAAGAGTACTTACATTGCTAGCATAAATTTCCCTTTACATCGATTGAATCTGTGTATTCGATCAGTTTTTGTTTGTAAAGAAGAAGCAGAGGAAGAAGAATTAGAATCCAAACGTCATTTATTAGATTTCTAAAACTCTGTTTCTGGTAATGTCAAATTGTGTTCTTGGGAATGGTTGTTTTTATGATGATGACATGTTCGATGTTTTGCCTTTTGAATACACAAGGAAGTTTAGTGGTTTTTTGAACAGCTACATTGCATATAATAACTGCTTAATTATCTCTCTCTTTAATTCTTGGTATGTGCAGCATGTAAAATACGGTTTGGGAATTGCATCAAGATCTAATCTTGATCCACGCTCCATAACAATGAATAACACCCTCCAGACTTACCCATCTCCTCTTGCAACTTATGATGAAGTGGTGGCTCACAAAGATCTCTTCATGTCTACTTTGATGAAACTACACTCTGAAATGGGTACAAAGTTTTGGTAAGAAGCTTTTAATATAAATATTTAGTTGCAACACTCTTCGCCATCAGTAATCCCAAATGTCCATTGCTGAAATGTATATATGATTGTAGGATTCCGAAAGTAAGATTCGAGGATATGGACTTGCATAAGGTTTTTGTCGAGGTAACTTCTCATGGTGGTATCGAACAGGTAAGAATATGTAATCATGAGAGTTGAAAGTTCAGAATCTACATAAAGATAATTTCTTTTGCTAATTTTTGTTTGTGTTTTTGCAGATAGTTAGAGAACAGAAATGGAAGGATGTATTTGATAGGTTTAAGTTCCCCAAATCACAACGAAACCCGATCTTTATCAAGCACGTGCGCAGACTCTACTACTCGCTACTTCACAATTACGAGATCATCTACTTCTTCAAAGCGCGACGCCTGTTTCCTCCATGTATGTACATTCATTTACTTGGTGCTTCACAATTACGAGATCATCTATATTCTTCAAAGCTTTTGACTTGCAAAAACGAGCCTCTCTTTTTCAGTGATTGGATTCGTCTATGGAAAAAATGAAAATGGTTATCTTGTTACTTTCTCAATGGGATCATGGAAGTTGGAAGGAGTTTTGTATGAGTCTACAGAGAAGAGAGTTGTTACTCAAGATCCACAGATACAGAGTTATGATGTTTTCCCCAATACTTTGACTGATAAAGCCAATCCTCAAGAGCTCGTCAAAACAAAAAGCATTCAGAGGGACAAAGCCAATAAACAACAGAAACAAGAGGTATACAATAATCTCCGGCTTTAGTAGTGTAGATTTATAAAACCTTCATTGATCATATGTGCTTTTCTTGATATGCATCTCTTAAGATCAATATAAATCAGGTCGTCATTGATGTTGTGCCGCTGCAAAAGTGGCCTCCCAAGCAGAACACTGAAGCTGATGCTCTAATGGAAGAATCTGAGGAAAAAGAAGGCTACTCAAATGGCTGCTCAGAAGAAGATGAGGACTACTCAAGTGGCTGCTCAGAAAAATATGAGGACTACTCAAATGGCTGCTCAGAAAAAGATGAGGACTACTCAAATGGCTGCACAGAAAAAGACGAGAACTACTCAAAAGGCTTCTCAGAAGAATATGAGGACTACTCAAATGGCTGCTCAGAAGAAGATGAGGTCTGCTCAGAAAAAGATGAGGACTACTCATATGGCTGCTCAGAAGAAGATGAGGACTACTCAAATAGCTGCTCAAAAAAAGATGATGAACACTCAAATGGCTTGTCAGAAAAATATGAGGTTTACTCATATGGCTGCTCAGAAGAAGATGAGAACCACTCAAATGGCTGCTCAAAAAAAGTTGAGGACCACTCAAATGACTTCGCAGAAAAATATGAGGACTACTCAAATGGCATCTCAGAAAGAGACGAGGACTACTATTCAGATTCTGAAGTAGAACAATTGCCTCTTTGGGCTGAGACAACGACTCATATGAAGAAAGCCAGTGACTTGAAGAACACGTCTGTGGTGGCTGGTGAGCAGAGCTAAAAAAGAGATGCTTTTGTTCGTTCTTTTGTTACACAGGGTTAGACACATGAGTTGCTCATAGGTTACTTTACAGAGTCTAACTGATAGAATAGTTCCTCTATTTTTCTTTTCCGAAAAAATCCATTATCTTCGTTTCCATATGTTGTTAGCTTTTTGCTGCTCTTAAAGTTGAATCTTTGTGTGTGTGTCTTTCTTCTTGTGCAGTTCCAGTGACTGGAGTGTTGGATGGAATATTTGAGAGTGGTTATTTTGTTACTGTCACAATTGGATCAGAGAAGCTGAGAGGAGTTCTGTATACTCTTCAGTCATCTCCAGTCAACACAATTACTCAAGAGAAGATCTATGAAGATGAAAAAACGGTATACAACAATAATATCCACAGTTCTAATCTTGAACGTTTTGAATTTTCATATGTTTTTTTTTTTTTTTTTTTTTTTTGAAAATTGAATTTTCATATGTTTAAGCGGTATATATGTATCATCTACTGTTTTTTTCTTGATTTCTGATAACATCCCAAGATTTATATAGGAATGTTGCTAAGCTCAGGTTATGATTTTGATTAGGTTAACAACGGAAGAGACGCGTTGAGGAGAAAGAGCCATGTAGCAGAGAAATGGAAGATTAACCAAGCCCTATTGAGATAACTGATGACTTGATGGACACGTCTCAGGTGCCTTGTAAGCAGAGCTGAAACAAATTTTCTTCTCTTTTTTTTTATTACACAGGGTTAGACACATGTACATGATAGAGTTTTAGATAGGTTACTTCCACCTCAAGGACATCTCTTTAGGGTTAGTATGGTAGCGTTCTAAAACGTTTTTGTATAGCTTCCTTGCATGGCATTTCTCAATGGTGGGAATTTTTTTGGTTTCAATGTCAAGAAGGGTTTATAATTGTCAAAGAGAAAAGAGATTCGAATCCATTTTTGTTACTTTAAATAAAATTTTGGTAAAATAATAAATCACAATCAACTAAATTATGTCAAAAAGTATTTAAAATTAACGCGTTATTATTTCAAGACACGTCTTTGATGATTTGTTATAAATATGCTCAATTAATTAATATATTTTTATGAAATACGAAACCTAGAAGCTACAAAGCCAACTCTCTCGACTATTAGTGAAATACGGAAACCTAGAAGATACGTAGCAAAACCTTAAAGTATCTACTTTGTAATTTGTATGCTTTTATCTTTTGGCCGTAACTCAAATTTGGCTATGCGATAGGATAATTGGTTTGATAATATTACAAATAGCATTTCATAATTAGAAACTTTATAGCCAAATTAATTATTTCTAACTAGACATACGAATCCAAAGAACTAAAGCGAGGCCATAAATATACATAGATGCAGCTATATTATGATCACATTAATTAATCAGATTTTAATTATAGTAAAATGTCATGTCACGGTTTCTGTTTTATGTTTGCTTAAAGATGAAAACGTGTTGATTGATGATTCGTAAATGCTTTTTTTGAACTAAATCTGCAATCAATCAACATAACGTCTTGTGGCTATCATTAAATTACTTTACTAGCATTTCCATAATGTCCTCTAGGTCTCTTTTCTTTGGTAAAATACTCTCTAATTATAACAATACGTACATGGATTTGAACCCATGGTTTTCTAAAGGTTTTTAGTAAAAAACCTTTCAACTAAACATGAATCATGAATCGTAAGAAAACTCCTCAATTATATAATTAATGCAAAACCCCTCAAGTTTAAATCCGTTAGTGAAAAAATCTCTCCGTCTACAATTCCGATTAAATTTAAAACGCAGCGTTTTCTAAAATTAAAAAATAAAGATTTTTAGTAATAAAATCTCTTAACTAAAATTGGATCGTAAAAAAATCTCTCAATCATATATTTAATGAAAAAAATCCATCAACTTTAAATCTGTTAATAAAAAAAAATTCATCTGTCTATAGTGGCATTAAAATTGGGCTAAATTTAAAACGTAACATTTTAATTTTTTTTTGGGGTCAAAAATGACATGACATGTTATAAAATGAAAATAACATATTCTAAAATAAAAATGACATGAATTATGATGTTCTAAAATAGAAAAATGACATTTTTAATTAATTTTTGACAAATTCAAAAACTTATTAGAATATAAAATTCCTAATAACAAGATTACGTACAACATCAAAATCAAACATGTTGCAATATAAAAATTTAGAAAAGCAAGACTTCATACTACAAACTCTGATCATTGGATAGTTTTTTTGTCTTTTTGAACGGTTATTTATTATATAATTGTAACAACCGTTTAAAGAAAGAAAAGACCATCCAATAAGTTCATCATGTAGTATGAAGTTTTTATTTTCTGGATTTTTATATTGCACATACTCTTATTATTAGGATTTTTATGTTCTAACAAATTTTTTGGATCTGTCAAAAGTCAATAAAAAACATGTTTTTTTTTTCATTTTAGAAATCAATATTCATGGCGTTTTCATTTTATAATATGTTGTTTCATTTTATAACATGTCGTGTCATTTTGACCAAAATAAAATAAATAAATAAATGTTGCATTTTAAATTTTGCCCAATTTTAATGGCACTGTAGACATAATAGTTTTTCATTAACAGATTTAAAGTTGAGGAGTTTTTTTCATTAAATATATAATTGAAATTTTTTTTAACGATTCATCTTTAGTTGAGCTAAAACTGTTATTTTTTAATTTTAGAAAAATGTGCATTTTAAATTTTAACGGAATTGTAGACGGAAGAATTTTTTTACTAACAGATTTAAAATTGAGGGATTTTTTCATTAAATATATAATTGAGGAGTTTTTTTTATGATTCATCTTTAGTTGAAGGGTTTTATTACTAGAATGAGTAAATAAAAAAACAAGGAAATTTATCCAATCAAATATTTGAATTTATTATGTTAATTCCTAAGATTATTTCTTATACAACGATATCTTTTAAAAAAAATCAAAAGACCGTTGTTTTAGCTACAATATTTGTATAAGCCCATCAAAATATTTCATTAATCAATTAGAGTATGGATTTTGGAAATATAAGAATTTCTCTATGTTACATTTGTTTAGTTCTGATGCAATTTTCGGTATAAACTGTATTATGAGGTTTAAGTTAAGAATAGTTTACTAATTCAAAGCACTTAAAAAATAGAGGCATTTTGCCCCCAAAAAAAAATTAGCGGTATTAAGAAGAAATAAGAAGTAAGTCTTGACTCCTTTATTCTTATCCAATCAAAACAAATTAGTTTTATTTTTCTGAAAATAAAAAAGTTCATGAATTCCCTTCTAGCTAGATTCCACCATATATAAATAAATAGCATTCACCGTATACATATCATTGTTTTCTATTAACTCTTAAAGAGTTAAAGTTCTTGTAAATGATTCGACAAAGCACTATATGTAATTTATGTCGTACAAGTAAATAAAAGAAATACTCAAGAATATATAAATATGAGCGTAAGTGATGGACAGATGAAAATCCATCTAGCAAAGCATCTCTAGCTCTCTCATATTAACTTCTAAACAGATTACATAAAGAAACAAAAGACGAAATGATTTTCTTCAAAAATATTAATTTTCGTAAGTTCTTAACCTCTAGGAACTCACGTAAAAAATCTGCAGCCACCGTATCAAAATCTCCGGCCACCGTCTCAAAACCATCGGAGAAAAGACTGCGAAATGAATTTCGAGAAAAAGATCACATCCTCAAGACGCATGTTAGCTGCTGGTTAGCTGCGCCTGAAAATCTTTTCCGGTGGGAAGCCACCATTATCGGCCCGGCGAGTTGCCCATTCGAAAACGGTGTCTTCGCCGTCTCCGTTCACATCCCCACTGAATTTCCTTTTGAACCACCCAAAATCACATTCAAGACCAAGGTAACCCAAAATTACAAAACCGGTTATGTAATTAATCTTTCGGTAATATTTGGTTTCCGGTTTAATATTTTTTTCTTTCTTTCTGGATCTAGGTATTTCATCCAAATATAAACGAGAAAGGAGAAATTAGCGTTGATGTTTTGGGATCAAAATGGTCACCGGTCTGGACAATCAATTTGGTATTGCTGTCTATTTGTTCGGTTTTGTCGAACCCGGTTGAACCCTTTTTTGCTGGTAACCATGCCGTGAAAGTGTACCGGAAAGACAGGAAAGCTTACGAGAAAATTGCGAGGCAATGGACTGTGAAATATGCAAAGGGCTGATATTTGTTTTCTTAAGTTTTATAACTTACTGTTGATAACTATTGCAACTTATTTTCTTATATATTTGCGTCGAGTTGTGGATCGCGTTTGCATCTCGTGCTCTTCTTGCATACTAAAACAGTTTCTAAGGACGTGTAATACCGAGATTGGATACTAGCTTATTGCATTTGTGTTCAAGAAAAATATTAAACAAAGTGTGAAGACATAAGTAAACTTTGTTGAAAATTGTTTTTTTGTTTTTTTTTTTACTTTTTTACAGTAAGCAATTCAAATAATATAACTGAAAAAAATTTACAAGTATGAGATTTTCTTTTCGTCAAACGCAAACGCAAACGTGTTTGAATTGATATAATACGCTAATAAGGTAAAAGAACATTGAAAATAATATACATCAAATTAATGATCCTGTAACTTTGAATTTACCGATGAACACCATAAAATTAATTAAAAATCTGGATAAAAACTCACATCTTTGAATCTAGGGATTGGCCTTTTCTTTCAGACAAGTTCTAGGATACTTTGGATTACATCCCCATGCATGATCTGCATTGAGAGCTTGATAGCTGATCACATCTTCAGCGTTGGTCTTGATTGTTGCAAGAGTGAAGAACACAATTATAAGAGCCACATATATAATAACAGCCTTCATTAATTTCTTAGACATACCCGTATCTTTTTTTATTGAATTAAGAAAAAAAACTCTGAATTTAATTATCTTTATAAAGATTGGATTAATTGTTGTGTGAGAAGCTCATGAAGGGATTATCGAACTTTAAATAAGATAGGAGATGGGAGTATTGTTATGTTTCTTTCTTTTTTTGGCATACAGATTTGGTGTATCCATCTAAAATATTGATATTGTTGTTTTCTGTTTTCTTCCTAAAGTGATTAGAAATTAGTTTCACGTCTTAAAATATATTGAAAGTTTTTAAGGATTTTGTTATCATTGCAGCAAATTAAACTACTCGATAAACAGTTGAAGAGAAATGGATCGCTTTAACAAAACAAAACAAAAAAGACAGGTCGAATTATACTTTTGTTTTTCTGAATGGTGCAAAAATAAAAAGCCGTCAGTTGCAGCAAATAATTTTTGATAGGCTTTGACGTTTTGTCAACTCGTAACTAGTTAGTCTCTTCTTCGTAATTCTAAATTTTAGATTATAATATTTTATTAATAATTTCAGGATTATGATATTTTTAATTTAATTTATATCATAATATTTATTTTATAGGGAGATTTATTTATTAGTATATCATTTAAAGTTTTATCTATAAATTCTATAAAAGTAAGAGTTGGAAAATTTTGATTTAAATAAAATTAATATTTTGAATGCTATAAGTTTTGTATTTTGAGCTTGAATATTTAATATATATTTTTTAAAATCTATTATGACAATAAATAACAAAATGTATAGATGGATTCACTTGTGCAAATGATATTTATAAATTCAAGTTTATGATTAACGACCTCAGTTAGCGCATTTTAACAACCTATAAAACTATCAAAACAAAAAATGATTCAATTCTCTTCAACACCTCCATTAAATCAATTCAACTATTTTATTTTTAACACTTCCATAGTAAGTCTTAAAAGTAGATACGAACATTTTGAATTCAAACTTAACTTGAATAGATTTCCATAATTGTTTTTTTAACATACATTTCCATTAATGTTATTAAATATTTCAATAACCTGACTAACTCTCTCTTCTGTTCTGGTCAAATAATAATGTGCAAGAAATCTATAAGTCCGTGCCATATCACATTACTATTATATAAGAGCCATGAAAACCTCTCCAGTTTCTTGTGCCATAATTTGATTTGTTAAAGCAAAATGAATAACCTAATCTTCCTTCTTCTCGTCTCCCATCAGGGACGTTAAAGATCCTCACATCGTAGCCCTTGCCAAATTCGCGGTCTCCGAGTACAACAGACAGAGCAAATCTGGACTGACGTTCGTGACAGTTCTTACCGGCGAATCTCAGGTAGTCTCCGGTGTGAATTACCGGCTTTTGGTGACGGCTAGTGACGGCAAGAACCATAACTACGTAGCGACTGTATGTGAGAAGCCGTGGATGAAATCAATGAATCTCATTTCCTTTAAGCCCTTCGCCACTATTAATAGTCGCTTCCTCTGAGTTTACATGTAACTGATCTTTTAAATATACCTAATAACTAATAAGTTAACATAAACAAATGAAACGTTAATTTCTGTATCCTCTTGTTTTTTTCAAATTTCATGTATTGGAAAATCTGAAGCAATAATATTGAACAAGTTTTGACATCAGCGAATTCGCCTATTTCTACCATATGCATCACGAGACTGTTGAGAGAGATTAGTATGAATTAAATGAACAAACGATTCCGATTGTCTTCATTTGTATTAAATTATCATTAACATAGCATGAAAATTATGACTTCTCGATTCTTTAACCGCAGTGATAATTTGTTCAAAACATAAAAATTTATTTTCCTTTATCGTTTTCATTTTAAGTTACACAGTACAATGAACAACACATAAATATATATAGTTTTCTTCATAGGACGGACAACTATGTACTCATAAAATTTTCTACCTATAACATAACAAGTAGATCAGGATTATCGTCCTCTCGACATATAATTTGTGCGAATATTGTCGATGTATACTCAGATTCAAATTGGTACTATAATACATGATATTCACAAAAAGTATCGTCCTTGCAGGTGATTCTGATAAGGCGCCACCTCGTTACCCATCGAGTTTCATCTCAATCTTATTCCTTTGGAATGGATCCAGTTTTAATCTCCAACCAAGTCTGATGCACCAAGACACATCGCCTCCACTTCAAACTTTCTCCTCTCGAGGCCAGGAAAGATCTTTTTCCTCATCCTCTTTTTTAAAGGAGAGAATCTTATCGCCCTTACCTCCTCTTAAGCGAGGTACTCTTTATTCGATATTCATGTCGAAGATGATTTCAAAGTCACTTGTTATGTTGACTATCCTTATGTCAGTTGAAGAAAACAATTTAAAGATTGCTTCTATCACCGGTTCACGTGTGTTAGGTTGTTTGTACAGCTCTCCTGACTATTCATCAAGCTTAAGGACGTTTATGTCTTTATCTTTAGCTTTCGCGTATTGTAATGCTTGTCAATCGCGTATGTCCGTTTATGGCTTCCTACTTTGTAATTGGTTAGACTTTTGAATGAATGAAGAACTTGTGTGACCAAAAAAAAAACAAAAATATATAAATATAAAATTTGTGTACATAAATCCAGATAAATATAGACTGATTAATCGATTTCATCAATAAAATTGTTTTACAGACATGTGATTTTAAAATGATCAAATAAAAAATCATATAAATTGCAATTTCTTACGCAATTAAGGATAATATATATGTGAATTATATATATATATAGCATTATAAAATAATTTAAGAAAAAATCTGAATCTATATGAAATAGTACATTTCCCCTCGTTCTCCGTAATCTCTTCGTTGATTTCTTTCTCGAAGTCTTTTGATATAAACACATACTCAAAACTGTTTTCCCATTAATCTCCAAAGCTTCAAACTTTCGGATTTGTATATGGATTTACCTTAGTTTTGTAACAAAACTGAGGATATTTTGGAGAACATCCCCATGCATGATTCACACGCAAAGCATCATATGATATAACATCCTCCATTTTTATCGTAATCACCTCAAAAACCAGAATAATTGATAGAACGAGCAATAAAACCGATAGCGTCCTCATCAACGTCGCCATATTTTTTTAAGACGAAGTAAACTAAAGGTTTTTAACTAGTTCTTTTTATCTATTTATTATTAAACAATTTTTTTTCAGATTCGAAGTTTTCATGATTCATTGGCTCGGCTAAACAAAGTTAATCGTTTTGAAGGGTTCCTTAGTTACGTATTCCAGCAAGAATTATGTTTTACAATTGTAATTGTTGTTATTAGTTTTAACAAAAAAGAATTATTGTTATTAGTTCAAACACTGCATATATAAGATATATGTGGATGTTAAATTTTGTTTCGGCTAAGATTACAAAATAGGATAAATGGAGGTTTATTTGATAAAATTAGGTGATAGTGTAAAATCATAAACAGTATGACACAAAAAAGAGTAAAATCATAAATAGAATATGTAATTTCGAAAATGTTTTAAACAAATAGGATATAATTTGTACATGTTTTAAATAAATTAATAACATACTGTATTTTCTATGAATCACACTTTTTGTTTAAATTAGACGCGTAATCAAGTTCTACTTATCTGTAAATTTGCCGTCACGGCGTCACATGTACTTTCGCAAAGACATGTACAACTTTATAAGTATTTATCCTTAATTTCTGGTTTCTATGTGGTAAAATTTTGGATATTCTATTTCTTCTTTGGTTTATATATAGTCTTTTCCTTTACAACTATACACAGATATTTTTTTGGCAATTCTCTTAAATAACACAAAATGAAGTTTTTGTGTCACATTTAACACATATTTTCATTTAGGCCATATATAACATTTTTATTAAAGGACAATTCTCTTATATAGCACAAATTTTCTAACCCCAAATTTTTAGGGATTATGCTCTTAACCATAAACTCTAAACCCTAAACCCTCTAAAAACTATATATACCCTAAATTCTAAAATAATTAACCCAAACAAAAAAAATTAAATTAAAAACTTTATAAAATGCTATATGTGACCTAAATGAAAATGAATGCTAAATGTAGCACAAAAACTTCATTTTATGCTATTTTAAGAAATTTCTCATATTTTTAACGACTATATATATATATAAATATATGTGTGTGTGGATAGATATTAGGGATATTATCCAATTAGTTTGTATATAGTAAATTTGAATATTATATTGATGTTATTTTTTTAACATCTAACTACTTTCAAACCCATTATCACAAAAAGAAAAACTTACATCTAATTACTTTCCTAATTCTACTCAAATTTTACTTTCCTTTTTTTTTTACTTAAATTTTTATTTTCCTTTTTCTTTCCCATCTCTATTTGACTCTCTTTGTTCTCTCTCTCTGTTTCTCCGAGCAGGATACTGATTATAAATACTTCCTCGACGCTCTTTTGCTTCGCTTTGTCAAAAAAATAAATAAAGAATTTGCGACAAACCTTTTTGTGCTCTCTCAAGATAATAAGGTTAGATCCTAAGCTTTGGACGTTGTTTCGTCTTCCATCTTTCTCACGTGAAATATTCTTACACGACCGCTTTGGTTCTTCTCCTTCGTGGGTTTGATTGTAAAATATCTGGATTCTGCTTCTCTTTTTTTTTTTTTTGGATTAGCATCAGGTTTATTTCAAAGATCATATTTTTTTCTTTTTCTCTTGGTTTCAAATAAACTCTGGTTGTGTAGGTAGTACTTATTATTTCGAGTTTTGTTAGATAAAAAATCACAAATTGCAGTTGTTTAGACCCCTGGAAGATTTTTTTATTTGAATTTAGGATCTTTATTAAATAGTTTTCACATTCAGAAGCAATTTTGTGGCTGTATCCGTAAAAATCTCTGGAACCTGTTGTAATGTGTTTAGATGTTTATCTCTGTTTGTGTAGTCCAATGCTTCATTGTTTATTTGCTAAGCTGTACTTGATTATATGGATGAAGCTAGCATCTTTATGTATAATGGTCCTAACACAGTCTTCTTTGTTTGGCTTTGAATTTTGATGTATTTTTCTGATTAGTAACGATGGGGAAGAGATTGAAGAAGGGTCAAGCTCCTCCAAGTGTGCATTGTCCTACAATGGTTTCCAAGAAGGTAACTAAGCAATCTGACCGAAGCGTGGAGATAGCTGATGAGGCTGTTGTGACAGTGATGAAACAAAGATCTTGTGTCCATTTCGATAAACGTTTTAATTTGGATAAGCTGTTGAAAACAATGAAATCTTGTCAACAAATTAAGTGTGTAGAATGCAAAGAAGGAGTCCATGTGAAGAGAGCAAGTATATGGAAGGCTGATAGCGGGAAAAATGGGTTCCCTTCGTCTTCGAAAAAGGCTATTTGGGTTTGCTTGGAATGTGGCTATTCTGTTTGTGGAGAGCCAAGTGAACCTCAGAGTCATGTTGTGGGGCACATCAAGTTGACGCGTCATCTTTTGATGATACAATGTGATAATCCTAAGTTAAGATGGTGTGTTCCTTGCAATTCACTTCTCTCTTTTGAAAAAGAAGACAATGGTGAGAAGAAAGATTTGTTACTAGAAGTTGTGAAATTGATTAAAGAACGATATTCAAACACGTCCTATGCTTCAGTTAAAACTGATGATTTAGATTCAGGAATTAAGTTACAAGGTTCTGTTTCCAGCGGTATAGAAGCAAGAGATGGTTATGCTTTTAGAGGTTTGGTTAACATTGGGAACACATGTTTCTTTAACTCTGTATTGCAGAACCTTCTCTCTTTGGATCAGTTACGTGAGCATTTCTTGAAAGAGGATTTGTCTGGTGGTGGTGGGCTTCTTTTTTCTTCCCTGAAGAGACTATTTGTTGAAACCAAATCAGAGGTTGGCTTATTCATGAGTGCGATAAATCCAATAGCTTTTTTTAGTTGTGTCTGTTCTCAGGCTCCACAATTTAGGGGATATCAGCAGCATGACAGTCACGAGGTTCTGAGGTGTTTGTTGGATGGTTTGAGCATTGAAGAATCAAGCCTGAGGGAGAAGCTTAGTGTTTCTGATACTAATGACAGTTCTACATATCAGAAACCTACTCTTGTAGATTCTGTATTTGGAGGTGAAATTTCAAGCACTGTTTCTTGTTTGGAATGTGGTCATTCCTCAAAAGTGATTGAACCGTTTTTGGATCTCTCTTTACCTGTTCCGTCCAAGAAACCTCCTCCTAGAAAACAAGAAACCATTTCTCAGGAAAAGATTGGTAACACTCCACCAAACCCTTGTGCAAAACCAGAAACTGTACTAGATGAAGAAGATGCACGAGCTACGAGGTCTAATGAAGATACAGCTGTAAGTAGGATTTCCGCAGATACTAATGAGGCTCAAGTTTGCGGTTATCCTGATTTAGGGAAGAGTTCTTTATCTGAAAATCTGTGGGCTGATGAAGAGCTTCCCTTGATGGTTGCAGATTCTCAGCTTCTGTATATGCCTTATAAAGATGGCATATCCTATGATGATAAAACAGTTGCAGATTCTCAGTTTCTGTATATGCCTTATAAAGATGGCGTATCCTATGATGATAAAACAGTTGCAGATTCTCAATTTCTGTATATGCCTTATAAAGATGGTGTATCCTATGATGATAAAACAGTTGCAGAAGGTAAGGGTGATGCTTCATCTTCATATGTGAGTGGCCATCATGAACAAACCATAGATTATGTTGACTTTAGTAGTTTTTTGACGAGCCTGAGATATCTGAAGGACCTGTTTTTGGACAGTCATCTAAAGCTGAAGTTTCTGAAGGTAAGGGTGATGCTTTATCTTCATATGTGAGTGGCCATCATGAACAAACCATAGATTATGTTGACTTTAGTAGTTTTTTTGACGAGCCTGAGATATCTGAAGGACCTGTTTTTGGACAGTCATCTAAAGCTGAAGTTTCTGAAGCTGGTCTTATGGCTGTCAGCAATAATGATGAAACAGTTAGGGCAGGTGAGGGTGAAGCTTTTTCGTCATCCAGTGACCATGGACAAAAAGATTATGTTGACTTACGCAGTTCTTTTGACGAGCATGAGATATCCAAAGGACCTGTTCTTGGACCGCTATCTAAAGCTGAAGTTTCTGAATCTGGTCTTATGGCTGTCACTACTAATGATAAAACAGTTAAGGCAGGTGAGGGTGAAGCTTCCTCCTTATCCGTGTTAAGTGACCATGGACAAAACATAAATTATGCTGACTTTGGCAGTTTTTTTAATGAGCCTGAGATATTCCAAGGACCGCCATCTAAAGCTAGTTTTATGTCTGTTATCAGCGACTCTGATACTGAAGTTCTTGATGATTCGGATTCACCAGTGTCTCTAGATAGGTGTTTGGCTCAGTTCACCAAACCTGAGATTTTGTCAGAAGACAATGCTTGGCATTGTGAGAATTGTTCGAAGAACCTAAAACTCCAGCGGTTGAGAGAAAAGAGAATAACTAAAGGAGTGGGCAACGGATGGGTGAATGAAAATGAAGCCACTCTGGCTTCTGATGAGTGTAGAGACAATCCATTATATCAATTCTTTCTAGATCTCGAAAACGGGTATAAAGAAGAGAAAATTACCATTGATGATGGAGTTCTGGGAGACTCAGACACAATGCAACCTTCCACCCGTTCTCAAGAAGCAGAAGATTCTGAGGAAGTGATAGTAAAAACAGAAGCAACTAAAAGAGTACTTATAAACAAGGCACCTTCTGTCTTAACCATTCATCTCAAAAGGTTTAGCCAAGATGCTCGAGGCAAGCTAAGCAAGTTAAGTGGCCATGTTGATTTCAAAGAGTTCCTCGATCTTAGCCAATATATGGACACTAGGTAAATGCTCATTTTCTCTATAGACTTAGTAAGCACAATCTTTTTCGTATTAAATTCTTATCTTACACTTACTCTGCCTTTAGGTGGACCGAAGAAGACCAGCCGGTTTATAGGTTGGTCGGGTTAGTGGAGCATAAAGGGACAATGAGAGGAGGTCATTACGTTTCTTACATTAGAGGCGACAAGGATATCAAAGAAGCTAATTCATCCATATGGTATTATGCGAGCGATTATTATGTTCGACGAGCTTCTTTTGAAGAAGTTCTCCATTCTGAGGCTTATATCTTATTCTACCAACGGATCTGAGAACCCCAGAGACCAGTATATATCTTAGTTTTTCTTTTCTTTTTTGACGGCCATAAAGTTTTATGACCAAGATTCTTTTTAAACACAGTTATTGAGTTTGACCTTTATTTTCTAAAATTATGCACAAAATTCATTAACATATGTAGAAGAATTGTACATTATTTATTTGATACTGGTTCAGCGTTCAGAAGAAGAACAGATCCGTTCTAGATCTAACAAATAAGCTAAAGTTACAGATAATGGCCAAGTTAACCGTAAAACTTACCGGTCTAACTACTTTAGTTTAGTTGTCGTAAGTCGGGCACATCTCAGGCTGACGTACGATATATATAATGTCTGCGGCGAGATAGTACAAGTTTTGATTCCGCTTCCAGCTCCACAATGCATGCGTCTCATTCTTCACCTACAAAAGCCAAAAGTAGCCCAGAATTCAGTTTTCGAAACATTCAAGCATGCTTATGCCTCAAGGAACTAATCTCAGCAGGTTACTTGAACACCAAGCGATGGAGATTAGAGTGAAGACTTACTTCTAACATACCGAAACCAAAGCTGCTCTCTCTGTATGCGCTGTAGTCTGGCTGATTAACAGGGCAAAACTCATCGTTTACAGGTCCTAACATGAAGTTAAAGCCGCAGGAGGATCTAACCGAGTTTCTCTGAGAATGATCTGGACAGTTTCCTGGGTCATCTACATGCTCAATCTCCAGCTTCCCAGCTCCTCCTGCACCAGTTGTTATATAAACCGGGCCACATTGGTCCAATGTGTAGTTGTAGACTCTGTTTGACCTTTCATAGGCATCAACCTAATTCAGGTTTTGTGAGAAAATTAGTGTAAAGAACATATTACCCACAAGTAAAGGAACATTCCAACAGAACAACACCTTACCTGACTACTGAAGATGATATCGACTCGGTAGCTATAGAGCAAGTCTTCAAGATTTATCCTCATGGATTCAGCTTCTCTGTAATGCCCTTTGAATGTGCTGTACCAAGGAAGACTCCAAGCTGCAACCACCCATGGAGTTTCTGATCTGTTTATGTTTCTCAGGTCACTTTCAAGCCAGATATACTGATCAGCTGTCAAAGAAAACGGGGAGGTCGCAAAATGAGAAACTAGTTTCAATGGATTCAAACCCAACAAAAGAAAACCAAAGCCTGGAGAAACTTTACATGAGTTATCATATGGTGTGTATGAATTGAGCACGATGAAATGAGCTCCTCCCGCATTGAAGGAATAGTATAACGGTGAGAGAGAATCGCTTTCGTTTGAATGGAATGCAAATCTTGAACTGTATGCAACGAATGTCAAATTATTATTAGCCTGCGGCTCAATCTCGTGCTCTCCTGCTACCATCATGGTTGGAACATTAGCCGTGAGTGGCTCCATGAACCTGTCATCAAAACCCCCTATAAGTTAAAACAACCAAAAGATTCACAATCACTAGAAAAAAAATCTTCTTTTACCTTCCCCAATAATCCCAGCGAGGCTGATAATAAGTTTCTCTACTAGAATAACAAGAACTGCAATCAGAACTGGTTCCATTTTGGTCACATTGACAAGAACTACAATCTAGTTTAGTCTTTTTTGCAAAATAAGTATCAGCATAGCTGAATCCTCCTATTAAAACCACAAGATCAGGATGGTTAGAGAGAATATATCTCAAACTTGTAGATGTGTTGTAGGTAAGACCCAAATCTCCAGCCACAACGATTCTGCGCGGGTAATTCTTGGATGTAGACTTAGGCATTGTCTTAAAGTAATACTCTTTGCTCATTGCTGATAAAGACGGGTCTCCGCATTGGTATTGATACAATGTGTTTGGTTTAAGACCCGTGAGTTGAACATGGTGGATAATGCCTGAAGTATAATTGTCGAGGCCAGTTTCAGGAGGATACTGTTGGTTATAAACAATAGAATGGCCTGTTACATGTTTGTTTCTAGTAACGACATCGAATTCACGGTATTGGACTACGCTTTGCACGGAATTAGGATCCAGAGGCACAGAATCTTCTTCGTTAAAATGGAATTCCCCTGTAGTGATACAACCACCTTGCTTCAGACAAATGAATAAACACTAGAAGAAAATTTTGTAATGCAAAACTAGAAAAATGCAAAAAGTTGTAAAAGTTAGTTATAAAGGATGAATCTTTCAGACAAATATCTTGATGTTGGGAACAAAAGTTAAAAGCTTTTTGTCCCAGTTTATCAATCTAACCGGAAAATCTGCAGACCGGAACAAGAATTGATGAAGTTTCTTAAGTAGATTCAGATCTTGGCACGATCAAAGTTTATGCACAATGAATCTCAAATGAATGTTTGAAGTACAAGTAGATGCTTTCAACCAAAATTAATCAAAGTTCTTGTAAATCAAGATCAAAGTTAATCCACAACAATGTAAACTTAAAAAGTCAAATTTTGAGCATTTAATAATCTTTCGACCACTTTAGTAAATATTCAAATTTACGGGGAAAAAAAAGAGTTAGAGAGGCAGTTTGCTCAAAAAAAAAAAAGAGAATAAAGTTAAAAAGTCAAAGAGACCTGTGACTGTGACCCAAGAAATCCAGACTGAGTCAAAGCTGTAGGAGAGAGAGACAGAGATCTGTTCAGGCTGAAACTCTGAATTGGGTTCTACAAAACTCGGGTCGGATTCTGGCAAGTCGAATGCAATCGGGTTAAGACTCGGGTCGAGTGGAACATTCTCGGGTTTGAACGGACCGTCGAGCGTCGTGGTGAAACCACGAACGATGATAATAACAGTACAAGTCCAAAAGACGAAAAAGGACATCTTCTTTGTACATTTTACCACCATTTTTATATAAATGTTTGTTTGTTGCAGCGAAGAAGATAAACTCTTTCTTTACCATAAAAAAATATGAGAATTGGTAAAGTCAATTATTTTTTTCTGGTTTATGTCGCAAACCGTGGGATCTTTATCAATATTCCGGTTCTCAGATTTTAACTCTATAAAACCAATTACCGAGAGAAAAATATTAATTAATTTCCTTGGAAAATAGTTAAAAATCAGACAACGTCGTTCAGGCTTAAGATTCAACATGACAAACCGAATTAAAATTCTAGTTAAGAAACCCTAAAAGCCTATTTTTTATCTTCCCCGGGGATCAAATCGGAAAATTAGAAGAAATTCCGGCGAGATCATGGAGCATAAGGACCACCACCGCCTAATTCCATGACTGAAACGATCTCATCACCTTCTTCCATCCTCAGCTGTGAAAATATTAAAATTAATTAACAGTAAGCAACACTGTTGTTGTAGAATCAGAAGCTTAAAAATGGGACCAGAGTTTAAAAAAAAAAAAAACCTGAGCAGGAGTCTCTCGTGGTTTGATCTTTTTACCATTGTAGAGGAATCGAACAGCACCGTACTCTAAGTTTCTTTTAATGCAGTAAGCAGTCATTAGTTTCTTAAGATGTGCATTACCTCCGATCTTGTATATATCCTCTGCTCCCTGCTCGTAACCCAATTTTTAAATTTTAAATTAGTCACATACATATAAGAAAGGTCACAATTTTCTTAAAACACAAAAAAAAAGAGAGACAAAAAAATTGTAGAAGAAGAATGGACCTGTTGGTTCTTGACTCTGAGAGTGACCTTCGTATGGGCTGGTGGTTCAGGAGATCGAGACCTCTTTGATACAAACGAAGCAGAGATCGTGGCTGAGGAGCTAACCATTGTTGACAGAGACCAAAAAAAACTAAACCTTTAACTTTCACACACAACTCTTTGTGGATTTTTATGCTGTATCTCGGAAAATTTTGAGGCTTTGAGAAACAGATGGAAAGTTAAAAGAGCTTTGGAGGCACTAAAGTACAATCCTCGCCTAACGCTACTATTGGTCCATTTTCTTATTGTTGGATTACTATTTTACCCTTTTGTCTTTTGTTTTGTTGCCTTTGAAGAATCATGACTTCACATGTTACGCATTCCAAACAGTACGTTGAAAATTGTACAGACTCATGCAACAGGTTCTTTACTAACTTACAAATTTTCAATATATTTCAAAGGAAAAACGAAAAACAAGAAAATATTACATCTGTAAGAAGTTTGGAAAACTAGACTAAAAGCTTTCTTCTATCGTCTCAAAAGTCAAAAACCAAAAACATCACACCTACAGTCTACAGAGGTAAGTCTCATCCTGAAGAGAATTTTCATAAAAGTTCTCTAAGGAACAAAATAATTCTGACCTTATACCTCCAAAAAGTGTCCGACTCAAGAAGATTCAAGAAAAAAAAAAGAGACTCTGAAGTAGTGTGAGAAGGACTGGATCGATCTACACGAGGAGAAAACAGAATTGGATATCTTCATCATCATCATTATTGGCATCATCATCAAGAATTTATATAATCTGGAGACTGGATGATTCGAATTAGCTCCTTGAGGTTTGCTAGAACCTGACGTGGTCCTAGACTATTTTCCCCCACAAAGTTCAGTAGTTGCTCAATGTTCTGTGATATGATACTTCGATTAGACGAAAGGAGAGGCAAGCTATGCGTTTTTAAGTTTAAGGCATCAAGGAGAGGAACAAAGCCGAAAACTTTCTTTAACTAACCTTGTTTAACAAGAAGACAGCATAGGCAGCTCGAGTTGTATCCTGACCATCCAGAAACAGCGGGAACTCTACGAATTTAGAACTTTGGGAAACAGTGGAAATCAGAGTCATGTCTGATGGTGAAGGCTCAATGTAAGGCGCATAGTCTCTAATATATGTTTTGGAACCACCTAGGCGCAAAGGATATCGAATAGGCACTCTCAAGTAAGGAGCTATTAGGGACACAGCCTGCAAAAGCCAATCAGGAAGCAAGCCATCAGTACTTTCTATCAAGCATTTTAAACCAAAAATGCATTAGCGTGATTCCTAAAAACCAAAGCTACAAGATTTTTTATGGCTGCACACAAACAATAGAATTGTGAAGCAAGTTTTAATGCATAGATCAGTAACGAGAAAAGAGAACGGAACACACATGGGCTACATATCCTAGGGCGGTTGCTGACTTCTGAACTTCTTTCTTGTCGGTGAAGAAGCTCATCTTTGTGAACGGGGCCATACTAAAAGGCAACCCCAGAATTCTCACAGATCCTTGACTCAAAGGTTTAGTTCCTAGTAAATCCATACATAAAGATATAAGCAAGTCAAGAAGGTAAGATGCTGCAATTAAGAACATTTTTCAAACACTTCCAACAAAAAAGATTAGTGATTAGTTAGTCTTAACATCAAATATCAGATTGAATGACCGACAAAATAAAGGCATGTATTGAAAAATGTAAAGAAGTTGGTCTAGTTCTCATCAAAGTCTATCTTCTTAATTCCTATAAGCTTTTAGACTCAAGTTATACAGCCGACAAAATAAAGGCATGCATTGAAAAATGTAAAGAAGTAGGTCTAGTTCTCATCAAAGTCTATCTTCTTAATTCTTATAAGCTTTTAGATTCAAATTATACAACTGACCTAATCTAGTGCCACCTGGAAATGATTCCAGTTCTTGGTCTTGTGAAGGTCCAGCCTCAATCTTCAAGGGATAGATAAATGAAACTTGAGATATCATGAACTGCTGCCTCTTTCTCAGCTTATTCGTTACAAACTTTAGATGTGCATAACCACTGTCTCCTTCTAGTTGGCAGTTTGACTCCTATGACAGAAACAAAATAAGCTAAAATATAGTATCTATTGATTCAATCATTCACCAATTGGTCATAGCATGAAAAATATATTGCAGAAAAATTAGTTTGCCTTCTTGAGGCAACTGTCATCAAAGCATTTACTCATAAAAGAACAAAAAGACAGTTGAATGAAGAAAACTTAAGTCGTGAAATGCAAATAGAAATCAAAACTGTACGCCTATCAAAGAAGGGGCCAAGGGAACATTGGGAAACAAAATAATACGTGAAACAACTAATTTGAAATAGCCAATAGTCCCAACAGAAATGTAAAAGCCTAAAAGGTGATTCATTTTGCTTCCTAAGAAAACTCCTTTGCATTGAATGAGGTAATTAATACCTGCAATTTGCTTTTAGCGATGGAAAGGGTTGTGCCACCAACTAACAAAGATCTGACTTCTGTACTGAGATTATCCTCTTTCTTTTTAACATCCTGCTCAGTAACTTTGCAAGCAATTGATGTCTTGTCCACCAGCAATTTCTTTGCTTCAAGCCTCTGACGCATTTCTTCAAGTTCATTACTGCGTCTCAATGATTCAGTACTAACCTGCCCGAAATTTTTCCGCCCGCTAATCCGCGGGCTAATCAATTAAAGCTCATTGAGAAGATAAAGTAAGAGACAAGCTAAGTAATACATTAAGAACAATAACACTCAACAACACAAAAAACTTCTACGAAAAGAAGTTGGATTAAGGCCACAAACCACACAATTGGTCCTCAAAACAATGAGCTTAGCTTCATCCTCATTCCTTAAGACAATGCCACTAATAAAAATCTAAACTTTTGACTCTCAAATTAATCAAAAACTAGAGATGTCCAAAAGAAACCACATGAGTAAGAGAAAAACCTGAATAAGAGACTCAAGTTTGGGCTGGAGGCTTAGCTTCTTCTCTTCTGCTAATTTCAGAGCAGAAGAAAGATTCCATAACCTCGTGAGCTCATTGTCAAATTCTTCCCACTCAATAATCTTCACATCTTCTCGATCGCTGCTTCTCAAATTTTCCGACAAACTTCGCTCTGTTTCTCTTTCCATCAACAATTATCTCGGAACCAACGCAACGCAAGTTCTGGCATCAAGTCTATACGAGAAGTTTCAGATCTTTTCATATCACGCTTCGAATTTCATCACTAATCTTCAGGAACAGAGAGATCAGATTAGAACAATCAAAAACCCTAATTTTAGAAAAAATCGATCACAAGGCTATGATTGGATTCAAAGGAAGGGCATTGGAAGCAAGAAACGAATCGGAGAAATGAGAGATCGATAAGTAGAATGAATTGAAGAAGCTTCTTAGGATGATTCTTCCTCCAATTTGAACATCGACTTTTTTAGTATTTCACAGAATTTTAAAGTTTGTTACTTTAGGAAAGAGAGAGACACACAAACTCCCGGGTCAGAGATTACCCGCACTAGTTAACGGGCGGGTATTTTCTAAAGAGCGGGTTAAGCTGTATGGACCATTCGATCTGCCCAACTGGTGCAGTGCGATCCCTCGCGAAAAGCATGATTTCTTAACCGAAGTTGTTTGAACCATACCAATTCTTTCCTACCAGTTGTCTCAGTGTTGGACCAATTATTTTTTTTTTGATAAAAATCAAATTTTAGTTTACGTATTACTAAATATTTTACATTTAAGCAAATCATGTCAACGTCTACTAACTCTTATTTTACATATATAAAAAGGTTTTTTTATAAAGGGTATTTTCATTTTTGAGCATAAAAATCAATAATTTAAGAACTAGTAGGAGTTGATATTATTTTTTTTGGACCAATTATTCTGTATTTTTTTTCAAATACCAATTTGTATTTATCTTCAATTATTCTATATCTTGATTTAAACTATTTCTAATAGCTAATTAACATTGAACTCACTTTTATTTGTAAATGAACTTTTATCTAGATTAATTAAGAAACATATTAGTTGGTCCAAATTTGAAATAACTAGTAGAAAAGAGTTATAGACAAAACTCCACTCCCTATCAGTGTTACAATTTATTATCTTAGATGCGGATGTTCAAGCTAATTTGAGGAATGTTAATTTTATGTCTAATTGCATTTTTTACTTTTTTCTCTTAACATCAACTTCTAATTTTTTTGACGCAAGACTTAATCTTGACCTCTTTTC
>CM051377.1:12042242-12066631 GCA_028015245.1 Cardamine occulta | reverse complement strand
AACCCATATTGTATTGATACAGTTTTCATTATAACGACTTCCATAAATTTATCCAACTTATTTCCATAGGTCACCTACGCTTTTTTGGTTAAAATATTTCTAATGTGTAATTATCTCACATATATATGATGATGTTTTGAAACTTTTAAACATAATTAATTCCTAGGATACTTTCATATTATCACAGTCCTCATGTCTCCAATTACCCCTCCAAACTAGGGGTAAAAACAGTCAAAACAACTACATATCTCCCTAGTAATAAACAAAAAAGTAAACAAGGCTACTAAGGTTTATAATACATATATATATTTAACCATTTTTAAAAATTACTATCTTTAAAAACTGTTTTTTAAAGCTTTATACTTCATTTGTTACAGATTTTTCTAAAACATGATTTAAACCCTGCAAAACATTTAAAAGTAAGAGACGAGTTACATATACTGTTCATAAATATCGGCTGCTTTTTCCATTTAAGAAATCTACCAGTTAGGTCGTTAAGAAAGTTTCTAGAATCACTAGTCTGGTTGGTCGTTTCATGCCTTTTTATTTTTAATTCCTATTCGGTCGTTTAATATTACCTTTTCTCACCACAGAGAACAAAACAATGTCTATATATTAAAGATTCGAAAAATGTTTCAAATTGGAGCGACCGGAGGATTTATTGATGGTAAGACCATTGGAATGTAATTTAGTAATGTGATTTATAACACAACTTGAAGCAAATATAATAATGTAAAACAATAATAAGAACGACGTTGTATGAGACACTCTAATTAATTCCTTCTAATTTCAAATTATATTCTACTCACTTTATAATATCTTCGAATTCGAACCAGCCCTAACCTACTAGGTTAAGGTCAAAAGTAAGCCCACTTAATTTTAAATTCTTTTCTCCTCCTAGGCAATATTTTTTATGTTTATTACTGTCGAAGTACTTCAAATATGCATTTGATTCAATGACCCCACTAAATTAAGGATAACGTGTTAGCTACAACTTATGGTGGTGGTGCACTTCACACACAATTATTAATATTTAATTTCTGGTGGAAATAACAATAACTGATCAACTTGATAAAGTAAGAAAGATTTGTTACTTTTGAACGCTACTAGACTTTCCATAGATTGATCAGTTATATAGGTCATTGTTAATATCTTTTCGAAACAGCTAGCACGGTCCCCATATTTACTAATTCAATTTGTTTTCTATTTAAATTTCCTCTTAAATTTGCAACCACTAGACGATTAGCAGTCGATGTGCGTTGACGTAAATTATAAAGATCGAAAATGTCTAAGAATGGTGTTTGTACATTTAACAAAAAGTGGTAAAAATTTAGATATTTTCAAGGATATATTTCAGATATTAAAATTTTAAATAAATTTAGTGAAGTTGTAGTAATGTTTAACAAAGTTTAAAAACTTTAAAAATTTATAATTTTGAAAGTCGATAAATAATTGATGATTTTGTACACTTTTTTACTATAATTAAGAAAAAACAGAAGAAGAAGAAAAATTGGACTTTATTTTTTTGTTTGATAACCTGGGTTTATGACTTTATACTAATGTCTAATAGTCCACTCACCAAAATTTTTAATAGACTTAAAGCATGACATTATTTTAGCTAGCTAAATAGAATGATTTAGATAATTTTGTACTTTTAGAGAATTGATGTAGAGGTTGTGAGGCGGATTATTTCCATTGATACAACCACATGTATATATACATAGTCTAGTTACGATCCTCAGCTACCTAAGATACACAATATACGATTCTAATATAACTCTAGGTATATTCATAGAATATCTTGTGTATATACCAACAACCTCCCTCAGGATGGACGTCTTGGAGTAAGTCCAATCTTGACCACTAAGTTTTTGAAATTGAGTGTGCGGCAAAGCTTTAGTCAAAGCATCAGCAAGTTGATCCGTGGAGCTAACTTGAGGACTCTCGGAGAATACCATCTTGAACTTGTTCTCCGAACAAAATAGTAATCCAAAGGAATGTGCTTCATATATGGGAATGGAACACGGATTAGTACAAGGTGAGTCGCTCCAATATTGTGACAAAAAATCGTCGCATACTATCAAGTTGAATACCAAGTTCGGCCGCAAGAGAGAAGCCACTTAAGCTCAGCAGCTGTAACGCTACTGACCAATAGTTGAAGACCTTGCAACACCCTTCTGCTTCCGGGAAGACCCACGAGATTGGTTGGCATCAAGGTAGAAAATATAGGCACCAATTGAGGTGTAATCATCTTTATCCCCAGCCCAATATGCGTCCGAGTATGTGTAGGCGTTAAAGGAGTGGAGGAAGAGAAGAAGGCACCATGTGACACGTTCCAGCCAAGTATCTCAACAAACACCTAGCTGCCTCCCAATGTGTAGGCGTGGGTTTGTGCTTAAACTGCAATAGCCGATTGACCGCCAAGGATATGTCTGGCCATGTGAGAGAGAGATATTATAAGCTGCCTACAGTCGGACGGTATTGTGTAGCATCATCAAGAGGTGACTTGCGACATAGTGAGTGGTTATCAGACTTCCAGATAATGACAGGTTTCACGTTATCCATCTTCGTACTTTCAAGCAAATCAATTGTGTGGCGTTGTTGCATCAAATGAAGAACAGTCGGATACGGTGAGCCTCAAGACCAAGAAAATAAAAAGCTCACCAAGATCTTTCAGCGAGAAACAGCGTGAAAGAGAGCACAAAATCATCAATTAGCTTCGAGGCTTCCGTGATTAGGATATCGTCACGTAAATAAGAATATAGACAAAATGACCTCCAGACTTAAGGATAAAAATCGGCGTATCTTCAAAAATTAGTGAAACCCCGCTTAACAAGAAGATATGTAGTTCACTATACCAAGCATAAGGCGCTTGTTTGAGGCCATAGACCGCTTTGTTGAGGCAACATACATGATGAGGGAAGTCTTTGTCAACAAAGCCCGGAGGCTAAGCCATATATACCTCCTCGGAGAGATGACCTTGGAGAAAAGCATTGTTAATGTCGAGGTTGATGCAAGCCCCAGCCACGTGCTACCGTGACACCAAAAACAATTCGAATAGTTGCATGTTTGATCCACGGGACTAAAAGTCTCATGATAATCCCTCCGAGTTGTTGATGAAACCCCTTGCCACCAAACGAACTTTGTACCTGTCCCACGAAACATCCAATGAACGTTTAATAGTAAACACCCAGTGACACCCAATAATATTATAGATCAGATTAAGATGCTTTAAGTCCCATGTGCCATTCCAAATCATGTCATAAATCTCATCACACATAGCACGGTGCCACCTGGGATCTTTGAGAGCCTCGACAACCGACTAGGGAAGAACATCGAATATTTGACCGGAGAAGCCATATTTTGGGTTTGGTTTATGGATATTATTTTTAAAGCGGGTTTTCATAAGATGTGTGTTCCGGGGTGGAGAGGATATACCAACAATTGATCCATGGTCTAAACCAACATGATAATTCTTTCTCAAGTGAAAATTACCATACCACCACCATTTATTTAAATTGATCTCTATATTGCTCGGTTTTTCAATCCATGTTTTATTTTCGTCGAAGGTCGTAAGTCAATGAATCTTGCAACACTTTCTGGCTGGAAGTTAACTATGAGTCCATGAGTACTTTGCTTGGAATCTGATATTTAGTAGGCATATATGTACACGGTGATGAGACCATAGATTCTTTTAACTGAAACAAAACATTGTATGTATTTATATCGCCTAGTATTCACATTTTATCTTAACAAATAGATAGAGTATAATTTACAAACTAACAACTTCACCGTAAATCATTTTTCACCACTCCAATGTTTAATTACTAGGTGTTCGGTGACATGAGGTCTAAATGTAAAGAAAAAAAACACAAACTAACTATTTTTGAAAGGATGGATTTAATTCTATCTAATATACATAATAGATAGATTAAACACAACGAATTAGAATATAAACTTTATTACTTATAAATTTGTTAAAAAAAATTTACTTCACAACACAAAATTTTGAAAATGATATTTTACTGTTCTTTTTGCAAATTGGGAAATTGTAATACAGTATTAATTATCTATGCGTTTATTGAAATAACAATCACATTGGTAACATGCATGCACCGATATGTTTCACTTTCAGCAAAGGAAACATACTTAATTACTAAATAATGACGTTTAATTAATACAAAATTTTCTAATATTTCCGACGAATTTCAACTTGAAGCAACCAATCCCCGCGGGGCCTAATTCGAACAGCTTTTATTTTATCATCACTTGACCTTACGTATGAATAATACGAAACTCAAGTACTATATAATTAAATATGCGACCATCTAGATGGCAAATTCTTCTAATTGTTGGACCGGCTGGTCACAACGTTAGGCAAGTTTTATTCAACTGGACGGTTTGAATACTACATAGTTTACTCTTATCTTTTGTAATTGAAATGGAAAAATATGATTACAATTTGAAACATATAAAATCACGTTTCCAAGTGCGTTAAAGCTCAACAAGTTGAAAAATTGATCAATGGATCATGAATCTGGTTTGTTTCAATTTTTCGCTTAGGATGATGAAAATTGAAAGTTCGTAACTAAGTTTTAATTAGTAGCTGAAACAGTAGGAGGAGTGTTGTTACACTCGGCCAAATTCAGCTTCAAACTTGATCAAAGAGAGAAGACAAGTGAAAACACGTTTTTTGTCGCCAATATCCTAAAAGATGTACCTGTGAAAAAAAAGTTGACCGTTTATTGAAATATAATATTTGAAAGTAAATTTGAACTTATATCTATCCAAGTCCGATACTTACTCTCCTATGTCAGTACAAGTTCGGGTTGGAACCCGTGCATTGACCATGCTCTCGTGATTTATTTTTCTGGTTAGTGTCAAGAAATTTCAACCGAAATATTATATAGCTTTTTTAGGATCAATTTAAACGGGTTCACAAATTGTTAGGCGATTTAATTCAACATATAAATCCGTCTAGTCTTTTTAATTAGATAGGTTAAACTAGGATTATGGTTTTATAATCCGCGAACTTCGAAATCATATTGCTCCATCAACGATAATATTGTAATTTCTTGATAATTAAGTAGACCCGATTGACATTTATGATATAACCTACTGGATATATTTTGGAAAATAGGGTATCTGTTTTATGTACATTTTGACATTAAGTTGTATATTACTAAAAAAAAACTGTTTAAAAGAAAGTATCATAATGTCGCATTTTTACCACTCTAACTGAATAGTATAGATATATATTCATCCCATTGATTTCTACAGATTCTCAAAAAAATATTATATCTTTTGCTCAAAATAATGTATTTATTATTATTAGTATATGGAGTATATAATATGTTTTGGAAAAGTCCTTTTTCTTACTTCGACTTGGAACGATCTAGAATATTCTATAATATTCAAGGTGTTTGATCCGTTGAAAGCAAGAGAAAGTGATCATCAATTCAAGTGCATGCATCTTGATTTACAGCACGTGTATAAATTAGTTTTGTCATGACTTAGTCATCAGTCACATGAGCAAATCAGACAAATCTTTTTGTGTGTGTTTTAAAATTCGTCAAATGCAATATAAGACTAAAAAGTATGCATTAAAATAATGAAAATAAGAACAAACTATATAAATATAAATAGATATATATTATAAATGATGTATGCGAAGGAGAGGCGGCGGAAGTGTTCCGTAAGCAACACTGTATCCGAATCATAAGTTTTTCTTCTCTTCTGTATCTTCATTTTCAATTATTCCTCTTTTCATCGTTTTATGCCGGCGGCCACAATTTTAAATTGAAAGAAATAAAATTTCTACTGGTTTGATTTTAGGATGGTAGTGGAAATTCTTACATCACTTACCGTTAATCATATGATTAGGAATTTTCAGTTAAAGGAGCTAGGGTCAGAAATTTTTACCTTTTTCATGTAGGCTTTTTAGGGTAGGACCAAACATAGCTAGGGTCAAAATGTTACCTCAAGTTGACTTGACTCTAAGTTCAAAAGTTGACTTGGTTCTGAGATCAATTCGTTATCCACTCTGGTTTACTAATTTGGACCGGTAGATAACGAACTGATCTTGAGCAGTGGATTGAGGTGTACCGTTCCAAATACTCCATCGATTGCATAAGTTTTTTTTTTACCTTTTTTTGGTAACCAAAGTAAATTCTAATTCGAAATCTAAACTAGTCCTTAAAGCATGTAAAAATCGGAATATTCTTGCAATCTAAAACGTCTACAATAATGAATAAAGAAATAACCAATATGAAAATTATTTGCCATTCCTATGATCGCCATTTCTAAGGATTTAACAAAAAGTCACATTAATAAAACATTTAAATGACCAACTATATTCTTTTAATTCACTTAGCATTCTTAAAATTTACACCATTATAACTAAAAAAATAATTATTATAGTATATGGGTGTGTTTGGTAATATCATGCAAATTTGTATAAAATCTACCAAACATCAATCTATATGAAACAAAGCCTAAAACATCAAATCTTTGTGAAATGGAAGGAATGAAATCTAAAAGAATGCTAAAAACATGAAATCGAGAATAATTTAATTATTCAGTGGCAAAACAAAGTTTAGTATACGATGATGATATGTAGAAAAGCAGAAGGTGCAAATGAAACCTCACCATTCTATTTCATCGTTTCTTAGCGATGACAGTTCTAAAAGTCACTATGAATTGCCTGTCTTGGGCAAAGGTAAAGCCTTTGTTAGAAGCTTATTTGTTGAAAGCGCCTCCTCGAGCCTTCAATGAATTCCTCTAGAAGTCTTTTAAGCTTCTTTCATTTCGTCTTTTCGCTGATTGTCCATGATTGTCCTAAGCATCAATCACTCGCTGTTGAAACTCCACTGCGAGATTATAACTGCAAGCAAAGCAAATGGTTAAGACATTAAACACTTTTTAAGATAGACGTAGTCACATCAAAGAGCGAACTATGTTAACGGAGGTTCACTTACTTTCCCATTCCAGCATAAGCTTTAGAAAGATTCTGGCAAGCATCGATTGAATCGACATGGTTTGGACCAAGAAACATCCATAATGTCTTTAGCAACTGCAAACATTTGAGCAGCGGATTGTGGTCTACTGAGTTCTAAACAAGCGGCGCCGGGATTGTTAGATACGTGTCCAACTCCAAAATGTTTAGCACCAAGCTTTCTTTTAACCTCTCGGCTACACTTTCCAAATAAGGAACCGCTTGAGAGACTCGACCCGAGAATAAAGCAACCAACCTATCCTAGCTGAAACGCTTCCTTCTGAGTGCTGTTCTTGAGGAAGTTTTCTCTAGTATACTTAAAGTTTTTTTGCATAACTGAAATGGCAGTTTCAAACTCGTTCATTGACTCATACTGCATTGCTACCTCGGGTATGCTTCAGCGACTTCTACAGGCGAAGCTGTTTCTTTCTTCTCGAGGATTTTTTAAGCAAACTCCAAGCATCTCTTTGAATCAGCAAACTTCTGTTGGTTTACCAAAGCTTTCGACATCGATATAAACACCATAGCTCTCATCTCGCTGTCTTTCTCTGTTTGTTGGACAACACTCTTCAAGAGATCGAGCGCTTCCTCATATTTCCCTAAAGCAACCATCATATTTGCAGCAGCAAGCTCCTCACGAATCAACTCCAGTTGCATTCCCCAATTCTTCAAAACCCTCTGAGACAATCGGTTCTGCTCCAATGCCTTGTCATGTTGCTCTAAACCACTATAAATCACACCAAGAAGTCTTCTATCCTGCGCAACCTCAGCTGAATTATTCCCCAATTCTTTCTTATGAATCTCCAATGCCTTCAACGCGTAAGGCAAAGCCTCGCTAAAATTCAAAACCGCAACATAAGCATCAGCCAAACTCCGATTCGCCACACCCATTTCTTTACTATCTTCCTCAAAAGTCATCTCCTTAATCTCCAAACTCTTCTTCAAATTCTCAATAGCTTCCTCTCGCCTTCCCATAGCGTTCTTAACATTCGCAAGCTCAAGCTGCACGGCGTGTAAAACCGGCCTAACATCTTCCACAACATTATCTTCATCTGCCTCCTAACTTCACTAAAATCCGATTAGCTCTGTTAAGATAACCTAAGCTATCACTAAACCGTTTTAAACCATAATTAGCAGAACCCATTAATTGTAACGCCATGGCAACAAGAAGATTAGGTTTGATCCCATCTCCATCGAAAGATTTAAGAGCTTTATTAGCGTAAGATAGAACCTTTTCAGGATCCTCACCTTCACGGTCTAGATGGAGCCCTAATTTCAGAGCGGATAAACCTAGCTCGTTCCCTTCGAATGACAACTCCATCTCCTTGAACAAACGGATCATTTCATCAGTCGTCTCCGCCGACTCGAACGCTTCTTCAAGATCGATTTTTTCTTTATCACTTGACGAAATCTCCGTCGGTTCTTCGACATGGGTATTGAAACTCCGACATGGGTTGTCCCAAAACTGACTCTTGATCGGGCCATAGGTTCTGCAGCAAGTCGAGATTTTGCGTGTTGGGGAAAACAGAGAAGAGGTTGAAGAAGAAGAAACAGTATCGGAAATGTAATTCAGGTGGATTAGAGGTGAGATTGGTCTGAATCTACGGATTAGAGAAATCGAAAGACTTTTCATGGCGGAACTGAGATATTGAGTCAGCAAAACCCTCAAAAGAACAAAAACCCTAAAGGAACCATTTTTAAGGAACTTTTATATATACAGAACAATAAAGAATTGCATGTAATGTTAGCTGAAACAGAGAAAAAAAGAAAAAGAAAAAAACATGTAATTATTTCCACATTTTTTTCCAAATTCAGAGAACTTTTTTCAAGCATCTCTTTATCTTCCTTCAACACCATAAAAAAAAAACAACTTTTTAATCCAAAAATTCAATTCCTTTTTTTGGTTGTTGTGCATCCTAATGTGGTGCTTGATGTTGAGTTTGTTGAGGTCTTGAACTATATACATCGTCGAAATGGAGATCAATCCCAGCTTCAATGTCATCATCATCCATAAACATAGTTCTCGACAATTGTCTTCTACCATCCTCTTCCCAATGCAATTCTTCTTCTTGTTCTTCTTCTTCAATGCTTCTTCTGTCCCATGGGTTGCCTAACAGGTTTCTTGCTGTGAACTGGTTTATAAAATCCGGTGGTTCTATGAAGCTATTGGTGGTTGCCGGATGAGATCGCCAATGTAAGACGGTCACCTCTTCCCCCACCACTGGTTCTTACCATCAAGAGGATGATGATTCCCATAACTTTCTCCCACCTTGGGTTGGTCCTGGCGCAGAATGCTCTCTCTGAAGAACTGACCCGATGTGGTTGCCTCCATGTTGAGCAGATCTCTGCTATCTTCCTCTGATTCCCCAAATTAGGCGGCCAACAATCTGTGGCGTTTTGATTTGCAGTTAAGATTTCGCTCTCTCTCTGAATTGGGTGATCCGTTCTGTTGTGAGGCTGAGAAGTGTAATACCAGTCAAGAAGATAAGGATGATTCCTCTGATCTGAATCAATCAGCCACATGGAATCAGTGTGATTGCCTATCGCAGGGGGATTTCTTGGAATATCTCTGTATAAAGGGGTGGTAGTGCTTTCTCGCCACGGCCTGCTAGGAGAACATGCGTGTCTTGTGTTTATTTCTTGAAGCTTTTGGTCCCGGAAAGTTCTGAGATTTGACAGAAACTGCTTCCCAAGAGAATCCGACTCCCAAGAAGGATAACTACTCTGGAAACTGTAAATAGAATGGAACACTTAACACTGATTTGCATATATTCTCAGAAAGTATGTTGCAGAGAAAAAAGGATATGCCTCAAACCTCAAGAATGATTTCTCCATTTTCCCCTGTGAGCTTCTCTGCTCACGAAGAGGTGCATTACATGGTGAACCATATTTCATATTTCCATGGTTCTCAAGTCGAAAGCACTAAAGCTGCAAGTGGAGCGGCCAATAATCAAAAGCGTATTCTATATTGTAAACTTCTTTAGAATAATTCATGCCTATCCCGGGCAGAAGATGAGTAGAAGAGTTGGTTACCTGCAAACATGACCTACACCTTCAATATCAACTGTGAAATCCCTGATGAATTGCAAGATGTCATCAACCGGCTGCAAAGTGAACTCCAAAATGTGTGAGACCACAATCACTGTATATTCTCAATAGTGATGTGGGTTCACTAAGGAGAAGAAAAATATACCTTTGGCACAACAAACATCAGCAAAAACGGTGTGATGAAAATTGAAGCTATCTCCTCCAGTAGCATCATTCCAGTATACTGCAGTGCATGCAATTTTCATCAGCAACATTTATATAAATTCATTCAGAAAGTAGCAAAGGACATGAAGGGAAATAACGTTTACAGGAATTATAGAATCATAAAAACAACACAAAAAAGTACAAAGCTAATTAACATAAAAATAGGTGTAAAGACTATATGTAGTTATCTTGACAATGTAAAATGGAAACCATTCAGAAAGTTTACATGCAGTGACTAAATATTGTTGTTTAGCTATAAAACTGAAGCAGTTTGGGAAAAAAGAACTTATCGTAAGCATCGTACCTGAAACAGAGTCTCTAACTCCAAGCGCACATCATCTTTGTTTTTCCATACCACGCCATCTCTTAGGCATATAGTGAGTGTGTTGGACCACGAAGTCATAGTTCCAACTGGGTCGAGGACCAAAAGTTCATCTGAAATGGCAGCCCGACTAATAGCTGTAATTGTTCCAAATACAGCAGCATACCAGAACAGATTGCGACCGAATATCTATACAGGTGGTAAGACAAACTTTAGTACCCAACAAAGTATCTAGTAATTGCTTTTAAAGTTTTTAGGATTTCTTACATGGCCTTCTAGAAGAGATTCTTGAGAAGCGTAATGATGATTAATACAGCAGCAAAGCCACCAGAAACAAATGAGACAAACTTTGCAATAATGGAGATGATAGGTGAGGGGAATTGTTTTAGATATTCAGATGCATGTGCGACACTGCTGTTAATCCGATGCTTGAATAAATGGTCTACCTGTTGTAGGAGCAAGAAGCTTAGAAAGGCAACACATATATTTTGAAAGGAGAAAGTCAGAAAATTTCAAAAGTTTACTAAGAAACCGAATTACTCTGCTCACAAAACATTCACTCCAAATTTTGTGGGCATGAAAGCTAAATGAAGGAAACTACCTCATTGAACTCCCTGAAGAGCCATTTTGACAAATTGGACCATCTTGAGGGCGATGCAGTACTTGGATGATTGTAGAACTGTTCAGCATGCCTTAGGAATAAATACACCAGCATAAAGATGACAAGAAATGGTGACAGCAGAAGAATGGCAAGCCCAACCACAAATAGTCGTTTCTTCAATGTTGTAGGATTTGAAACAAAATCCCTTCGAACACGAAAATTGCTGCAGAATGAAAATGCCTGAATTAGAGAAAGCGGACAATACTTATCATGTACAAGGAATTTTTTTATCATATGGCATTACTTATCAGAGTAGCAGTTAGGCCATGGAGAAGAAACATACAAATATGAAATCTAACATACATGTGCTTCGGCCACCCAAATGTAGAATTGAAGGGCTTGAGGCACATTTTTGTAGTATATAAAAAATACAGGGACATATATCTAACAGGACAATCTCATTAACATGAAAAGATCACTATAATCTGACCAAGAAAAAGAAACCCATGAAAATTGAAACTTTCATCTTCATTACATATAACACAAACACTCATAAAATCCTAAATCCACAATGTTACTAGAAAGCAGTTTCCCAATTAGAACAAAAGATTAGCGCGAAGAACAGCCTACCCGTTAAACCTGCGCTGCAATATGCACCAGTTAAGGGTCCACACCAGGGTCTTTGTGAATACAAGGTGATACTGCGTCCCATCTGGTGCAGATTTGACTACTGGGCCAGGACCAGGGATCCAGTGGGAAATTTGGAAAGAAAGCAAACCTTTGTTGAGCATTCCAATCAAGTAGTTTTCTTTCCGCATGAGGCGCATAACCATATCATGAGCTGAAAGATCCTTAACCACACAAAGGCATTGTGAGGCTTTGTAACTGAACAACCTTCTCAAGGACTGTTGCCCATGGCATAGTAAGGATTTCGTTGTCTGTGACATGGAGACTGCAAGTTTACAACACAGGAAGAAAATAGATTACGACCTCAAATGTATGTTTTGTTCTGCAATAACTACTTATAGCATGTTGTCACATCCAACTTACCTGTTGTAGTAAAAGTGCGAAAGTCCAAAGTATCTTTCAACTGGGCAAAAAACCTCCAAGAAGCAGAAGACCCAGTACAGAGAAGAGGGCCAAATATCCAACAATTATAGCAGTTGTGGGCGTGAAAGGAGATAAAGGGTGCAGATGGATAGCTTCTTTTACAAGATCACATGGCTTAGTTCCCGATTCAACTGCATCCATTCCACACTTTGCATTCTGAAGACCATGCCAATCAACATATAACAAGAAAAACCCAGAGAAGCATATAATGAAGCCAAGACTTAGAAGCTCAACAGCCCACTTTACGATAATACACCAAAGGCCTTTGTCTCTATAGTAGCTGTAAAGCCTTTCGACAAAGAGATCCAAATCCGCAATTGGCTGAACATTTAAACTCTCTCCATTAAGAAGTCCCGACGGGCTCTCACTACCAGGACTTGGTATTCCTCCGTAGTTAGATAGCTCAATCTCGTGTGACTCATTATGAAGCAATCCAGTAGTCAAAGACGATGATGATTCACCACCACGTTGCCATTTAAAAAAGTTAAACACATTTTGAGCCTTTTGCCCACTGCTCATCATTCGTAAACACGGACGATTGGACAAAACAGCCAGTCCATTCCCCGCTTACCACGTGGAAATTTCAGAACTGTAGTGCCTAACGAGAATGCAGCCTACAAATCCTGCATCAAACATGAAAAAACATAACGTATCCACAAATGCAAATCACTAATGACGAAGATAATTTATGCAGACAAATAAAAAGTGCCACCAACATGTCTAGTAAATGTTCAAGCTAGAAGAACATACAATGAAAATAATAACCGATGAGTCACAAAGGCAAATCAGGTAAAAGATATGTTTCTATTACTGTTTCTCATCATGATAGATATAACTAGACCCACCTATCATTAGCTTAATACTCAAATGCTACTCGATTCAAACATTTCCTTTCTTAGTGAACACAAGCAGTCTCGCACTAGCAGAATCTATGGACAATGCACTAGATGCTTAGCAGTCTGTTGACAATTGATGATGCAGAGAACGCGATCCAAACTAGTAATGAAACATTTGCAATATGAGAAAGCAATCAAACAGAGCGTAGAGAGTCAACTATACTCAATCGAGAGGCTGAAACAAAGTTCACGCAACCTTTGCAGCAACAACACCTTGATACTCAATTCCCTTAAACCGACTCTGTTATTCACAAAAAAAAAGCAAAAATGGCGAATTTCTTCCTTCAAAAAACAAGGGCTATCTATGTTTCACATGGATTCAATCAGAAGCAATACGATTCTTGACGAAATTGAAACCCAAAACCCATAAGGTAACAGAATAAACTCCTCCAAACCCAGGAACTAACTCTCCCATCAAAATCACTGTGCGATTATTCAAAAAAAAAATCCAACTTTATTGATGACAACAAATGAAAAGATCAAAACTTTACCAGCGACCCACGAAAGGAACAGCAAAGAGAAAGACCGTGAAAACGAAGTTCTTCTGTAAGCAGCTACCAAAATATTGTCTTCAAAGCAGAAGCTTTAAAGGAAGGAAGAATCCAACGAAAATTACCTAAAAATTCGATGCAGAAGTTGAATATTGATCGACGGAGGATTAACGATTTAGGGAGACAAAAGGAAGAATGAAGAATTGGGTTTTGCGTGGAAGAAAAGAGCAAGTGATTAAATATTGATCCTTTATGCTTGGCAAGTTTATCAATTTTCAATTTTCAATTTGGGCTTTTCTTCTTCCCTTCCTTCTCCACAGGCTTAACCAAAGAAACGTGATCACGAGCCCTCTTCTCGTCTTCCTTTTTTCCCCGAAAGTTTACTTTTTTTTTACCATCCCCTAAAGTTTACTTGGATGTTGGATTAAAATGATCGTATTTTACTGTTTAAAAAAAAATCCTTTATGTATTTATCAATTTTTTAAAAATAATAGGAGAAAACCAAATATTTTATTACTAAATTTCTTTGTTCTGAAGCCAAAGAATATATTTTTAAGGTGATATATTAAAAAGAACAACAATAAGATTTAGAAAACAAAAAACAATTTATACATGGGCCAATTGTTTTTAGTAGGCCACCGGCCCAGATTCTAAATAGACCCCAAAAAATTTAAGAGATTAACATTAGTTAACTATACTAGCTTTACAATTATGTTTTGAAAATATGAGAGTAGATTCCATTGAGTCAGTGACCACATTAACAATGTAAAATTTTGGATCTAGATCAGATTCTGCAAATGAGGGTTTGGTATCAAGATCTTTATTCAGCATATAATATAATGTAAATTGATATATCTAATCTAACTCCATTAAAATTTTTGTTGTCAAACAAAAATAAACTCCATTATATTGTAATTGACAATAATCAATCCAAATTAGATTCTGAAAATGAAGTTTTTGGTATAAAAAATTCATTCATGTATTGACGGTCTTTTTGGATAACCAATGTTCACTTCATGAATTTATATAAATTTTCTCAAAGAACAGATATTATGAAAATTTTCTTAAAATTACAAATAAAAATAGAAAGCGATAAACCAGAATAAGTAAATTTAACATATATTTAAAAAATAACTAGTACGGAAAATATAAAATTTATAATATATTTAAAATTTGAAGATTGTTAGTAAAAATGGTAGAAATAACCATTGAAAAAAATTCTCATATTCATTTAAAATTTACGATTCTAGGATTTAGAATAGTGATGTGGTAAATATTTAAAGTTTAGAAAGAGAAGCATAGTGTATAGATGTAATATATTGTTTATATTTTTATTTGGTCGACTAAATGTTTATTTCATTGAATATCTTACTTTTCATTGGTGATAAAATTCCTTTATGATGATTAATCTTGGATTTTCAAAAAATCTATAAATAGTGAACTAAAATGTACATTGTAGGGGTATATAAATCTTATTCATATTGTGTTGTATGTAGCCAAAAAAATAAAAAATCAAAATGTCTGTAGTCAACGTAAATTTAAAATTTACGTCTTAAAAAAGAAATCTGTTTCTTTAATTTGACTCGTGCATCTAAGATTCGTTCAGAGACAGCAAATCTAGATCCGAAAGAGAGTTTATGTAGGCATCATAATGGGCCTAACTAATGGGCTTCCTCGTTGATAGATTTTTTCGCGGGAAGCAACGGGTAGAAGGGCGCTGGGAGTCACACCACGTCGGGTTTGGCGCCTAAATAAATCCGTAAATAAACCCTTCTTCTTCATCGTCTTCATCGTCTTCCCTCAATCTCCCTCGATCTCTGTATCTGACACTCAATATACTTTGTTAAAGAATGAGTTCACCGGGTTCGTCTAGATCCATTCCGTTCAAATAGAAGAAACGTTTGGTGATGGATTCGCCGTCTTCGAAATCGCAGACCGGGAACGCTAATCCGTCTTCTGTAGCTTTACCTACGCCGGAGAAGCCGCTTGAGAACATACATAGTAGATCTAGAAACCGATCTGTGGCTTTATCTGTGAAAGAGATTCGTCAAGCTGCTGGATCTCGTCGTAGATCTGAGGCTCCGGTGGTCAAAGGTTCATCCGCCAAAAAGCCAGCTCGTGTTTTTCTAACAGCGATTCACCTTCTTCGTCCTCTAAACGAATCAGCTCTAATAAGAATGCAGAGAAAGAGAAGCTTCCAGAGAAGTAAATCTAATTTCTAGGGTTTGAAATTTTCTATAATTTTCAATATTTCCTTCTACTTAAACTAATTGGATTTGGGTTTCTACAGGTACGAGATTCTGGGAAAGTTCTTTGATGCATTGGATAGTTCGATTTTATTATCAAAACTGAGAGGTTCCAAGCCGACATTTTCCAACATTTCTGCAAAAATCGAACATTTAACCGAAAGGTATTTTCATTGTTAGGATCTGATCGGAATAATAAACCAATTTGTTTTTAAATCGTGATTATGCTTTCATTGATTGGATCGGATCTGAAAATTATAATTTTAATTTGATCTTTTTGCCTTTTTATACTATAGAGTCTCCATAAGACAAAAAAATTATTTAGATCTGGGTTTGTTTTATATAGATTCACCAATTTAATTAAATCGTCTAATTTCATGAGTCTGTTTCTGATGTGTGTATGTAATTCTGGTGTGAATATATGTTGCAGGAGGTTTTGTTACAGTCACTTAGCTCAAGTAAAGCATATCTTGCCAGAAGCAATCGAGATTAAGAGAATCTTGATACATGATGAAACAACTTGCTGTATGAAACCAGATCTTCATATTACACTCAATGCTGATGCAGTAGAGTGCAATGAGAAATCGAAATCAGAGAGTAAGAAGATCAGTCTCCGAAAAGTGTTCAGGGCAAGACTTGCTGATTTTGTCAAAGCTCATCCTCAGGTATTATGCAAAAATGCATTCTTTTAACAATTTTGGTAGTTACATTGTATGGTACTAATTGAGTTTTTAAATCTGTTGTAGGGTGATGAAGTTCCAGAAGAACCGCTTCCTGAGCTATTCAGTAGAAGGAAACCAAATGAAAACTCAAAAGTTGAGGTTAAGAGTGTTAGTTCTGTTATGGAAGAGATGGCTTCTATCCCAGCAGCTAAATTGATTGCATCTCTCACATCAACTCCAGTCAAAACAGCTTCAAGTCCAGTCAAAACAGCTTCAAGGCCTGCTAAGCCAACTCCGTCTGAGTTCAACATTGCAGCAGCTCCAAGCAGAACAAGTTCAACTCCTGCTAAACCGACTTTGTCTGAGATTAACATTGTGCCAACTCCAGTCAAACCAGTGTCAACTCTGGCTAAAGTACCTTCAACGCCGGTTATAATTGAATCAACACCTGTTATTGTTGCTTCGACTCCACCTGAGTTTGCTTCAACTCCTGCACGGGTATACAGTACGTCACTGACAGCTCGCCCTCAGAAAAGAAGCAGTGGTTATACAGATCCAGATGATGTTTCTACTGACCCACCGGCTAAGCTCGTGAGGCGTTCCTTGTCTTTGAACTTTGATTCTTATCCTGAGGATGAGAAAACTATGGATATGACAGATGATGAAGCCATTGATCAAGTACTAGAGGAAGATGTATCCAGCGATGATGAAATCCTCGGCATACTTCCTGATAAACTTCGACAAGCGGTAATACATCTCTAAAAGTGATTCCTTTGGTTCTAGTAATTACATTATACTTTTCAGTTTGAGATCAGTAGGTACAAACTGAGATAATTCATCTTCTTCTTTGCTCATTTCAGATAAAAGAACAAGAGAGGAAAGCTATTCAGGATCAAAATCCAGCAATCTCACTCGCAAAGAGAAGGCGAAAGATGATCGCTTGTCTACCTAAACTTTTCAATGTCATCCATTACTTAATTCAATCCATAAAGCGTTGGGTTATCACAAAAGAAGAGCTTGTACACAAGATTATCGCTGGACATTCTGATATTACTGACAGAAGTAAGCTTTCTAACCAATACAACGTTTTTCACATCGTTTGAAAACCATGCTAACTGTTCTTTCATCACTTATGTTTTGCAGAAGAAGTTGAAGAACAGCTTATCTTAATGCAAGAGCTTGTCCCGGAATGGATCTCTGAGAAAAAATCGTCAAGTGGAGATTTACTAGTTTGGTGAGTCTAAGATCATATGCAATACTTACCACACTTTTTTTTTCCGGGTTTTTCGATTGCTCATGTAAACATCTTCAATATGCAGCATAAACAAATTGGCGTCTTCCCAAACAATCCGAACTCGTCTAGAGGAAGAAAACAAGCAAGAGATGGCTCCACCGCTTCCTTGAGATCGTGGTTCTATAGGCTGGGGTCACTGTGCTTCTAACTTTTTTGGACTGCCTAAGGTGAGAGTCTATTTATGAGAAAAGGTGTGTAGAGAGATTAGGTAGATATAAAGTATGGAAGTGTAAAAAGGTGAAAACAAGTAGATGATTGCAAACTTGTTTTTATCTATTTTCGACCATTAAATCCTTGATGACTAATTGTGTTATGTATAGTAATTGTTCTGCATTCTCCCAAATCCGGTTAAGACATTTAAATAATGCAGCATTGACGACGCTCTTCGATTTGGTCTTGTATCCCACAGGGCAATAATAACCAGCTCTTTTGGATCGAACACACTTCGGTAGCTCTTCTCCACAAGTAAAGAAAAAGAGATACTATGAGAGCATGATTATGGGCTTCCTGAAGGATAAGGCCAATTATTCTGTTAAAAAAAAACCTATAAGTGTTTGGAATCAAAGATAAGCGGATTTTATATTTTTGGGTTAGGTATACTAACTCCAAACATTCACTTTTGCAATACACTATTCAATTATAGTGTAAGTAATGCAAGATTTGAATGAAAAAGTTAATGTTGAACAAGTTGAAATCATAATTATCAGCAAATATGGAACAAATTTAAAATAAATGATCAGGTTGAAAATTGAGTTTATTCTCAACAAAGAGTTGTAAATAAAGATTTAGAAAACTATAGATATCTTCTTTCTCGTAGAAAAAATAATATAAGAAAGAAAAAACAAACAATGAATAACACAAAAATCTGTGTTATCTTTTTCCTTGTAGTAACAATGGCAATGTTGTATACTATCGTTTGTTTGTCAATCAGAATAAGAAAATATCGATCGGGGTTAACTCAGGAGAAAAAACTTACTAATAAGAAAATGTATCAGAAAGTAATTAGAGATTGATTTCCCATTAGTTTCTGTCTTTAATCAGGGAGCTCCGAGAGTTCTTTCTTTTTACATATTTGACACATTTTTTATGCAGGATATTTCAATTTATTTTGTACCTGGATGTTGTTTCAATCTTTCAACCAAAAGGAGTTTCATGTTTAGAGCAGCTTATATATGAAGATCACAATCTTCAGTTCTGACCAATTTAGAACATCTTTTTTAGCTTTAGTGTTATTCTTGGGAGTTTGTTTCAATCCTGATGCGAAACATCAATGCCAATCCAGTTAAACAACAAAGTTTTAACATCTTACCAGTTTCTCCAAGTGACCATCACCTGTAAGAAAGAATATGTTCTATGTGAAACAACAAAGTCTAGTGGATATATTTAAAATCAGAGATTTCTTACCATTAAGAGATTAATTAAAAAATATATATATATATATGGACACTAACTTTTTTATTTTTTTGTCTAACCAATATGTGGAGACAAACTAAATGATAAAATAAAGGCTAAAACTGAAGTGAAGGATAAACGAACTCAATGCTAGAGAAATACCTCCACATAATCTTCTCTAAACGAGTTCTTGATTTTGTAGAATTTAGGGTTGTCTGCTGTTGCTTTCAAATCTTGAACCTACTGGAGACTGTTGTTGCTATCAAAGATCTCTAAATTGCGCAAATAACTTGGCTTTACCGAAGCTTTCATCATAAAACTGTCCCGAGCCCATCTGTGCCTCGATTGAAACTATGCAAATTCACGCCTCATTGCACCTTGCTTGTGTGGTTAGCTAAAGTCGTAAAGATCTCGGAGACCAATAACCAACCAATGAATTGTTTGACCCCAAACTCAATCACCAATTTCAATGTTTTTATTTATCTATTTATTAGACTAAATATAAAATTATTTAATAAAATAAAATAAAATTCATAAATTAAAATAAAATTTAAAATATTAACAAACAAACCTTCCATACGGAAATGGTGATTTCAAATTGGTTGCCATCAAAGGTAGAGATAGAACTAATGGCTCATCCAAGATGTTGCTAGTGGCATCCGGTTATTTTGTAATCCGTCACTCTGGAAAACATTTATATTATAATGATTATTATTAGCAAACAAAAAAATAAGCAAAACATAAGTAAAATATAAGAAAAAATAAGCAAATATACAATTTGGTTTACTATGTGTTTTATTGTATTTGATCTGCTATGAATCAAACTAGTCTCCACTATATAAAACAAATTGAATTTCATCATATTTCAAGGCTGTGGATTTTTCTTAGATATTTACGAAAATTCAACATCTAAGTTTGGTCCATCATGAACTATATTATGCACATAAAATCTCAAACTTTATTTGGTCCATGATATGAACTAATTATTTTACAAAACTATTAAATTTAATTTGGTCGACGATATGATTAATATGTCCACTGAAACTAAATATTAAATTTGAATAACAACATGAAACTGAAGACATAAACTTGGTTCATTGTGTCAATTAAAATGAAAGACATAAACTTGACCCACTATATAACGTAAATTATATTTCCTCATATTTCAAGACTACAAATTCTTTAATATACATTTTTAAATTAAACATCAAAATTTTGTCCATTATGAACTAACTTGCCCACATAAAATCTCAAACTTCATTTGGTACACGAGCTGAGCTAAAGTTCCTTTTTTTTAATAAACTAAACTTGAAAAAGAAAAAAAAAAACTAAATTTGGCCCACGATATAGTTAAAGATACTAAATACTTAAATTTGATCTAAACATAAACTAAGTTTTTAAATGAAATTGTAGAATTAAACTTCGTTCACTGCATAAAGCTAAATTTGTCCAACACAACTTATATTTTCATTCCCAATAGAAACTAACGATAATTGTAAATCTTCTAATAATAGTCATCTTTATCAAATATTTGTTACAGTTTTTGTTTAACAGAGAAGACGCTCGTATATAAAAAGTATAAAAATAACTACAAAAATTTATTGGGAAAAAAGGAGAAAAAGATCCACAAGATTCAAAACAAACTAAAAAATGAAAAAAAAACAAAAGATATGTTTTCTTCTTAAGATGCACCTAATGCAAATATCATTTTCCCCAAATATATAAAACAACAAAATTTTATTTTAATTTTTAATCAAATTAACACCAAAAAGAAGAAGAAAACATGTTTATTGAAAGAGAGAATATGAAAGTATCAAGCAAAAACAACGGTTGGAATAAACATCTTCGTAAATAATATAGTCGTGGCATTGACTATATAGCCTATACAAAATTTGTATATCAGTACTTTTCTTATTTTTTTTCAACCAATTCTAATATGAGAGTCTATTTATGAGAAAAGGTGTGTAGAGAGATTAGGTAGATATAAAGTATGGTAAGTGTAAAAGGGTGAAAACAAGTAGATGATTCCAAACTATTTAGGAAGGTGTTTTTATCTATTTTCGACCATTAAATCATTTTTCTAATAAGTATCATTTCATGCATGTTTTATATCAGAAAGCTTAATAGAACAATTGCTGACATATCTAAATCCTTGATGACTAATTGTGTTATGTATTTGAATGCATTCTCCCAAATCCGTTAGACATTTTTATATAAGTTACCATTGACGCTCTTCGATTTGAACTTGTACCCTACACGGCAATAACCAGCTATTTTGGATCCAAGTTACCTTCATCGAACCACTTCAGTAACTCTTCTCCACAAGTAAGAAAAAGAGATTATGAGCCTATGAGGGCATGATTATGGGCTTAACTAATGGGCTTCTCAAGGATAAGTCCATTTATTCTGTTTAAAAGGTCAAGTTTTTTGAACCAAAAGCTAACCGAGAGGGTGTTTGGGTTAGGTATATTATATGTGTAGTTTGTTTTTTATTAAACTCACAATTTCGTTTTTTCATTAACTTTTGTTTCAATTTTTATTTAGTTATTTATGAATACTGATTTTTGCGCTCTAGATTAGAAATTAATACAAGCTATTCTTACTATTAACAATTAATAATTTGGTTTTATAGGCCGGTCATCTTTATTGACTCTAGACATCTTACAAGTTACAACCTACAAAGCTCCATTTTACTCTGTCCATGCCATCAATACTAATGATTAAATTTAACGTAGTACTATAAATAACCTATCATAAATGAAATAAGTGAAATACAAACAAAAACTTGGTACAAAAGAGCAATATGATACATCAAGAAAAAAAAATGGAGGATATCACTTGGTGAGATAGGTTTTGAATTTTAAGGGTCAATGTGCCAAAAAATATATTTCAGAATTCAGAAGAAGAAAGATGGAGAAGCAAAAATGGAATTTGTACAGAGAGATTGAGTGAGATTTATTTTTCCTTTATAAGGACAATAATTATTAGATTCCTTAGATCTTGTATGGACCACAACTAGTCCCATCATACATTCCTAAGTCTCATTGTTTTCCTTTGAAAAAAGCCTTTCCCAAACAGTAATATTAATATATTATATAAAAATATTTTACAAACGACAAACAGATCTTTGCCACTCTTTTAAGCAATTTCTGACCCAATTCCCCTTTTTGGAGAAACCTTCAAAACCCTAACTTTGGAATCGATATGTCTCGATTTTTATGATGCTTTAGTTTTTTCTGGCATAAAGAATATGAATATGAGAATATCACAACTTCATTTTAGCCTCTTTGCTACTGCAGGAAGTTAAATTTGTTTTCTTCTAAACCAGGGGCGATTTATGGGATGTGCAAGTGAAACATTTGGCGGGACGCAAAATTTTTTGGGTTATTTTAAAATCTAATTAGGGTTCAAATTAAAAAAAAATTTAGTATAGTAAAAAGGCCAAACTTTTTTTATTAGCATGACCCTCCAAATTTATTGGACGCCTCTTTCTAAACATAGAGCTAATATTTAATATTTTATAATACCGATTAAATTTACTAGTTGAGCGTCTAGTAGAGGAAAACTTCGTTTAACTATAAATTTATGAAAATTGTCTAATATATATATATATATCTAAATATCATAACCATTTAAAAAAAAAAAAAATACCACAACAACAGAAAGGGTTTCGAAAAAAATAAAAAAAAAAATAATAAATAAATAAATAAACAACAGAAAGGGTTCCAAAACGATGCATATCGGCGTGGTAAAATTCATGCGCATATTTTCCCTTAAAACTACGAAGCCTTGTGAAACATGTTTTCTTATAAAAGTATTGAGCAGCAGAATAAGAATCACTTAAAGTCTTAAACCAAATGTAATTCCTTTAATTCCGAACCAAATAATTAAAGGAATTACTTGCATGGCTTATCGGTTACGGACCAAGTCATCAAACGTTGTCCATGAAAACATTATTATCAAAAGCTTTTTGATTAAAAGACATTGAAACAATTTGATATAAGCATGCTTGATCTAATTAATACCAACTTTTGGTAACAAATATAAATCAATAAATATATTTTCGGTGGAATATAAAAATTATGAATATAGAGCAAAAGTGCACCTATATCCTTCTTTTTTTCCTATGTAGTAGGCTCTCTAAATTTGTTATTCTATTAAATACAAGCGCTCTAATTCTAAAGTCACAGTTAGCAGGCGAAATTAAATATTTTCAGCTTTAAAAACTAGAGGAATAATATTTTCTTACGTACAAATAAAGAATTTCAACAAAGCTGATTTCTCATCCAACCGATCGCGATATATATATATATATATATATATATATATATATTAAAACAAAGAATTTACAAAATTACAAAAAAAAAAAGAATTTACAAAATTAATTATACATGCTATTGTGCTTAAAGAAAAAAGATTATTAACGGGAAGGTGGCGACTTCATGAACTATTATTAAGATGAGTTTTCTTCAAACAATCTTTAGCAAAATCTCAAATCTCAAATTCTCAATGACTTACTTCAAAGGCGACGACGTCGTGAATATTTAATAAAAATTCTCCATATATATACGTAATCTTAATAAAATGTTTAGAATAATTTTATAATATTTAGAATTTTACAATGGAAATAATTGACCAAAGAAATAAAGTGGGGAAAAAGAATGATTAAAAATGAAGGATAATATACTTATATGGGTTATTAATTGAATCCCAGCTAAAGAAGTAAAAGATAAAAATGATGAAAAGGGGGAAAGAGATGTTGAGTTGGTGCGTTGCATTAGAACATATTGATGGAAACAAGTCATGAGAGCATACAATAGGAGCCTCAAGATAAAATATAATGAGCAATCAATTGTAAAACATCATCATTTTAATTTCCAAGTGAAACTCAAAATCAGATTATACACATTTCAAAATAATCTCTACCTTGGGTTCTTTATGAACTTACCAAACGGTCACACTTGTGAATTGCCAATATACGTATATTTACAAAGATTTTATTCATAGTGGGGAATGATTTTTTTTAATAAGTTGGACTTGGAATAGCTATAGCCTAGTGAAACAGAGACATACTTGTTGTTTTAGACCACAATTCCGAAATGACACAGGTTTTGTTGCTGAATTATTAA
>CM051377.1:12029714-12042142 GCA_028015245.1 Cardamine occulta | reverse complement strand
AAGGCCCAGGGTAACAAGGGTTTGTTGTAGCGCTTTAGCACAAAATGTTTCCTTGAAATATCTTCCTCTACTGAACTGAAGAAAGTTTATCTGGATGGAATGCTTGCCACCGGGCGCTCAGACCAACAACTCTTCCCCATAAATGAAAAAAGCTCTTACCGGCGGCAACCAAAATTAATGAAATCTTGAGGTGTTCGATTTGTGAATTGAGTTTCAACATTGCTAAAAATGCCTGGTTTTTGAAATTTTATAGCCTGATGTCTTTTAAATTTCTTTTGCTTTTTCTTTAGATTGAGGAACATCACAACACATCAAAACAGAAGTTCATGAGCATTGCTAAACGAAGAAGGATTCTGGTGATATCGAGAAGTGGAAACTAGTTAAGACCAGTTTGGATATGTCTTCAAGCAGTGCTTTACAGCCTTGTGGCGAAAAAGGAAAAGGAGGGCCCAAACTAAGGGAATTGTGGGACCTGAAGGATGATCTAAAAAAATATGTATCGACAGCTGAGTTCCTGAGGAAATGCCTTGAAATAAATGAACAAAGTACAAGAGGATCAGGAGGACGATCTACGAGATAAAGTGTAAAGTAGCATTGCAAAGCTGTCTGGAAGTAAATTGCTTGGAAAAAGACATTCTGAAATGTCTTTTGTTTTAATTCTGTTACTGTTGAGTTAGATATTGTAAAAAGGTAACTCGGATTCGAAAATCGGCGGCATAATCATATTTCTGGCCTCTCTCCTTGTTTCTTTTTTGCGCTGAGTGGCATGAGTGTTTGGTCCTCTCCTCTCTGCCCAATTTGCTCTGGTCATCTCTTCTTTTCTGGAGGAATGTGCAGGTGCCATGGTTACATCTCTGAATGGAGCAAATGTTTCTCATTCTGCTTTGGATCGAGACCGCATCAAAGAAAGTGGAAAATCCCTGAAGAGAACAGAAAATCAGTTCCTTCTGAAGGTAAATCGGTCGATTTTTTGGGTAAGAATTGGTATGGGCTTGGTTAGATGTAGCGTGAAGGACTCATTGAGTTAATTTTTGACTACTAGATTCCTTGCAGTGAAATAAATCCACTTTAAGAGTGTAAAGCCCAACCGTGTTCTCACGCCCTGAATCGTCTGGTGAGACTTCGCAAGGTCAAGTTTCTAAAAGATGCAGCTGACACCTCAAAGAGGTGAAAAGCTGCCAGCAATCTAAAAGTTTCAATTGCTGGAGACTCTAAAGGAGCGGGTATGTTCTTTGCCGAGAGTTGATCCTCAACATCCTTAGTAAAAAAATTAGACATCAAGTTATCTTTTCGTTTCATTGCTTGATGGCATCATTTTACCTTAGAAAGCATGGAAGAAGAAAAATTCTAAGGAGCAGGGTGCACGAGTATCCTGCTAATGTTAAAAAGGCCACGTATGCCCCGAGGGTTAATATAATATATTGTGAAAGTGTTTTCAACTTTTTAATATGTCTGTTTAATAAATATTACAAGTACAAGCTGTTTGGTTGTTTGTGGACTGACAGATGCTCGAGACTCTGAAATGCGAAAGGCTAGGTAAAGAGCTAAGTGGAATAATACCTCTATTGTGTTGTTACCTCTTTAACTCATCACACTCTTTGCTCTCTCGCTGAGCGTTAGTGTTGGTTTATATGTGGCAGGAGGATGAAAGTGGCAACTGCGACCGAGAGGATTATCTGGTTGACTGTTTTAAAAAACAGAGAAGCTTCCATTTGACAAATTACAATAAGTGAGAAGACTGGTGAGAGCCTGGTCCCTGGTCAAGAAAAAGGCGAGAAGTGCTGGCCATAAGAACTCCGGCCTCCGAAAACACTGTCATATTCTTGAAGATGGGGTGAACCGTATCTATAACACAACTTTGGGCATATACAGGATCTTTCTACCGGTAGCAATGGTTACTACATACTCCAGATAATCCAAGAAGATAAAGGTTCAAGTTGCCTACGTATTTAAAAATAAATGGGGCCGAGTGGGAAGCGAAAAGATTGGAGAGTAACAAACTGGAAGAATTGTCCAAAGTCTGTAGCGGTTCACGATTTCAAGCGTCCATTTCTAGAAGACTGGAAACACTTGGGAATCTTGGGAACAAAAGACAAATTTCCAGAAACAACTCTGGAAAATTTCTCCAAGTAGGACATTGTAAGATCTATAGCTTTTGTATCTTTGGATTCTCTTGATTTTCCTAAATCCTTCATAAAATATCTTTATATCTTTTGTTTCAGGATTATGGAGTTAACAAGCAATTAGCAAAAAAAGAACCAGTTCAGACCAATAGCAACCTTGCTCCTCCATTAATCGAGTTGATGAAGATGCTTTTTGGTGGGAAACTTACCGGTTATAAACTTATTTGCCATTATCTTGCTCTCTCTCCTAAGAACTGTCTGAAGTAACCTAATAATTACTTCCACAGATCTGCTATGATGGAGTTCAAGATAAATATGTCAGAGATGCCACTTGGGAAACTCCAGCAAACATAATATACAGAAGGGTAACTCTTATTTGTCTAGTTTTAGTTTTTTCTTTTTCTAATAATTGATGAAATCTTAGTTCTACATCACATTCTATGTTTTCTCTTGTTTGTTCTTCTACAGGTTTTGAGGCATTGACAGATATCCAGAAGCTATTGACTGAAAGCGACCCTCAGCCTTCTATCAAGAAGCTTGCTTGTTGATGCTAGTAATAGATTTTTACCATGATTCCTTCTATTCATCCTCACATTATCCGGAGATGAAGATGACTTTAAGTCAAAGGTACGTGCCGTAAAACATGAACCATAGTTGTTTTTTTCGGGCCTTTTTTCCTGCGTTACAGAAAAAATATTGCATCTATGTGTTGCAGGGTGAAAATGGCTTGAGGCTCTGCAGGATATTGAGATAGCTTCAAGATTAGTTGGCTTTGATGTTGATAGCTCCGAATCCCTTGATGATAAATATAAGAAACTGCATTGTGATATTTCACCTCTTCCTCATGACAGTGAAGATTATCGATTAATCGAGAAGTATCTTAACACAACTCATGCCCCAACACATACAGTGAGTTCAAGTTCTGTTTTTTTCTCTCTGTGTTTGCCTATCATAATTCTTCTGATTCAAATTCTGGTTTTTTTCAAGAGTGGAGTCTTGAACTGGAGGACGTTTTGCTCTTGAAAGAGAAGGAGAGTTTGATAAATATGCTCCCTTACGGAGGGAAAACTTGGCAATAAGATGCTCCTATGGCATGGTAAGCCAGCTACAACCAGCCACACCAAGATGATTTGGAAGCTGATACAAAAACTTTCATTGTCAATATTATGGTTTATTCTATATTTATGTAGGGTTGATCAAATCCTTGGTTAACAAAATAACTCTGCATTCAGGTTCTCGATTAACGAATTTTGTTGGAATTCTGAACCAAGGACTGAGAATTGCACCTCGGGAGCTCCAGCTACTGGGTACATGGTTAGTACTCTCTCGTGTGTATGCTTGAGTGGTTCTTGTGATCTTATCAATGAAGGCACTTAAGCTATTTAGTCAACTTGTTGGAGAATCTTAACTTCCTAAAAATCCTGTGTTTTAGTTTGGAAAAGGGGATATATTTCGCTGACCTTGTCAGTAAAAGTGCTCAATACTGCTACACTTGTAAGAAAAAATCCGGTGGGTCTAATGCTTCGAGTGAAGTTGCATTGGGAGAAAATACATGAGCTAACAAAAGCTAAGGTAAGTCTATATTGCATTTCCTAAGGTTATGGTATTACTAACCATTTGGTCTTTATCTAGAAACTATAGGCACAACTTAAAATTTTCTTACTTTAGATGACTTTTTTTTTCTTCTTACGTTTACAATTCTTAGTACATGGACAAACCTCCGAAAGGGAAACACTCGACCAAAGGGCTTGGCAAGAAAGTGCCTCAAGATTCAGAGTTTGCCAAGTGGAGAGATGATGTGACTGTTCCTTGTGGAAAACCTGTTACATCGAAGGCCAAGGCTTCCGAGCTTATGTATAACGAGTATATAGTCTACAATACAGCCCAGGTAACTTCTGTTTCTAAAATAATCTTCCTTGTTCCTCTCACCATTTTACATTGGGATATTTCGCAAACATTATCCTCTTTGTGCTCGACTGATTCTTATATTATATGCTTATGGTGTATGTCTGACAGAGATTTTTACTTTTCTCTGGACAGGTGAAGTTGCAGTTCTTGTTGAAAGTAAGGTTCAAGCACAAGAGATGAGCTTTAAACCAAACAAGTAGCCTTAATTTTTGTTAACTAAATGTCTTTTGGGAGATCGAATCCAACATGAAGACATAACTTTTGTAACTAAATGTCTTTGGGAGATTGAATCCAATATGATTGACTCCTTTTGTCTCTATTGGCTTTGTAGCCGTGTCTGGTTTTAAAACAGCTTACATTACATTTTGCTATGTTTTCTGTCAGTAATGACTCTTTTTTGGTCTTTAGGTTTTACACTTGTTCAGGTCTGATGTTGTTTCTGTGAATGATTATCAAGAAGCAATTATATTCAAAGAGAAATGGTTGCCTGATTCGATCTCTACTATGAAAAATGTCGAATAATCGAATAGTAAAAGAAGATTCTTGAAAAGTGGTATGCAAAATGTCGAAAATTTGATAGTAAAGAAGATTCTAGAAGAATGTAACGCTCAATCTCTGACAAAGTACTCAAATAGACCAAGGAAAATTGACCTCCTGGTAGTCAAGAGATTCATTTGAGCTACACAGAGACTCATTTCGATCCATGGATCGCTCATGGTTCATTGGGTCGAGGTCTGAGTCCAAGATGTCTTGGTGAAACCAATTGTGAAGATCTTGGGGCATTTGTTGAGCAAGAACCTTCTCTTGTTGCTTCAGATTGCAACCAGGATCCTCTTCAAGGAACCTTCTAGAAACTTCTTCTCTAAGTAGGACCACTTGTGCTTGAAGACCAATAACCTTTAAGACAAAAAGTAAGTGTAGCCACTTGTAAGTACACAAGAGATAATGATGCAAGACCCAAGAAAATATTTACATTTCATAGGGAAAAAAAACCTGTTGCTGGAGGGAGAAGATTTGGGAGACGCAACCGTAAATAGGATCATGGAGACGAGAGTGAGCCTCGTAAGAGATGGTTCGTACGGCGTCGCAGCAGTCATGATCAGGTAGGTGAGAAATGAGCTTAGAGAAGTTGCTGGCTCCAAACACTTTGTGAATGGCTGCAAAATTAGAAGATCCTTCTTCGTGCAAAAAGTATGGTGCAAATACACAACCTTCTATGCATTTTCTACGCAAGAACTTGCATCCTCCACATGGTGAACCTAAACTTCCCATTCTCAAAACGTAATGATCTAATTGTTAACCAAATATTATCTTGGAGGAAGATTAATATTACTAATCTATTATATAGTGCATGCGTGTTTATACTAAAGGACTTAAGGTGGGATTTATCATAACTCAATTTGTTATTTTACATACTTGTCTCTCTAATGGCAAACAACTACAAAATTTTAGCATTTTCTTTTCCTTCAAGTTTTATATACATTGTAAAATATGTCTTATTTTTTTTATACAACTCGCGACAATATATTATTGTATTTAAACGTTTGAGGTGGAGAATATTCTTAGAAAATATTTAAGAGAACCCTATTAATATTAAGATCCGATCGTACGAGAGATTTGGTTGACGTCTATAGGACAAAACAATGAGTAAACATGAACCAAACCCAACTTGCTTTTTGTTGGGGTTATAGCTTTCTTGATTCATTGTTTACTTCATTTTTTTGATAAATAATTTAGAGTTTACTTTTAATGTTTGTTTAGTTTAATTTCTGTGTCATTTGGTAAAAGTGAATTATTCAAATAAATGTTTTGCCGCCTTAATGAATATGAAAGTGAACTATATATGTAGACGTCCAAAGAAAAAGTGAATTATGTAATACTTTTTTTTTGATAAATAATTATGTAATACTTAAAGAATATATAGAGTCATATATATAGAAACGATTGATGTACATACTGTAGATTTGAAATTATGTTAAACATCACAAGGTATTTCTAAATAGATTTTAAACATTTGCTATGCTCTCAGTTTTGATCAAACTTTACAGACTAGAAAATAGAGACCCATGATTATCCAGCCCACATAATCATCATGAATCATGATTAGCAACAAAAATATTCCGAAATAATTGTTAAGCACAAAAGTTAGATTATTCAAAAATGATGAACAACTGTTAGTGGATTATGACTTAATGTTGGTTTAGTGGAGGTTAAAAATAGTAGGAAAAATAGAGTTTGAAGTTTGATGTATGCCGTCATTAGAGTTTTAAAGCTTTGTTTTTGGACATCTTTCTTTGTGTTTTAGGATTTTAAGTGTCTTTAGTTACCCTAAGTTGTATGTTCTAGAGTTGTATGAATCATTTCAGAAAGTTTTTTTTTTTGATAAAAATCATTTCAGAAGTTGTTAGGGAAAAGATGGTAACAAAGGAATCATCATCGGCCACTAGATCGGTCTCACCATGACTGATCCAGGACTCCTCAAACAACCCTCATAAGCCACATCAATCAAATGCAGACTGATCCAAGATCCTCGAAACTATATATCCCACATCAGTCAGCCTTCTAGGTCATAGATCCGACCAGCAGTGACTTTGGTCAACTAGTGACCAATCCAAATCGCAACCTACCTGATACAATAGCTGCATCGGTCACAGCATCGGCCATCCCTTCTCCCTTCATGACCGGAAAATCTCATTTATCATTGGTCATTTGAGTTCAGACTCTGTAAATCTTATTCGACTAGGAAAATAATGTTGAGCTCATCTTTTAATTGACAAACATTGCATTTGAGAGGTTGCAAAGTTTGACGTTTGCCAATAACTTTTCCAGCGTTTAGTCGCTAAAGACTGATGACTGAGTAATGGTGCAAAGCATATTCAAAGGTCGAAAGAAAATATAACAACTTTGTAATTGCTTATAACTAATTAGCAAGGTTCAATGATTCATAATTGTCAAGAGAGCTTCAAGGAGGTAAAATCGACATTGCAATGAATCTGCAAATCACATGTACATTAGAGGAAGACACCAAAACCTCAGACAAAGGTGTGTTCTTCCATGATCTAATAAAGAACGTGCAATAGCGCGAAATAGGGATGGGAGAAAACGTGGTTGATGAGTCAACTGCTTTCAAATCATTAGAAGAAGATGCCTCACCAGATTCGGAGTGTTCATGGTTATGATCATGATCATGGTGATGGTTGTTATCTTCTTCTTCGCTGTCATCCTCATCAAAAGGCTTCTGTTTGTGAAAGATGCAACATTTCTTTGAACTCTTCTTCTGCATAAACTCGTTGTCCACAGTCCCGTCTTTCCATGAAACTTTCTTCTTCTTCCTGTTCAACCGAAGCACTAATCTTTCTGTAGGTTGTGATTGAGAAACAGGGTTTTCTACTATGACAGAGGTTGTTGCTGCAGAAGAAGGCCTAGTCGCTGTGCTCATAGCTCAAGAGATAGCTTCCGATTATCTGCATAGGGAGACAAATATGATCATCAATTCTTGGCAGCTCAAGACTTGTTTCTTTGCTCTAAATTCAATAAACCAAACATCCCATAGAGGAACAAAGAACATAAAAGACCAGTTTCATAATAGTAACAACATGCTTAAACCTAGACAATGTAAAAAAACAGAGGAAACATCTGAAACCTTCAAAAAAAGCAATAGATTCACAAAAGTATGAGACATAGGAAAGTTTCAATCCTAACTCAAGTGATTCAAGGCTTTAACAAAATCGTGAATCCAATTTAGGATTCATTCTTTTGGGAAACAAGCAGATGCTAATTCTAAACCAATAAATTCGAGATCTGAACCTAATTACTTGTAAGTCAATGAGATTTCGTCGCATAAACATACACAAATCTATAATTGAGTATCAAATGTTTGCAGTAAAATAGGTCTCCCTTACCTGATTTCGATCGATCAAACAGCCAGAAACAAATAGAAAACCCTAAATCTAGCAAAAACAAAAGATTCAAAGAAGGAAATCGATGAAAAGATTAAGAGAAGAGAATCGAAGCGAACCTGGGAATCGTAATATTGCTAAGGAGGAAGAGACGTTTGTTGAAATCAATCAATGTTGACGATAGAGAGATTCAAAGATGATATAGAAGGTCATGTATCACCAGTTTTTTTTTTTTTTTTTTTTGCAACAAATGATTTTAAATTTGGCTTAAGCGTAAAATAGAAATTGAATTGGTCATTTTGACAACTCTCTTTCACTTCCCGTCTGCCAGTGTGTCGTCGAGCTCCGGGTCTCCTCGGGGTCTCTCACCCATCTCGCCGTCCCTCTCCGTAGCTCCGTTCAGCGTCCCCCCCCGTTTGGCGGACTTAGGAATCTGGAGATGTCGATTTGAGAGTAAAGACTGTCTCTAAGGTTAGATTTACAAACACTTTCTCTCGCCAGCAAAATTGGAGACCAAGATCATCATGGCTGTGGTGGATGTTCACCGGTTCGCTGATTCAATTTCTTGCCATGCTTGGAGTCCTGATTACTCCAGTTAGTTTCTATCTCTATTTTGTTTCTCTTCCTTCGTTTTTAGTTTTAGAATGATATATGAGAATCTATAGTTTATCTAGTAAGATGAGGGAACTGAATTGACTTTTGTTATTCTTATACAAATTTATTCTCAATCCCTGTGTAACTGAGGATTTTCCAGTCAATGTTTTACAAGGCCCTTGTGTTTGTCTGTCGGTGTCTCTTGCTTTAACAAGGAACCACAAGCTAATTGAATTGTTTTATGCTCAAATATTTGAAAATAATGATAGATTCCGTCATACACATTCTTACTACTTTACTAGTTTAGTTTCCACTTAGCAAGAGAGCAGTTGAAAATTCTATATGAGTGTTAGGAACAGTTGGTATCTAGTATTGTACATTAGTAGTTTATGAGCTTTTCTAAATAGATGAACCCAATGTCTTTTTACATATGGTTTAACGTCTTTTTTATAGCCTGTAACATTTATGTGCTGTAACATTTGTTTGGTTTTTTCTTCTAGTGGTTGCGTTCTGTCCTAACAACAATGAAGTTCATATCTATAAATCATCTCAAGACCAGTGGCAGAGGTTACATGTCCTCCAAAAGGTGAACCTTTCTGTCTCTGTCTGAAACTAATGAACCGGGACCTCTTTCCTTTGGGAATTCTTTACTTTCATATATTTATTTATTCTCATTTTACTGACCACTTGTCACTGAAAAGTATTCTATAGAAAACTTGAATCTCCATTATAACAACTTCATGATTTCTGTTTGAATCGTTGCAGCATGACCAAATTGTTTCTGGAATAGATTGGAGCTCAAAGTCCAACAAAATCGTCACTGTTTCCCATGACAGGAACTCGTAAGTTCCAACCTTTGATTTACTTAAGAGGAAATTTTACATTTGGGTAACCTTGTACTTCGATTAATGCTACGATAAATTGCAAACCTGATATTCTTAGTTCTTCACTTTTTTAGTTTGTTAAGCTGAGTTTAAAATGCTTCTTGAAGGTACGTGTGGAGCCTCGAAGGAGGTGAATGGGTACCAACTCTTGTTATTCTTAGACTAAATCGTGCTGCACTTTGTGTTCAATGGGGTCCAAAAGGTAAATGTATCAGATCCAAATTTACTGTTTTTAGCTTAATTGTCTACGTGATATGTAATGACTTTGCCTATATTTTCTACAGCTTCTAATCTATGTCCCCCATTTTTTGTTCAATACCCTTAGAGAACAAGTTTGCTGTTGGAAGTGGTGCTAAAACTGTTTGTATCTGCTATTATGAGCAAGAGAATAACTGGTAATTTCTTCTTCTGATCCTAATTCTCATTATTAGTCATGGATTTTTCCTTGGCATGTTGCCTGACTTCTTTGCTACGGTTGGTGTTGTTGGTCTATGAAATGGTATTTTGTTCTGTTATGTACTGGCATGTTATTAGCACCAATTATATTTATTATCCTGAGTCCTGACATAATTGTGTATTGTGTAGAGGTTTTGGAAAGATCTGGAATGTTTGCAATTCTCACAAAGTATATTATTACTTTCATGTTAAGATTCAGTATTTTGGTGGACTGACATTGCGGGCTTTACTGTTCTCAGGTGGGTCAGTAAACTTATCCGAAAAAAGGCATGAATCTTCAGTCACATCTGTTGCTTGGCATCCTAATAATGTATGTGCAATCAACACTACCCTTTGTACATTATGTGGCCAAAATAATAATCTGGCTTTCTATAGATGCTTTCTCTACCAAATATATTCTAGAAGTTGGCAACTAGATAGAGTACATAATCCCTAAAATAGAATGGCAATCTCCGTTCTCCACAAACTAGTCAATCTTTTAAATCATGGTTGCTGGTATGTCTTTCCTATTGTTGTGCTCTCTGATTGTCTGTTTTGCATTAGATTCTTCTGGCAACGACATCTACATGGATGGAAAATGTCGGGTATTTTCAACATTCCTCAAAGGAGTTTACACACAGTATGCTCATTCCTTGAATGTCTAGTTTTAAAACATTTTCGCAAACATGAGACAGCTTCTTATTTGTCTTCACTGAATGGGCTGATACAGGGATCCAAAAGCAGGCTCACCAGCGGAAAATAAATTTGGGGAGGTTTGATTTGTGGGAAGGCTTTCCTTTTTTTAATAAATACTGTAATGCTTATGCCATATATCTGCTCCCTTTAGCCCCTCATCTAATGTTAGTTTTTTTCTTTCTGTTGTCTTTGTTGAAACAGCAAATTCTTCAGCTTGATCTCTCGTATTCTTGGGCATTTGGTGTGAAATGGTCTCCAAGTGGAAATACCTTAGCTTATGTAGGTCAGAATATCCTTAAGACTTTAGATGTTTGTCCACTGTGCTCTACTGAAATTATGCAATGGAACTTTAACTTGGTTGCATAATTTTTACTACCCTCTGTCTCTCTTCCCTTGTTTATGTAATCTTGTATAGGTCATAGCTCCATGATTTACTTTGTTGATGATGTTGGTCCTTCTCCTTTAGCCCAAAGCGTTGCATTCCGAGATTTGCCTCTTCGTGATGTGGGTCAGCATCCACCCTTATTTTACTTTTTGAGAACCTGGTCTTCTCCCGTGTGTTATGTCTTGAACTGATATTCTATTGGGAACTTGCTATTTCAGGTCCTGTTTATTTCTGAGAAAATGATTATAGGCGTTGGATATGACAGCAACCCGATGGTATTTGCCGCAGATGATACTGGAATATGGTGTGTAGCTCTCAGAAATATCTGCTTAATTGTCTCCTTCTTGGCCATTTTTACAATCAAAACTTCAATTCTTTTATTCTTCTTAGATTACAGGCCAGATAGTTAGTTCTGAAATGATCTGCACATCGATAACAGCTTCGTTTACAAGTTTTGTTTATGGTCTGTAGGAGCTTTTATCAGATACATTGGAGAGAAGAAAGCGGAATCTTCAGGTTCCAGTTACAGTTCGCAGGTACATACCAAATCTTCTTTCTTTTGTTGCAATATGTCTGGTTTTAGCCTTTAGAATAAATGTGGAGTGAACTTTTAGCTTATCCCTGAATTGTTCCTCTAAGATAGTAATGTTTAAGGTTTGTGTAGTTGATCCCTTTTTTTCCGGGTTTACTACTTTCTGCTAGAGTTATTTTGTTGTGTTGTGTCTGATCGATCTTTTCATTATGTTATGTTTTCAGTTTTCGGAAGCATTTGGGAAATTCTCGGTAGTCAATCGAAGTCTGCAACAGCCAACGATACTTCTGAATCACGTGGAGGCGTTCATGATAACTGCATAAAGTAATGATTTTGTTAAGCTAACTTTGCTTTTTACCAAATCATTTGCAAAAAAGAAAAATATGTTAACTGTTTTACTCCATTTAATATTAGCGAGTCCTGACGCATAATTTACCTGAAACTTGCAGTTCCATTGTGTCTCTGAGCAAAGCAGGGACTCCTAAAGTAATTCGATTCAGCACTTCAGGTCAGTCACTAAATGAAAATTCATATATTACTTCATGGAATCAGCCGATTCACTTCTCCAAAAAAGCGACGGTTTCATTTGTTTGCATATCGGTTTGGTTTGTTATTTATAGGATTGGATGGCAAAATAGCCATATGGGATTTGGAGAACATGCAAGAAGAACTTGGCCATCAGTTTTAATAAACACACTATTAAAAAAAAATCTGGATCACAAGCAAGGTTTTGATTTTGTTAACTACAATAATACGTAAAACCTTGAATGAAATTTGAGCTGTCATTAGCCTATGGATCGTTGTAAAATCTTGAATGCCTTATGAATGATTCATCACTTTTTTTGTTCCTCAGATAAGCTTGTATTTAACAAATTTATTACAGTAACATCATTCGAAACTCGCAATGTCTCAGTCTCACAACTGGCAGTGTCTGGGACATTATCCCCGATGGGAGATTAATTTGTGAAAATC
>CM051377.1:12003614-12029614 GCA_028015245.1 Cardamine occulta | reverse complement strand
AATAAATGAAAAATTTTTGAGTTGAAACTCATTCCACTCATTCAACTCCAAAATAGTAGATGAATGAGTTGAATTATTTTCTTTTGTAATTTATTCATTTTTTTAATTTTTGTAGTTTAATGATTTTTAACTTTTTTAATTTCAAATGGTGAAAATTTAGATGAATAGTTCATTCAACCATTTTTATTCAACTAATTGGTTTACCATTTGCATTCAAAGAATTAACATACTTAAGTTAAGTAAGAGAGTTAATATACTTAAGCAAAATATATAAAACCAATAAACAATAATAATTAGATAGAGGTCACAATGGAGAGGCAAATTAGAAGTATGTAGTTATTAGTTCCTTTCTGCTGGAGTTCTTGAATCTCATAAACCTAATGAACTTGTTTTTAATATTTTAGTCATAACTAAACTGGAGTCTATCACTAGAGAAACGTAAATGAATTGGTTAAGTCAGAAGTACATATATGCATTAAATCGTGCCTTCTTAAACCTTTTTTTTTAAATGATACTGCAACAATAAAAGAAGAATTACTTTCTCCATTCCAATTTATAAGAGTTTTTAGCTAAAAGCATGAATATTAAGAAAATTACTTTTTAACCTAAATCATCATTAACTTATCATTACACAGATTTTGAAAACATAAAAAAAGCAACGAAAAGTACATTTTTAAAAAATTTATTGAAAAGCTCCATAGATATTTGAAAAATCCTTATAAAATGGAACAAACAAATTTGACTAAAAACTCTTATGAACAAAGATCACATTTTATGGAGTATTCAAAATTTCTGGCCTACAGTGGTACATACAAATTATTTAAAAGTAAGATCAAGTGCAAATGTAAAATAAATCTGCTCCGCAACTAATTATTGTCTGCTCGAAAAATAAGATGATACAATATGAATATGCAAATAAATTAGGTTATTTTTTGTCTCGGTCATTAAAAAATTATTCAAACTCTTAATATAATTTTGACCAATGCTGTATCTAATTTCTTTTTCCAAAATCAATTTCATATCTACCTAATTTTTATTTTGTTAATATGTACCGAAGTGAATTCTTAATAAACATTGTCTCAAAATATAAAACAACATATATTGCATAAATTTATAATCATAGTTTTAAACAAAAGAAAATCATAATCATATTTGCATAACGGATGGTACAAACTACAAATCTGATTTCTGAATTCTGAAAAGTGCTGGAAATAAATTAGATCGAATTTAAGAAATTGTAATATTAATAAAGATGAGAAATAATAATTGAAAGATTCGGTGATAAAAACAGCTTTTTAGGGTAAAAAGGGGTAAAACAGTAGAAACACAATTTGGAAAGCCGTCGCCGAGAAGCCACTCTCACCTGAAACATTCAACCCCGTCGTCATCAATCATCATCTTCTTCGATAGGCATATGTATAAATAGTCCTCGCACACTGTAATTTTTAAGCGGAGGAGAGAGAATAACAGAAATGAAGAGCTCTCATAAGCCGTGGAGGGGGGAGTATGCGAAGTCGTCCAGGTCTACATGCAAGACTTGTAAGTCTGCCATTAACAAGGAGGGCTTTCGTATTGGAAAATTGATTCAATCTCCTCATTTCGACGGTGTCATGCCTGTATGCTTCTCTCTCTTTTTCTCCCCCAATTTGGACCCGTCTCTGTACTATATATATACTCTTGTGCTTGTTAGTTTGGATTCTATAGCCGGGTTTTAGCTTTTTTTTTTTCTGATTTTCAGATGAGAAAGTTTCTTCCTTTTAGAGTTTTTGTGAGGCAAATTGGGGTTTTTTGCTTGAAATTGCAAACTTTTGTCTGTATGTGTGTGATTTCTAGGGCTCCTTTTGAGTGTCAAGCTTGTCCTCTTTCGTAATTTGGAGCTTTTTACTTCTGAAAAAAGCTTTTTATTCTCCTCACATAATATTCCTTCCTCCTTTATTTATGCCTAACCAAATATGATAAAATCAGCAGCAATTGAAGCTAAAATTTTAGCCATTTTGAGTTCTCTATATAATATGCTTGATGATTGCAAAAGGTTTGTGCTTTTTGCAATGACATATGTGGACTGCTAGTTTTCCCGTGACAATTTCGAAGTCAAGCGTTTTCAGTATTCTGTTTGGATGATAACAATCATTTGTTGAGCTTTAAAATATACTTTTGATTGTTCTTCGATGTCTTTATGCTGCTAATCACAATCGCAATCATCTGTGTTATCTAAGCATTATTCATGAGCTTTTATTCTTGTTATTTTCTGCAATGTCGATGGTCATTCTTCTCTTGTTCTTTTCACTGCTTAACTTCCCCATTCTAGTTTTATGTTGCTTTAGCTCCTGTAGACATGAACATTTTCTAACTGACGTATCCTCTCAGTACTTTATTTTTCTATCACAGATGTGGCACCATGCTAGTTGTGTATTGAAGAAAGCGAAGCAGATAAAATCGTATGTAAAACCAATTTCACTTTGTGCTAATATTAAAAGCGTTCTGCTGTCAACCCTTTTCTTCTGTCTCTTGGTTTTGTTAGAGTTGATGATGTTGAAGGCATAGAATCACTTCGCTGGGAAGATCAACAAAAGATAAGAAAATATGTCGAATCTGGAGCAGGGAATAGCACAAGCACGAGCACAAGCACCGGCTCAAGCACAAGTAGCAGCGGTGGCACTACCGAACTAGAATATGGGATTGAAGTGTCACAAACTTCTCGTGCTGGTTGCAGAAAGTGTGGCCAAAAGATCTTGAAAGGAGAGGTAAGGTGTTGTTTTACTTCATCTGTCATAAGATCTCAGTAGTTGTAGCATTATATATGAACTTGTTCGTCCTGCATTAGGTTATTGTGATGTTTTTTTCTTTTCCAGGTACGTTTATTCTCTAAGCCTGAAGGCCCAGGTAACAAGGGTTTGATGTGGCACCATGCAAAATGTTTCCTTGAAATGTCTTCCTCTACTGAACTGGAAAGTTTGTCTGGATGGAGAAGCATACCAGACTCAGACCAACAAGCTCTTCTTCCCTTGATGAAGAAAGCTCTGCCGGCAGCCAAAATTGGTAAGAGTCTTAAGGTGTTCGGTTATGAATTGAGTTCCTTGTTACAAAAGCCTGGTTTGCAGTACTATAGCCTGATGTCTTTCAAATTTCTTTTGGCACTACTGGGTCAGAGACATCAGAAGCACATCAAACAAGTTCAAAAGCAGGCACTAAACGAAGAAAGGATTCTGATGATAACGAGAAGTCTAAACTAGTTAAGACTAGTTTGGATATGTCTTCAAGCAGTGCTTTACAGCCTTGTAGCGAAGAAAGGGAAATGGAGGCCCAAACTAAGGAATTGTGGGACCTGAAGGATGATCTGAAAAAATATGTATCAACAGCTGAGTTACGGGAAATGCTTGAAATAAATGAACAAAGTACAAGAGGATCAGAACTTGATCTGCGAGATAAATGGTAAATTACATTGCAAAGCTGTCTGGAAGTAAATTGCTTGGAAAAGACATTCTGAAATGTCTTTTGTTTTATTTCTGTTACTGTTGGGTGGATATTCTTAAAAGGTAACTCGGATTAGAAAATCCGACGCATAATCATATTTCTGACCTCTCTCCTTGTTTCTTTTTAGCGCTGATGGCATGATGTTTGGTCCACTCACTCTCTGCCCAATTTGCTCTGGTCATCTTTCTTTTTCTGGAGGAATGTACCGGTGCCATGGTTACATCTCTGAATGGAGCAAATGTTCTCATTCTACTTTGGATCCAGACCGCATCAAAGGGAAGTGGAAAATCCCTGAAGAAACAGAAAATCAGTTCCTTCTGAAGGTAAATCAGTCGTTTTTTAGAATGAGATTGGTATGGGCTTGGTTAGATGTGGCGTGAAGGACTCATTGAGTTAATTTTTGTCTTCTGATTCCTTGCAGTGGAATAAGTCGCAAAAGAGTGTGAAGCCTAAACGTGTTCTGCGCCCTGAATCGTCTGGTGAGACTTCTCAGGGTCAAGTTTCTAAAGATGCAGCTGACACCTCAAGGAGTGAAAAGCTGGCAGATCTAAAAGTTTCAATTGCTGGAGACTCTAAGGAACGGGTATGTTCTTTGTGGAGATTTGATCCTCAACATCCTTTCGTAAAAAAATTAGATATCAAGTTATCTTTTCATTTCATTGCTTGATGGCATCATTTTGCAGCAAGCATGGAAGAAGAAAATTCTGGAAGCCGGTGCAGAGTATCATGCTAATGTTAAAAAAGGTACGTATTACTTGAGGTTTAGTATAGTATATTGTGAAAGTGTTTTCAGCTTTTGAATATATCTGTTTAATAAATTTGCAGGTACAAGCTGTTTGGTTGTTTGTGGACTGACAGATATGCGAGACTCTGAAATGAGAAAGGCTAGGTAAGAGACTAAGTGGAATAATACCTTTATTGTGTTGTTATCTTTAACTCATCACACTCTTTGCTCTCACTTTGAACGTTAGTGTTGATTTATATGTGGCAGGAGGATGAAAGTGGCAACTGTGAGAGAGGATTATCTGGTTGACTGTTTTAAAAAACAGAGGAAGCTTCCATTTGACAAGTACAAAATTGAAGACACTAGTGAGAGCCTGGTCACTGTTAAAGTAAAAGGCCGAAGCGCTGTGCATGAAGCGTCTGGCCTCCAAGAGCACTGTCATATTCTTGAAGATGGGAACAGTATCTATAACACAACTTTGAGCATGTCTGATCTTTCTACCGGTATCAATAGTTATTACATACTCCAGATAATCCAAGAAGATAAAGGTTCAGATTGCTACGTATTTCGTAAATGGGGCCGAGTTGGAAACGAAAAGATTGGAGGTAACAAACTGGAAGAAATGTCAAAGTCTGACGCGGTTCACGATTTCAAACGTCTATTTCTTGAGAAGACTGGAAACACTTGGGAATCTTGGGAACAAAAGACAAATTTCCAGAAACAACCTGGAAAATTTCTCCCGTTGGACATTGTAAGATCTATATCTTTTGTATCTTTGGATTCTCTTATTTTCCTAAATCCTTCATAAAATATTTTATATCTTTTGTTTCAGGATTATGGAGTTAACAAGCAATTAGCAAAAAAAGAACCAGTTCAGACCAATAGCAACCTTGCTCCTCCATTAATCGAGTTGATGAAGATGCTTTTTGATGTGGAAACTTACCGGTTATAAACTTATTTGCCATTATCTTGCTCTCCTCTCCTAAGAACTGTCTGAAGTAACCTAATAATTACTTCCACAGATCTGCTATGATGGAGTTCGAGATAAATATGTCAGAGATGCCACTTGGGAAACTCAGCAAACATAATATACAGAAGGGTAACTCTTATTTGTCTAGTTTTAGTTTTTTTTTTCTTTTTCTAATAATTGATGAAATCTTAGTTCTACATCACATTCTATGTTTTCTCTTGTTTGTTCTTCTACAGGTTTTGAGGCATTGACAGATATCCAGAAGCTATTGACTGAAAGCGACCCTCAGCCTTCTATCAAAGAAAGCTTGCTTGTTGATGCTAGTAATAGATTTTTTACCATGATTCCTTCTATTCATCCTCACATTATCCGAGATGAAGATGACTTTAAGTCAAAGGTACTTGCCGTAAAACATGAACCATAGTTGTTTTTTTCCGGGCCTTTTTTTCTGCGTTACAGAAAAATATTGCATCTGTGTGTTGCAGGTGAAAATGCTTGAGGCTCTGCAGGATATTGAGATAGCTTCAAGATTAGTTGGCTTTGATGTTGATAGCTCCGAATCCCTTGATGATAAATATAAGAAACTGCATTGTGATATTTCACCTCTTCCTCATGACAGTGAAGATTATCGATTAATCGAGAAGTATCTTAACACAACTCATGCCCCAACACATACAGTGAGTTCAAGTTCTGTTTTTTTCTCTCTGTGTTTGCCTATCATAATTCTTCTGATTCAAATTCTGGTTTTTTTCAGGAGTGGAGTCTTGAACTGGAGGACGTTTTTGCTCTTGAAAGAGAAGGAGAGTTTGATAAATATGCTCCTTACAGGGAAAAACTTGGCAATAAGATGCTCCTATGGCATGGTAAGCCAGCTACAACCAGCCACACCAAGATGATTTGGAAGCTGATACAAAAACTTTCATTGTCAATATTATGGTTTATTCTATATTTATGTAGGGTTGATCAAATCCCTTGGTTAACCAAAATAACTCTGCATTCAGGTTCTCGATTAACGAATTTTGTTGGAATTCTGAACCAAGGACTGAGAATTGCACCTCCGGAAGCTCCAGCTACTGGGTACATGGTTAGTACTCTCTACGTGTGTATGCTTGAGTGGTTCTTGTGATCTTATCAATTGAAGGCACTTCGCTATTTAGTCAACTTGTTGGAGAATCTTAACTTCCTTAAAATCCTGTGTTTTAGTTTGGAAAAGGGATATATTTCGCTGACCTTGTCAGTAAAAGTGCTCAGTACTGCTACACTTGTAAGAAAAATCCGGTGGGTCTAATGCTTCTGAGTGAAGTTGCATTGGGAGAAATACATGAGCTAACAAAAGCTAAGGTAAGTCTATATTGCATTTCCTAAGGTTATGGTATTACTAACCATTTGGTCTTTATCTAGAAACTATAGGCACAACTTAAAATTTTCTTACTTTAGATGACTTTTTTTTTCTTCTTACGTTTACAATTCTTAGTACATGGACAAACCTCCGAAAGGGAAACACTCGACCAAAGGGCTTGGCAAGAAAGTGCCTCAAGATTCAGAGTTTGCCAAGTGGAGAGATGATGTGACTGTTCCTTGTGGAAAACCTGTTACATCGAAGGCCAAGGCTTCCGAGCTTATGTATAACGAGTATATAGTCTACAATACAGCCCAGGTAACTTCTGTTTCTAAAATAATCTTCCTTGTTCCTCTCACCATTTTACATTGGGATATTTCGCAAACATTATCCTCTTTGTGCTCGACTGATTCTTATATTATATGCTTATGGTGTATGTCTGACAGAGATTTTACTTTTTCTCTGGACAGGTGAAGTTGCAGTTCTTGTTGAAAGTAAGGTTCAAGCACAAGAGATGAGCTTTAAACCAAACAAGTAGCCTTAACTTTTGTTAACTAAATGTCTTTTGGGAGATCGAATCCAACATGAAGACATAACTTTTGTAACTAAATGTCTTTGGGAGATTGAATCCAATATGATTGACTCCTTTTGTCTCTATTGGCTTTGTAGCCGTGTCTGGTTTTAAAACAGCTTACATTACATTTTGCTATGTTTTCTGTCAGTAATGACTCTTTTTGGTCTTTAGGTTTTACACTTGTTCAGGTCTGATGTTGTTTCTGTGAATGATTATCAAGAAGCAATTATATTCAAAGAGAAATGGTTGCCTGATTCGATCTCTACTATGAAAAATGTCGAATAATCGAATAGTAAAGAAGATTCTTGAAAAGTGGTATGCAAAATGTCGAAAATTTGATAGTAAAGAAGATTCTAGAAGAATGTAACGCTCAATCTCTGACAAAGTACTCAAATAGACCAAGGAAAATTGACCTCCTGGTAGTCAAGAGATTCATTTGAGCTACACAGAGACTCATTTCGATCCATGGATCGCTCATGGTTCATTGGGTCGAGGTCTGAGTCCAAGATGTCTTGGTGAAACCAATTGTGAAGATCTTGGGGCATTTGTTGAGCAAGAACCTTCTCTTGTTGCTTCAGATTGCAACCAGGATCCTCTTCAAGGAACCTTCTAGAAACTTCTTCTCTAAGTAGGACCACTTGTGCTTGAAGACCAATAACCTTTAAGACAAAAGTAAGTGTAGCCACTTGTAAGTACACAAGAGATAATGATGCAAGACCCAAGAAAATATTTACATTTCATAGGGAAAAAAACCTGTTGCTGGAGGGAGAAGATTTGGGGAGACGCAACCGTAAATAGGATCATGGAGACGAGAGTGAGCCTCGTAAGAGATGGTTCGTACGGCGTCGCAGCGGTCATGATCAGGTAGGTGAGAAATGAGCTTAGAGAAGTTGCTGGCTCCAAACACTTTGTGAATGGCTGCAAAATTAGAAGATCCTTCTTCGTAGCAAAAGTATGGTGCAAATACACAACCTTCTATGCATTTTCTACGCAAGAACTTGCATCCTCCACATGGTGAACCTAAACTTCCCATTCTCAAAACGTAATGATCTAATTGTTAACCAAATATTATCTTGGAGGAAGATTAATATTACTAATGACTATTATATAGTGCATGCGTGTTTATACTAAAGGACTTAAGGTGGGATTTATCATAACTCAATTTGTTATTTTACATACTTGTCTCTCTAATGGCAAACAACTACAAAATTTTAGCATTTTCTTTTCCTTCAAGTTTTATATACATTGTAAAATATGTCTTATTTTTTTTATACAACTCGCGACAATATATTATTGTATTTAAACGTTTGAGGTGGAGAATATTCTTAGAAAATATTTAAGAGAACCCTATTAATATTAAGATCCGATCGTACGAGAGATTTGGTTGACGTCTATAGGACAAAACAATGAGTAAACATGAACCAAACCCAACTTGCTTTTTGTTGGGGTTATAGCTTTCTTGATTCATTGTTTACTTCATTTTTTTGATAAATAATTTAGAGTTTACTTTTAATGTTTGTTTAGTTTAATTTCTGTGTCATTTGGTAAAAGTGAATTATTCAAATAAATGTTTTGCCGCCTTAATGAATATGAAAGTGAACTATATATGTAGACGTCCAAAGAAAAAGTGAATTATGTAATACTTTTTTTTTGATAAATAATTATGTAATACTTAAAGAATATATAGAGTCATATATATAGAAACGATTGATGTACATACTGTAGATTTGAAATTATGTTAAACATCACAAGGTATTTCTAAATAGATTTTAAACATTTGCTATGCTCTCAGTTTTGATCAAACTTTACAGACTAGAAAAATAGAGACCCATGATTATCCAGCCCACATAATCATCATGAATCATGATTAGCAACAAAAATATTCCGAAATAATTGTTAAGCACAAAAGTTAGATTATTCAAAAATGATGAACAACTGTTAGTGGATTATGACTTAATGTTGGTTTAGTGGAGGTTAAAAATAGTAGGAAAAATAGAGTTTGAAGTTTGATGTATGCCGTCATTAGAGTTTTAAAGCTTTGTTTTTGACATCTTTCTTTGTGTTTTAGGATTTTAAGTGTCTTTAGTTACCCTAAGTTGTATGTTCTAGAGTTGTATGAATCATTTCAGAAAGTTTTTTTTTTTTGATAAAAATCATTTCAGAAGTTGTTAGGGGAAAAGATGGTAACAAAGGAATCATCATCGGCCACTAGATCGGTCTCACCATGACTGATCCAGGACTCCTCAAACAACCCTCATAAGCCACATCAATCAAATGCAGACTGATCCAAGATCCCTCGAAACTATATATCCCACATCAGTCAGCCTTCTAGGTCATAGATCCGACCAGCAGTGACTTTGGTCAACTAGTGACCAATCCAAATCGCAACCTACCTGATACAATAGCTGCATCGGTCACAGCATCGGCCATCCCTTCTCCCTTCATGACCGGAAAATCTCATTTATCATTGGTCATTTGCGTTCGCACTCTGTAAATCTTATTCGACTAGGAAAATAATGTTGAGCTCATCTTTTAATTGACAAACATTGCATTTGAGAGGTTGCAAAGTTTGACGTTTGCCAATAACTTTTCCAGCGTTTAGTCGCTAAAGACTGATGACTGAGTAATGGTCGCAAAAGCATATTCAAAGGTCGAAAGAAAATATAACAACTTTGTAATTGCTTATAACTAATTAGCAAGGTTCAATGATTCATAATTGTCAAGAGAGCTTCAAGGAGTAAAAATCAACATTGCAATGAATCTGCAAATCACATGTACATTAGAGGAAGACACCAAAACCTCAGACAAATGTGTGTTCTTCCATGATCTAATAAAAAACCTTCAATAGCTCTAAATAGAGATGTGAGAAAACCTGATTGATTAGTCAACTGCTTTCAAATCATTAGAAGAAGATGCCTCACCAGATTCGGAGTGTTCATGGTTATGATCATGATCATGGTGATGGTTGTTATCTTCTTCTTCGCTGTCATCCTCATCAAAAGGCTTCTGTTTGTGAAAGATGCAACATTTCTTTGAACTCTTCTTCTGCATAAACTCGTTGTCCACAGTCCCGTCTTTCCATGAAACTTTCTTCTTCTTCCTGTTCAACCGAAGCACTAATCTTTCTGTAGGTTGTGATTGAGAAACAGGGTTTTCTAATATGACAGAGGTTGTTGCTGAAGAAGAAGGCCTTGTCGCTGTGCTCATAGCTCAAGAGATAGCTTCCGATTATCTGCATAGGGAGACAAATATGATCATCAATTCTTGGCAGCTCAAGACTTGTTTCTTTGCTCTAAATTCAATAAACCAAACATCCCATAGAGGAACAAAGAACATAAAAGACCAGTTTCATAATAGTAACAACATGCTTAAACCTAGACAATGTAAAAAAACAGAGGAAACATCTGAAACCTTCAAAAAAAGCAATAGATTCACAAAAGTATGAGACATAGGAAAGTTTCAATCCTAACTCAAGTGATTCAAGGCTTTAACAAAATCGTGAATCCAATTTAGGATTCATTCTTTTGGGAAACAAGCAGATGCTAATTCTAAACCAATAAATTCGAGATCTGAACCTAATTACTTGTAAGTCAATGAGATTTCGTCGCATAAACATACACAAATCTATAATTGAGTATCAAATGTTTGCAGTAAAATAGGTCTCCCTTACCTGATTTCGATCGATCAAACAGCCAGAAACAAATAGAAAACCCTAAATCTAGCAAAAACAAAAGATTCAAAGAAGGAAATCGATGAAAAGATTAAGAGAAGAGAATCGAAGCGAACCTGGGAATCGTAATATTGCTAAGGAGGAAGAGACGTTTGTTGAAATCAATCAATGTTGACGATAGAGAGATTCAAAGATGATATAGAAGGTCATGTATCACCAGTTTTTTTTTTTTTTTTTTTTTTTTTTTTTTTTTTTTTGCAACAAATGATTTTAAATTTGGCTTAAGCGTAAAATAGAAATTGAATTGGTCATTTTTGACAACTCTCTTTCACTTCACGTCTGCAAGTGTGTCGTCGAGCTCCGGATCTCATCGGGATCTCTCACCAATCTCGCCGTCATTCTCCGTAGATCTGTTCAGCGTCCGACGCCGTTTGGCGGACTTAGGAATCTGGAGATGTCGATTTGAGAGTAAAGACTGTCTCTAAGGTTAGATTTACAAACACTTTCTCTCGCCAGCAAAATTGGAGACCAAGATCATCATGGCTGTGGTGGATGTTCACCGGTTCGCTGATTCAATTTCTTGCCATGCTTGGAGTCCTGATTACTCCAGTTAGTTTCTATCTCTATTTTGTTTCTCTTCCTTCGTTTTTAGTTTTAGAATGATATATGAGAATCTATAGTTTATCTAGTAAGATGAGGGAACTGAATTGACTTTTTGTTATTCTTATACAAATTTGTTCTCAATCCCGGTGAAACGGGGGAGTTTCCAGTCAATGCCTTTCAAGGCCCAAGTGGTTGCCTGTCGGTGTCTCTTGCTTTGACGAGGAACCACCAGCTATTTGAATTGTTTTATGCTCAAATATTTGAAAATAATGATAGATTCCGTCATACACATTCTTACTACTTTACTAGTTTAGTTTCCACTTAGCAAGAGAGCAGTTGAAAATTCTATATGAGTGTTAGGAACAGTTGGTATCTAGTATTGTACATTAGTAGTTTATGAGCTTTTCTAAATAGATGAACCCAATGTCTTTTTACATATGGTTTAACGTCTTTTTTATAGCCTGTAACATTTATGTGCTGTAACATTTGTTTGGTTTTTTCTTCTAGTGGTTGCGTTCTGTCCTAACAACAATGAAGTTCATATCTATAAATCATCTCAAGACCAGTGGCAGAGGTTACATGTCCTCCAAAAGGTGAACCTTTCTGTCTCTGTCTGAAACTAATGAACCGGGACCTCTTTCCTTTGGGAATTCTTTACTTTCATATATTTATTTATTCTCATTTTACTGACCACTTGTCACTGAAAAGTATTCTATAGAAAACTTGAATCTCCATTATAACAACTTCATGATTTCTGTTTGAATCGTTGCAGCATGACCAAATTGTTTCTGGAATAGATTGGAGCTCAAAGTCCAACAAAATCGTCACTGTTTCCCATGACAGGAACTCGTAAGTTCCAACCTTTGATTTACTTAAGAGGAAATTTTACATTTGGGTAACCTTGTACTTCGATTAATGCTACGATAAATTGCAAACCTGATATTCTTAGTTCTTCACTTTTTTAGTTTGTTAAGCTGAGTTTAAAATGCTTCTTGAAGGTACGTGTGGAGCCTCGAAGGAGGTGAATGGGTACCAACTCTTGTTATTCTTAGACTAAATCGTGCTGCACTTTGTGTTCAATGGGGTCCAAAAGGTAAATGTATCAGATCCAAATTTACTGTTTTTAGCTTAATTGTCTACGTGATATGTAATGACTTTGCCTATATTTTCTACAGCTTCTAATCTATGTCCCCATTTTTTGTTCAATACCCTTAGAGAACAAGTTTGCTGTTGGAAGTGGTGCTAAAACTGTTTGTATATGCTATTATGAGCAAGAGAATAACTGGTAATTTCTTCTTCTGATCCTAATTCTCATTATTAGTCATGGATTTTTCCTTGGCATGTTGCCTGACTTCTTTGCTACGGTTGGTGTTGTTGGTCTATGAAATGGTATTTTGTTCTGTTATGTACTGGCATGTTATTAGCACCAATTATATTTATTATCCTGAGTCCTGACATAATTGTGTATTGTGTAGAGGTTTTGGAAAGATCTGGAATGTTTGCAATTCTCACAAAGTATATTATTACTTTCATGTTAAGATTCAGTATTTTGGTGGACTGACATTGCGGGCTTTACTGTTCTCAGGTGGGTCAGTAAACTTATCCGAAAAAGGCATGAATCTTCAGTCACATCTGTTGCTTGGCATCCTAATAATGTATGTGCAATCAACACTACCCCTTGTACATTATGTGGCCAAAATAATAATCTGGCTTTCTATAGATGCTTTCTCTACCAAATATATTCTAGAAGTTGGCAACTAGATAGAGTACATAATCCCTAAAATAGAATGGCAATCTCCATTCTCCACAAACTAGTCAATCTTTTAAATCATGGTTGCTGGTATGTCTTTCCTATTGTTGTGCTCTCTGATTGTCTGTTTTGCATTAGATTCTTCTGGCAACGACATCTACGGATGGAAAATGTCGGGTATTTTCAACATTCATCAAAGGAGTTGACACAAAGTATGCTCATTACTTGAATGTCTAGTTTTAAAACATTTTCGCAAACATGAGACAGCTTCTTATTTGTCTTCACTGAATGGGCTGATACAGGGATCCAAAAGCAGGCTCACCAGCGGAAAATAAATTTGGGGAGGTTTGATTTGTGGGAAGGCTTTCCCTTTTTTTTAATAAATACTGTAATGCTTATGCCATATATCTGCTCCCTTTAGCCCCTCATCTAATGTTAGTTTTTTTCTTTCTGTTGTCTTTGTTGAAACAGCAAATTCTTCAGCTTGATCTCTCGTATTCTTGGGCATTTGGTGTGAAATGGTCTCCAAGTGGAAATACCTTAGCTTATGTAGGTCAGAATATCCTTAAGACTTTAGATGTTTGTCCACTGTGCTCTACTGAAATTATGCAATGGAACTTTAACTTGGTTGCATAATTTTTACTACCCTCTGTCTCTCTTCCCTTGTTTATGTAATCTTGTATAGGTCATAGCTCCATGATTTACTTTGTTGATGATGTTGGTCCTTCTCCTTTAGCCCAAAGCGTTGCATTCCGAGATTTGCCTCTTCGTGATGTGGGTCAGCATCCACCCTTATTTTACTTTTGAGAACCTGGTCTTCTCCCGTGTGTTATGTCTTGAACTGATATTCTATTGGGAACTTGCTATTTCAGGTCCTGTTTATTTCTGAGAAAATGATTATAGGCGTTGGATATGACAGCAACCCGATGGTATTTGCCGCAGATGATACTGGAATATGGTGTGTAGCTCTCAGAAATATCTGCTTAATTGTCTCCTTCTTGGCCATTTTTACAATCAAAACTTCAATTCTTTTATTCTTCTTAGATTACAGGCCAGATAGTTAGTTCTGAAATGATCTGCACATCGATAACAGCTTCGTTTACAAGTTTTGTTTATGGTCTGTAGGAGCTTTATCAGATACATTGGAGAGAAGAAAGCGGAATCTTCAGGTTCCAGTTACAGTTCGCAGGTACATACCAAATCTTCTTTCTTTTGTTGCAATATGTCTGGTTTTAGCCTTTAGAATAAATGTGAGTGAACTTTTAGCTTATCCCTGAATTGTTCCTCTAAGATAGTAATGTTTAAGGTTTGTGTAGTTGATCCCTTTTTTTCCGGGTTTACTACTTTCTGCTAGAGTTATTTTGTTGTGTTGTGTCTGATCGATCTTTTCATTATGTTATGTTTTCAGTTTTCGGAAGCATTTGGGAAATTCTACGGTAGTCAATCGAAGTCTGCAACAGCCAACGATACTTCTGAATCACGTGGAGGCGTTCATGATAACTGCATAAAGTAATGATTTTGTTAAGCTAACTTTGCTTTTACCAAATCATTTGCAAAAGAAAAGTATGTTAACTGTTTTACTCCATTTAATATTAGCGAGTCCTGACGCATAATTTACCTGAAACTTGCAGTTCCATTGTGTCTCTGAGCAAAGCAGGGACTCCTAAAGTAATTCGATTCAGCACTTCAGGTCAGTCACTAAATGAAAATTCATATATTACTTCATGGAATCAGCCGATTCACTTCTCCAAAAAAGCGACGGTTTCATTTGTTTGCATATCGGTTTGGTTTGTTATTTATAGGATTGGATGGCAAAATAGCCATATGGGATTTGGAGAACATGCAAGAAGAACTTGGCCATCAGTTTTAATAAACACACTATTAAAAAAAAAATCTGGATCACAAGCAAGGTTTTGATTTTGTTAACTACAATAATACGTAAAACCTTGAATGAAATTTGAGCTGTCATTAGCCTATGGATCGTTGTAAAATCTTGAATGCCTTATGAATGATTCATCACTTTTTTGTTCCTCAGATAAGCTTGTATTTAACAAATTTATTACAGTAACATCATTCGAAACTCGCAATGTCTCAGTCTCACAACTGGCAGTGTCTGGGACATTATCCCCTATGGGAGATTAATTTGTGAAAATCAAAACTAAGGGGAGTAAATGTGATAAGTCTAAATTTCCGAATTTAGTATTCACGATATAATACGAGGATTCGGGGGTAAAATAAAATAAACAAAACCTCACTCAAAGCTCAACTATGGCGGCGACGTCTTTGGCGCTAACATGCGCATCTCCTATGTTCAGAACTCGGCCTATTACCACTAGGAAGACGCTGACTACGAAGCTCTCCATTTCTAGTGGTCAGTTTCTTCAGGTCTTTCCAAAATCAGTTTCTTTTCGTGTGAATTCATTTTCTTTGATTTCTCAGCTAAATTCGTAAGAAGATGTTCTGGAAAAGAAGAAGTGCTTCTAGAAGGAATGCCACCGGAGTATTATGATGATGAATGGCAAGCTCAACAAAGAGAGAAGACGAAAGAGTTGCGGCGGATGCAACGAGAGGAAGAAGAAGAAGAGGAGAGAAAGATTGAAGAGTACCGTGAAATCGGCATGAGGTTGAAAGAGTTTCCTGAGGAAGACTTAAGGAAAGCTAGAAAGCTTGTCTCTAGCTTCATTAGAGCTGCTGAGGAAGTTGAAGAGAGAATTGAAGAAGCAGCTGAGAAAGGAGAACTTGATGAGCTTGTTCTCATGATCATTTGGAACCGACTTGACCTTGCTCGCCGCGATGTTAGTAACATCTGTTTCTTGTTCCCTTAGAATTTTGTGATCTTCTTGTTGTATTCACTCTTGTGTTGTTGTGTTACTTTTCAGGATGAGAAGGATGCCATAAGAAGTCTTGATCTTTTGTATAGAAGAGTCGAGGTTAGTGTTTCTCTGGTGATTGTCTTTATACAAGATCTTGTGCTGCTGAGTCCTTGTATCACCATCTTACATTGGATATCTTATCCAGACAGAGATCTTAAAACGGCAAGCAAGTCCTGCGATGAAACTGTTGAATGAACTTCTAAACATGCATGATGGCTTTGAAGACGATGCCTGGCTTAAGGACTGCAGAAAACTAATGGCTGACACATTCCCACGAGAAGATCCTTTCAGCATTCTAATGCCACACGGATTCGATATTGATATGGTGAGTTACCTACCCGTTTTTATTTTACTTACACCTTTGAAAACAAAAGTAATGACAGAAGACATTTTTTGTTTGCAGCATCAAGGACCGTTGCGACCTCCCATTGAGACAGACAATACCCTTTTGAGAGTAGACTTTGTAATAGAAGTGGATGCATTGCTACAGGAAGTGAGAATGGAGGAAGATGAGGAAAGTGGTAACAAGGGAGAAGGACTTGATCCTGAAGCTATAGCACTTAAGATGAAGCAGCAGGAGAAGCGTCGTACCATCCGTCAAGTTGAAGCAGTTCTTGATTTGGCAATCAACTTGAAGTGGTAGATAACATGCCATACATTTAAGTAATTATTATTTGTAGACGACCCTAGAGTGTTAATTGAAACCTCGAGAGAGAGCATTGTTCTTGTGACCCTATAAAATAAAGGCATTGAGCCAAATCTGTCACATGAGCCCAGGAATTTAACTACTGTCCTTGTTCTAAGCTACTTCCAGAGTACCTATAAACTATTAAGGCTTTTGAAAGCATAAACTAGAGTTGTAACTCAGAAGCAGATATGTCGGAATGATTGATTATATGTCTCCAAGATCATTCCTTTTCGTCCCGTAAGCAATGAAGTTGACGCTAATATCGTCTGACAATAACCATCTTCCTGTTATTGGGTCGTACACAAATCCAGCCATCTCTTTCACCTGCAATCCATAGTTTCCTGGTTATCATTTCTATCACAACGTAAATAAGTGACAATCCCATAAAGATAAACAGATGACATGAATGTATCTAATTTGTTTTAGTCAGCTTTAGATTAGTTATTGGGATCGACATGGGCGTTATTGAAGGAAGGGAAAGGGGGGGGAGAGACATTGGCTTACATCGACTGAAGCACGTTTCAGTATCATCGTAAGTTCTTCAGGAGTTACAAAACTTGACCACTGGTGCGTGCCTTTAGGAAGCTGCAAGGTGTTTTATTATAAAAACAACAAAATGTGGAACCAAGAACACATGTCGCAAAAAAAAATTCTGTGAAACTGAAGATTACCCAATGTAGAATGTACTCTGCTAAAACAATGTTTGATGCATATGCTCGCCGATAGTACGATTAACTGTAGAGAACGGGGGGGGCAAAGCTGACAACGAATTGCAGAATTTTTGCAGGGTTTGCTACATGCTCGATGACCTTCATTACAGATATCAGAAAATTTGCAATGAAAAAATGATATCAGAAGACAGAGAAAGGGACATGGAAAGGTACCTCTAAGGAAAGAACAGCATCAAACGTCCTGCCTTCATCTACTAGCTTTTCTGTAGCAAGAAAATATCGGTTAGTATTTAAACATAGGAGAGGTAACTTTAATTGATCATCATCTAAGATAGAAAAATACCTGCTGTAATACAATGGTACTCAATCGTTGAAGTCGCTGGATCCATATCCTGCAGAGACATTTTATGGACAAAAGTCAAGATAGAGAACACTAGTCTTATGCAATAATGAGAAAAGATGGTGTGTACTCTATATGATGAAGTAGTTTTCTTGAATGTAAAGCCAATGTATGAGTCATCTGTATAATCAATGATACAATAAGTAAGAGACCTTACAGCGTGAAGACGAGCAATTTTGACATTCTTATCAACAGCATCAATTCCTGTGACAGTTGCTCCCATCCTTGCTAGTGGCTTCACACACAGAAACAACAAGCCACTAGTGACCAGATCTCTTTATAATCAAACAACAATGTCATTACAAGTGTAACCCCGAACGCTCAATTAACAAGCACAAAAAGGGACATTACCAAACTCAAAAATTATTACCAATGTTATATGCTTGCTCAGAGCCTAGGGTGGTCTCATAAAAGGAAGAACAGAAAAATCATATGCCAACTAAGGTATGAAGAAACTCATGGAGAAAATAAAAATACCTCAGATAGTAGTCCACCACCGCAACCTACATCGATAAGTCTCAGTCCTTCCAAAGGCCTAACAGAACTGGGATCCTTACTGTAGAAAACAAAGTTAATCCAACATTGAAGGATAATGAAATGTAAAAAAAAAACAAAAAAAATCATCATCAATACCTGAAATGCCTACATAAGGTGGAGCGAATGAAAGCCAATCGTGTTGGATTCATTTGATGCAACCGTTTAAAGGGCCCATCAGAATGCCACCTTCATATAAGAAACACAGAGCAAAGTAATCATGTGAAGCCCTCAAAACCATGAACACACACTCATTGAGTTAATCAAGCAAATGTCTAACCGTTTACACACAACACAAGCTTCAACTGCACAAAGAAATGAGTATTATCATGGATCATCTAATGTAAACAAAACCCAATTTTCCAAAACCTCGATCCAAAAGATAAAAGGCAAATCATTTCCAAGACAAACTTAACTTTTATCCAAAGTATAGACATTTTCCTAGAAATGAAATTCATTCTCCTTTAAAGTAGATTCCTATAACAATGGCACTATAGCTATTATGTAATCGACAATAAAATGATGGAGAGACGAACCAAGTATCAGCAATGGCAGAGAATTTGGCAATTTCATTTTCATTGAGAGAAGACAATGAACTGCTTCTGCTTTTATTGACAGCATCAGTATCTGAAGTCGAAAACGCCCGCCGGTGAAGAAAACACGAAGGAGGTATGATTGGGTGAGATAAGCGAGGAACAGAAAGAAGAAGCCTTTGAAGTCGATTCATCAGACTCAACAACACCACATTTTCTACAAGAGATTTGGCTTCTAAAAAGACTAGTGGGGAAATTCAAAGTAAGAAACTTTCTGCCCTAGCTCTGCAGCTTCACTCGAGGTTAGCTCTAAAGCGAAAAGAGAAGAAGACTTTGGAAAGAGAGTGTAATATCTTGTTGAAGATTAGAATTTCAAAACGGGATCGTGAGAATCAATTTCGAAAGGCTCGAGTTCTTGGTGGAAGTTACTAAGTTATGGTATCAAAGCATGGAAACACATGGCCACATGGGTAGTGTTCTCACAATTTTTATTATGATACTCCGTTTGGAAGTGAAGAAGAAAAAAAGTTGTTGTTTTTCTAGACATATTTCTTTGAATACTAATCATTAATTTATAATTCGATTCCACAGCTCACAAATCGGTTTCTTTAACAACTCAAACGTATGAAATGATAAAGGAATCAACTTTCAAGTAATTTATACTCAAAAGGGTTCAAAAACTCCAAAGCAAACAAAATGCAAATCATAAACACACTAAAAAAACTCAACTTTTAACAACTATTTTTTTACATATAACCCAAACAAGCAAATCAAGAATTGCAGTGTCACATAACACTATACAAGCACACTAAACGCAAAGTCTGTTACCACGCTGCTGCTGCTACCGCTTGCCATTGGCCTTTGGCTGAAATATTTGCACCAGAGACCACAAAATGTCCATCCTCTGCATTACTTTGCTGCTTTGGCTCTGCAATTCATTGTCACCATCTCAATATTAGTTACTATCCATAGTAATCCAATGTTCAAGAGAAAAAGGTTCGATTTGCTTTGGAATCTCTTTCGTAAAGTGGGTAAATTCGACTACTACCTCAGTTACAAAGCATATCCATGTTTTCTCGCCCTGAGTCTCGGTGATGCCTCTTAGGATGATGAGGTCCAAGCTCCTAATCACGTTTGCTATCTCAAGAAAATGGCCACATTCTTCACATAACATCTGTCCAAAACCCAATATACTTTCAAACTAAGAATTTGATACACACCAGGGACTATAGTTCAAACAAAGATTAAACTAAACGAAAGAAGTATTACACACCTCGATAAGCACCATCCCCTGCTTGTTCAGATTCTCCACAATAATCGAGCACACTTGAAGATGACCTCCAACCTCTACTGCACTGCTGGAACCTTGCGTGCCAGTTTCCTTTTGCTGCATCTGATAGATTACATAGGTATAAGATACTTTCGATATTTACTTCTGATTTTCAGTTGAGCTTTTCTATATCTTCTCCATGTGCCCATTCTATCTTCTCATTGAAGGATTAAGAAATTTGACTTGCATCAATCGATCAAACATAACATAATATATGTCCATTTACAAACTATGGAGGCTGGAAACAAAATTTGTAGGTGAAAACAGAGATTATTAGTATCAGGAAATCTAACATTTTTACCTTTGTATTAGCACTTTTACTGAGCTTGTCAGCATGCTTAGTAACATTCTGCAAAAAAAGCATGTGCTTGATCGTGCGTTCTAGCAAAGAATCAATACTGCACTGTAAAATTTGACAAAATTATTAGCAAATAGCAAAAAAAAAAAAATTACAACTTCTGGCAACAGAAACAATAAGATCACTGGCAACTTTATCCAACTTAAAAACACTAAACCCTGTAATGGTGCAAGAAATGTTGTAACTAGGAAGAGAAAGGTCACCTTAGATCCATTAGGCACAAGTTCTCTAAGTTCCTTGATTCGATCCTGAATGAGTTGTCTGTCTCTTGGGCGAGGCCGAGAACTTTCACCAGGTTTAGCCCTCTTTCTGTTCTTCTTGGGCATCTCCAGGGATGTCTGAAACTGATCACTAGAGGAGCTCGGACACGTGGATGAGAACCCTATGGAAGAAAATGCTCCACAGATATCTGATGGATTCTGTTGGGTATCCACCTGTACCAGAGGCAGCTGATTCATAGCACTATCAATTGGATTAACAATAATATGCTTCTGTGGACCTGAGGGTTCAGCCATTTCCATGCTGGTAAGAAATGACTGTACCGATCTGCTCGACAACATGTCATCCCTGGCATTGTCATCGCTATGACACACATTAGCAACCACAGCATCTAGAAGATTCTCAGGGCCAGGGTCAAAAGTGAGCTGGCTATGACTCATATCATCTGTTGGTCTTATTGTTGAACCATGTTCAGACTTCACTTCCTCATGACCAGTGCTCGTTTGCTTGAAACCAGAGCCGAATGCCTCTAGAAGCTCGCTGCCTGCAAAAGTATACCCAGATGAGATCAAATCATCAAATCGGCTTAGCTCGCATTTCCTCCCCAGCATACACTCAGACTCCTTTAGGTATTTATTTCCTTGGTTTTCAGATAGTTGGAACACTTCATTTCGGTAAGAAATTTCTTTATCTGATCTCGTAAGCATGAAAAGTTGAGTCCAGGTCTGGATATGATTGGCCTGTTATCAATCTTTCAGCCTCAATTGCTAAAGCAGATGAGCTTGTATTGTTCAGCACATGATTCTTCAAATAAAAATGTAAATTAGGATCTAATTTTCTAGGATCTTTGTAGCCATTAGTCATCCCCACATGTGGTGCATCACTGATTATATTTGCACCTACTTGTTGCCCATGTTTGGCATCAGCCAAGTCAATAGGAAAGCCAAACGAAACACCGCTTATAGCTCCCACGACTTGGATCCTTGCACAACTTTTCCGCCCCCAACAACTTGAGCTGCCTTCTCCATCAGAAGACTTGAAGAAGGAGTATTGTAAGGCATGCTATCACTTCTTCTAGTTTGGTATTGAGTTAAAATATTTGACACCTCCACATCCATGGCTTTGTCAACTATTCCAGAGCAATCAGGAAAAGCCTCGGCATGTAAACCTTCAGTAGGTATTTTTGGCTGCAACAAAATTATACAGCACATCATGGTCCAACTCAGGAAGTCAGTGAAAGTTTGAGGAATTGTGAGAAGAACCCTAAGCACCCTACTCTCCCATTATGAAAATAAAACATGAACCCATATCTGAATGAAGAAGATCTTTACCAGACACAACGAATTGTTCATATTACATTGCATTAAATTTGCTGCATGATCTGCCAGTGGATCCTCAAGCGCCAAAAAAAAATGTCGGATATGATTCACCAAAGTCACATCTTCATCAACCTGCTCCATACAAGCACACAATAAGACCAGATACATTCATATGTCCTATTCATTAAGCGTGCAGGCTATTATTTTGTAACTGCGAACACTGTATGCAATAATAAGATCTTACTTACTTTACGCAAAGAGCCTAGCTGCACAACTCCACAGGAACCAACAGCTACTACAAGAATGGTCTGCGGAGAAGGAAGAACAGATATTTATAAAAAGGAAGTTCTTGACATTCATGTAATAGAGCAAAGAAAAATCTCAAATACCTTAACTCCAGCAGACATTTGACTCTCCCAAACGTTATGAAACTGTAAATAAAGAAAACAAATACCTGGTTTAGAAACATGAAACAAAATATATTCAATTCAAGATAGAAAGTTCCTAACCTCAAATGCTGAGTGACAGTTGTCATAATATTCCGGGAATACCCATTGATGTTCTCCAGAAACTGCAACTTGTCCTACAATCCTGTTTATATAGACATGATAAAATAATTCAACAAGAACCCCAAGATTTGTAACTAACAGTAAAAGCTCCTGCTGGTATCAAGTCCCAACTCCCAAGACAAGACATAAGCTTTGAGTTTTTCGAGATAGCCATGAAAGCCGACTTAAAAAGATGAAATGGAGGAAGAGTGAAGCAGCAAAACAATTTATTCTTACCCTTCCCCTAGAGAATAGACATGATAAGACATCTTTGCCACAGCTAAACTCAGGGGGTCATGAGCTCCATGCATGTTTTTTGGTATAACGCTGCAACCCTTAACTTCCGGTGAGTAACCCATCCCATGATTGTCATAGTAAGTATCCTCCAAGGTAAGTACCCTACAAGTATTCAATATTCTAGAAATGAGAAACTATTTGGCCAACTAAAACTCTAAACATACAAAGAAAATAGAGTGCTAACAAGACTCAAAAGTACAGAAACAGTCCTTACTAAGTCTTCAGATACTAAAAACTAAAATTGTTAACTTAAGGCTGCATTCCATATGTTCTCCCACACTAGCAAGTTGGAGAATACATATCTAGACTATACATTTCTTAAACACCCGTATTAACATAGTAAAGAGATTAGTTAAGGTGACTCACATTCGAGATCCTCGATGATTAAGTTTCCAGAACACAGCATATTTCCAGTCCGTGTTAGAGCAAAAGCTCCTCAGTATCTCTTGAGAAGTAGAACCCATTCTAAAGGGCAAATTATCAAAACTCAAAAAAGACAAATCAAGACAGGCAGAGAGTTCCTTTGATTATTTGTAGTAAGTTTGAAAACTTTGTGTCCCAATGAAGAAAAATAAAAATCAGTTTTTTACCCTTTCCCCTCCCCACCCTCTAAATAAAAAGAACCTTTTTTATCCGTTCGATCACACACAAAGTTACTAACTACCTCTGTATGAACCTCTTCCAGCTTGTTCCCTTCGTAATCCAGCTCTTGGTTTTATTGGCGGACCTACTTCATCCTGTGATATTTGCCTCTTACCCATCCCTTTCCCAAGACTTAAACTTGAATAATCGGATAACTAAAAAAACCCCAAAAGGAAACAACTTTAACACTAGCTCAAAACAATACCAAAGAACCAGACTTTTTCAAAATGGAACCAGCGAGATGGATCTGCTGCAATTACAACTCGCCATCGGAGAAATAAAGATTGAGAATTCAAAGCTAGAAAAGAAGAAGAAGAAAGCAGAGAGAAAGAGAAGAGAGTTTAGCTTATGTCAGAAGACATTGATTCTGTTCAAGAGTTGATCTCAGCATACTCTGCATCACTTAAAAAAACTTACAATCTCAGCTGAGAAATTCGCCGAAAAAGTGAAAGAACAGAGAGAGAGAGATGAGCCTTAGGCAGAGTTGGTAGCTAAAAGACGTTCCTTTTTTAAAGGAAGAAGAAGAAAACGTCTGGCAAGTAAGCGGGCGAATCACGCACCATGCTCATTTTAGCAATGTAAAAGGAGGGATCGGTGTGCGCATTTTAGCAACTGATGGTAGTGGGAAGGTGAGTGTGTGTTTGAATTGAGGGTATGTGGATTTTTATGAAGGAGATAGGATCTCTGTAATAGTCTCTAATGGCCAGCAAAATGATTCACCAACTGAATTTTTGCTTCCTTCTTACTTTAATTTTTTTTACCTTCAATTCTCATTTTAAATAATAAATAATAAATAACAAAATATTTACATTTCTGGTCATTATGCTAATTTCGGTTTCATGTTGTTTCAAACTTTCCAAAATCAATAAATTAATATATTTTTGGACTATTTTTTTATATACAAATTCATCAAACATATTGAACTCATTTTTTTTGTTCTTATGAATGTCTTAACAAACATCTGCTAGGCAATATTAAAATCGTTGATTTTGTATACAAGTTGAAGGTTTGGGTACTTTTGATTACCCTATTCATGCATCTAGAAGTTTATGAAATCGTTTTTTAAATGTTTTTTTTAATGATGATGCAACAACGATACTAGTACAAACTATTAGACTATATGTTTTTGTTTCCATTTTTAATATATTGTATTTTTAATATATTGTATGTTTAATATCATAGATTTTAAACTGTAGATGGTTTAGATTATAAAATGTTTCTTATATATTCACAAGGTAAATTTTTTGAAACAATTACTAGTGTCCGGTGGTGTCAGAACTTTAAAAACTTTATTTTTCCCAATGAATTTGTGGATATTCAGCTTTTACAAAAATATAATTTCATTTGCCAATATAAAGGTGAAACATATTGGACTTTATAAGTTGTCCATACATATTCTCACATTATGATTAAATATATCTCTCCTTTTATTTACCTTTTTGTATTGTCAACAAAAATCCATTGTCTTTTTCATACTCACTCATTTTGTCTTGTTTACCATAATCATCCTTGGACAAAGGAAATAGCCATCGAATAATTAATGTGCTGGCCTATGTTAGTTTTGGCTGCGGGTCCATTATTAACCAAAATTACGTAACTATTTATCACAGTTTTTCGTCAAAACTTAAATTCACCTTTAAATTGAATATTGATATTACTTTGTAAACTTATATAGACAGCAGAGAAACTCCAGTGCTTAGAGTAGGATGCTCAATCCAAATAATTATTAAACCAAACCGGCTCAATCTAAAAATGAACCGAAACAATACTTACTCCACAAACAAACAAAATCTTAATTTGACTATAGTCCCATTTTACCTTTTTTATATTCAATAAACGAAGGCCCAGTGAACAAAACCAAAGGAGTAAAATACTGAACCAAAACTTTTAAAAGAAAGAAGGATAACGAACATTAAAATCGCATCAACCCGATTCATATTTGTGTCATGCAGTTATAGGTTGACAATATTATTTCAAATTGGAAGAATTAAAAATCGAAAACCTAACCAAAATCTAGATTGAGCTTTTCTAATTGTAATTATCCATAAATTGTTTGCAGCGATAAATTTTTTAAAATCTATGAGCATTATTTAAAAGAAAAAATGGTTAGGCTCGACTTGACCGCCTAGAAGTATGTCTTAAATTGAAAATAAATTATCTAATTAACACCATGGCATGTCTCTCATCTTTTCATGACTTGTAGCTTGGTCTTGAAGGTCACCTAGCTTGCAAAAGCAAAATAACAGAATGGTTAAGTAAATAAAAGCATAATGATTGAGGAAAAATGAAACACTAAAAAATGAGTAAACATAGATCATATCTTAGTGCATCAATAGATGTTTTCAGTGACATACTAAATTACCTTTCATATTCCTTATCAAAGCTTTTTAACTAGTGTAGATGAATGTTTCATGATTCTCAAAAACTGAATACAAACTTATTCAAAATGTTGGACTTTCGAATAAAAGAGATCCATAGTTCAGT
>CM051377.1:11916116-12003514 GCA_028015245.1 Cardamine occulta | reverse complement strand
TACGCGGATTCGGGGGTAAAATAAAATAAACAAAACCTCACTCAAAGCTCAACTATGGCGGCGACGTCTTTGGCGCTAACATGCGCATCTCCTATGTTCAGAACTCGGCCTATTACCACTAGGGAAGACGCTGACTACGAAGCTCTCCATTTCTAGTGGTCCGTTTCTTCAGGTCTTTCCAAAATCAGTTTCTTTTCGTGTGAATTCATTTTCTTTGATTTCTCAGCTAAATTCGTAAGAAGATGTTCTGGAAAAGAAGAAGTGCTTCTAGAAGGAATGCCACCGGAGTATTATGATGATGAATGGCAAGCTCAACAAAGAGAGAAGACGAAAGAGTTGCGGCGGATGCAACGAGAGGAAGAAGAAGAAGAGGAGAGAAAGATTGAAGAGTACCGTGAAATCGGCATGAGGTTGAAAGAGTTTCCTGAGGAAGACTTAAGGAAAGCTAGAAAGCTTGTCTCTAGCTTCATTAGAGCTGCTGAGGAAGTTGAAGAGAGAATTGAAGAAGCAGCTGAGAAAGGAGAACTTGATGAGCTTGTTCTCATGATCATTTTGGAACCGACTTGACCTTGCTCGCCGCGATGTTAGTAACATCTGTTTCTTGTTCCTTAGAATTTTGTGATCTTCTTGTTGTATTCACTCTTGTGTTGTTGTGTTACTTTTCAGGATGAGAAGGATGCCATAAGAAGTCTTGATCTTTTGTATAGAAGAGTCGAGGTTAGTGTTTCTCTGGTGATTGTCTTTATACAAGATCTTGTGCTGCTGAGTCCTTGTATCACCATCTTACATTGGATATCTTATCCAGACAGAGATCTTAAAACGGCAAGCAAGTCCTGCGATGAAACTGTTGAATGAACTTCTAAACATGCATGATGGCTTTGAAGACGATGCCTGGCTTAAGGACTGCAGAAAACTAATGGCTGACACATTCCCACGAGAAGATCCTTTCAGCATTCTAATGCCACACGGATTCGATATTGATATGGTGAGTTACCTACCCGTTTTTATTTTACTTACACCTTTGAAAACAAAAGTAATGACAGAAGACATTTTTTGTTTGCAGCATCAAGGACCGTTGCGACCTCCCATTGAGACAGACAATACCCTTTTGAGAGTAGACTTTGTAATAGAAGTGGATGCATTGCTACAGGAAGTGAGAATGGAGGAAGATGAGGAAAGTGGTAACAAGGGAGAAGGACTTGATCCTGAAGCTATAGCACTTAAGATGAAGCAGCAGGAGAAGCGTCGTACCATCCGTCAAGTTGAAGCAGTTCTTGATTTGGCAATCAACTTGAAGTGGTAGATAACATGCCATACATTTAAGTAATTATTATTTGTAGACGACCCTAGAGTGTTAATTGAAACCTCGAGAGAGAGCATTGTTCTTGTGACCCTATAAAATAAAGGCATTGAGCCAAATCTGTCACATGAGCCCAGGAATTTAACTACTGTCCTTGTTCTAAGCTACTTCCAGAGTACCTATAAACTATTAAGGCTTTTGAAAGCATAAACTAGAGTTGTAACTCAGAAGCAGATATGTCGGAATGATTGATTATATGTCTCCAAGATCATTCCTTTTCGTCCCGTAAGCAATGAAGTTGACGCTAATATCGTCTGACAATAACCATCTTCCTGTTATTGGGTCGTACACAAATCCAGCCATCTCTTTCACCTGCAATCCATAGTTTCCTGGTTATCATTTCTATCACAACGTAAATAAGTGACAATCCCATAAAGATAAACAGATGACATGAATGTATCTAATTTGTTTTAGTCAGCTTTAGATTAGTTATTGGGATCGACATGGGCGTTATTGAAGGAAGGGGAAAGGGGGGGGGGGGGGGGAGAGATATTGGCTTACATCGACTGAAGCACGTTTCAGTATCATCGTAAGTTCTTCAGGAGTTACAAAACTTGACCACTGGTGCGTGCCTTTAGGAAGCTGCAAGGTGTTTTATTATAAAAACAACAAAATGTGGAACCAAGAACACATGTCGCAAAAAAAAAATTCTGTGAAACTGAAGATTACCCAATGTAGAATGTACTCTGCTAAAACAATGTTTGATGCATATGCTCGCATAGTACGATTAACTGTAGAAACTATCGTGGCCCCGTTGGGGACGGTCAAAGCTGACAACGAATTGCAGAATTCTGCAGGGTTTGCTACATGCTCGATGACCTTCATTACAGATATCAGAAAATTTGCAATGAAAAAATGATATCAGAAGACAGAGAAAGGGACATGGAAAGGTACCTCTAAGGAAAGAACAGCATCAAACGTCCTGCCTTCATCTACTAGCTTTTCTGTAGCAAGAAAATATCGGTTAGTATTTAAACATAGGAGAGGTAACTTTAATTGATCATCATCTAAGATAGAAAAATACCTGCTGTAATACAATGGTACTCAATCGTTGAAGTCGCTGGATCCATATCCTGCAGAGACATTTTATGGACAAAAGTCAAGATAGAGAACACTAGTCTTATGCAATAATGAGAAAAGATGGTGTGTACTCTATATGATGAAGTAGTTTTCTTGAATGTAAAGCCAATGTATGAGTCATCTGTATAATCAATGATACAATAAGTAAGAGACCTTACAGCGTGAAGACGAGCAATTTTGACATTCTTATCAACAGCATCAATTCCTGTGACAGTTGCTCCCATCCTTGCTAGTGGCTTCACACACAGAAACAACAAGCCACTAGTGACCAGATCTCTTTATAATCAAACAACAATGTCATTACAAGTGTAACCCCGAACGCTCAATTAACAAGCACAAAAAGGGACATTACCAAACTCAAAAATTATTACCAATGTTATATGCTTGCTCAGAGCCTAGGGTGGTCTCATAAAAGGAAGAACAGAAAAATCATATGCCAACTAAGGTATGAAGAAACTCATGGAGAAAATAAAAATACCTCAGATAGTAGTCCACCACCGCAACCTACATCGATAAGTCTCAGTCCTTCCAAAGGCCTAACAGAACTGGGATCCTTACTGTAGAAAACAAAGTTAATCCAACATTGAAGGATAATGAAATGTAAAAAAAAAACAAAAAAAATCATCATCAATACCTGAAATGCCTACATAAGGTGGAGCGAATGAAAGCCAATCGTGTTGGATTCATTTGATGCAACCGTTTAAAGGGCCCATCAGAATGCCACCTTCATATAAGAAACACAGAGCAAAGTAATCATGTGAAGCCCTCAAAACCATGAACACACACTCATTGAGTTAATCAAGCAAATGTCTAACCGTTTACACACAACACAAGCTTCAACTGCACAAAGAAATGAGTATTATCATGGATCATCTAATGTAAACAAAACCCAATTTTCCAAAACCTCGATCCAAAAGATAAAAAGGCAAATCATTTCCAAGACAAACTTAACTTTTATCCAAAGTATAGACATTTTCCTAGAAATGAAATTCATTCTCCTTTAAAGTAGATTCCTATAACAATGGCACTATAGCTATTAGGTAATGGACAATAAAATGAGGGAGAGACGAACCAAGGATCAGCGATGGCAGAGAAGTTGGCAATTTCATTTTCGTGGGGAGAAGACAATGAACTGCGTCTGCGGGTATTGAGAGCATCATTATCTGAGGGCGAAAAGGCCCGCCGGTGAAGAAAACACGAAGGAGGTATGGATTGGGTGAGACAAGCGAGGAACAGAAAGAAGAAGACTTTGAAGTCGATTCATCAGACTCAACAACACCACATCTTCTACAAGAGATTTGGCTTCTAAAAAGACTAGTGGGGAAATTCAAAGTAAGAAACTTTCTGCCCTAGCTCTGCAGCTTCACTCGAGGTTAGCTCTAAAGCGAAAAGAGAAGAAGACTTTGGAAAGAGAGTGTAATATCTTGTTGAAGATTAGAATTTCAAAACGGGATCGTGAGAATCAATTTCGAAAGGCTCGAGTTCTTGGTGGAAGTTACTAAGTTATGGTATCAAAGCATGGAAACACATGGCCACATGGGTAGTGTTCTCACAATTTTTATTATGATACTCCGTTTGGAAGTGAAGAAGAAAAAAAGTTGTTGTTTTTCTAGACATATTTCTTTGAATACTAATCATTAATTTATAATTCGATTCCACAGCTCACAAATCGGTTTCTTTAACAACTCAAACGTATGAAATGATAAAGGAATCAACTTTCAAGTAATTTATACTCAAAAGGGTTCAAAAACTCCAAAGCAAACAAAATGCAAATCATAAACACACTAAAAAAACTCAACTTTTAACAACTATTTTTTTACATATAACCCAAACAAGCAAATCAAGAATTGCAGTGTCACATAACACTATACAAGCACACTAAACGCAAAGTCTGTTACCACGCTGCTGCTGCTACCGCTTGCCATTGGCCTTTGGCTGAAATATTTGCACCAGAGACCACAAAATGTCCATCCTCTGCATTACTTTGCTGCTTTGGCTCTGCAATTCATTGTCACCATCTCAATATTAGTTACTATCCATAGTAATCCAATGTTCAAGAGAAAAAGGTTCGATTTGCTTTGGAATCTCTTTAGTAAAAGTGGGTAAATTCGACTACTACCTCAGTTACAAAGCATATCCATGTTTTCTCGCCCTGAGTCTCGGTGATGCCTCTTAGGATGATGAGGTCCAAGCTCCTAATCACGTTTGCTATCTCAAGAAAATGGCCACATTCTTCACATAACATCTGTCCAAAACCCAATATACTTTCAAACTAAGAATTTGATACACACCAGGGACTATAGTTCAAACAAAGATTAAACTAAACGAAAGAAGTATTACACACCTCGATAAGCACCATCCCCTGCTTGTTCAGATTCTCCACAATAATCGAGCACACTTGAAGATGACCTCCAACCTCTACTGCACTGCTGGAACCTTGCGTGCCAGTTTCCTTTTGCTGCATCTGATAGATTACATAGGTATAAGATACTTTCGATATTTACTTCTGATTTTCAGTTGAGCTTTTCTATATCTTCTCCATGTGCCCATTCTATCTTCTCATTGAAGGATTAAGAAATTTGACTTGCATCAATCGATCAAACATAACATAATATATGTCCATTTACAAACTATGGAGGCTGGAAACAAAATTTGTAGGTGAAAACAGAGATTATTAGTATCAGGAAATCTAACATTTTTACCTTTGTATTAGCACTTTTACTGAGCTTGTCAGCATGCTTAGTAACATTCTGCAAAAAAAGCATGTGCTTGATCGTGCGTTCTAGCAAAGAATCAATACTGCACTGTAAAATTTGACAAAATTATTAGCAAATAGCAAAAAAAAAAAAAAATTACAACTTCTGGCAACAGAAACAATAAGATCACTGGCAACTTTATCCAACTTAAAAACACTAAACCCTGTAATGGTGCAAGAAATGTTGTAACTAGGAAGAGAAAGGTCACCTTAGATCCATTAGGCACAAGTTCTCTAAGTTCCTTGATTCGATCCTGAATGAGTTGTCTGTCTCTTGGGCGAGGCCGAGAACTTTCACCAGGTTTAGCCCTCTTTCTGTTCTTCTTGGGCATCTCCAGGGATGTCTGAAACTGATCACTAGAGGAGCTCGGACACGTGGATGAGAACCCTATGGAAGAAAATGCTCCACAGATATCTGATGGATTCTGTTGGGTATCCACCTGTACCAGAGGCAGCTGATTCATAGCACTATCAATTGGATTAACAATAATATGCTTCTGTGGACCTGAGGGTTCAGCCATTTCCATGCTGGTAAGAAATGACTGTACCGATCTGCTCGACAACATGTCATCCCTGGCATTGTCATCGCTATGACACACATTAGCAACCACAGCATCTAGAAGATTCTCAGGGCCAGGGTCAAAAGTGAGCTGGCTATGACTCATATCATCTGTTGGTCTTATTGTTGAACCATGTTCAGACTTCACTTCCTCATGACCAGTGCTCGTTTGCTTGAAACCAGAGCCGAATGCCTCTAGAAGCTCGCTGCCTGCAAAAGTATACCCAGATGAGATCAAATCATCAAATCGGCTTAGCTCGCATTTCCTCCCCAGCATACACTCAGACTCCTTTAGGTATTTATTTCCTTGGTTTTCAGATAGTTGGAACACTTCATTTCGGTAAGAAATTTCTTTATCTGATCTCGACGAAGCATGAAAAGTTGAGTCCAGGTCTGGATATGATTGGCCTGTTATCAATCTTTCAGCCTCAATTGCTAAAGCAGATGAGCTTGTATTGTTCAGCACATGATTCTTCAAATAAAAATGTAAATTAGGATCTAATTTTCTAGGATCTTTGTAGCCATTAGTCATCCCCACATGTGGTGCATCACTGATTATATTTGCACCTACTTGTTGCCCATGTTTGGCATCAGCCAAGTCAATAGGAAAGCCAAACGAAACACCGCTATAGCTCCCGCACATGGATCCTTGCACAACTTCACGACCACCAACAACTTGAGCTGCCTTCTCCATCAGAAGACTTGAAGAAGGAGTATTGTAAGGCATGCTATCACTTCTTCTAGTTTGGTATTGAGTTAAAATATTTGACACCTCCACATCCATGGCTTTGTCAACTATTCCAGAGCAATCAGGAAAAGCCTCGGCATGTAAACCTTCAGTAGGTATTTTTGGCTGCAACAAAATTATACAGCACATCATGGTCCAACTCAGGAAGTCAGTGAAAGTTTGAGGAATTGTGAGAAGAACCCTAAGCACCCTACTCTCCCATTATGAAAATAAAACATGAACCCATATCTGAATGAAGAAGATCTTTACCAGACACAACGAATTGTTCATATTACATTGCATTAAATTTGCTGCATGATCTGCCAGTGGATCCTCAAGCGCCAAAAAAAAATGTCGGATATGATTCACCAAAGTCACATCTTCATCAACCTGCTCCATACAAGCACACAATAAGACCAGATACATTCATATGTCCTATTCATTAAGCGTGCAGGCTATTATTTTGTAACTTCTAACACTTTATTCAATAATACGATCTTACTTACTTTTACGAAAAGAGCCTAGCTGCACAACTCCACAGGAACCAACAGCTACTACAAGAATGGTCTGCGGAGAAGGAAGAACAGATATTTATAAAAAGGAAGTTCTTGACATTCATGTAATAGAGCAAAGAAAAATCTCAAATACCTTAACTCCAGCAGACATTTGACTCTCCCAAACGTTATGAAACTGTAAATAAAGAAAACAAATACCTGGTTTAGAAACATGAAACAAAATATATTCAATTCAAGATAGAAAGTTCCTAACCTCAAATGCTGAGTGACAGTTGTCATAATATTCCGGGAATACCCATTGATGTTCTCCAGAAACTGCAACTTGTCCTACAATCCTGTTTATATAGACATGATAAAATAATTCAACAAGAACCCCAAGATTTGTAACTAACAGTAAAAGCTCCTGCTGGTATCAAGTCCCAACTCCCAAGACAAGACATAAGCTTTGAGTTTTTCGAGATAGCCATGAAAGCCGACTTAAAAAGATGAAATGGAGGAAGAGTGAAGCAGCAAAACAATTTATTCTTACCCTTCCCTAGAGAATAGACATGATAAGACATCTTTGCCACAGCTAAACTCAGGGGGTCATGAGCTCCATGCATGTTTTTTGGTATAACGCTGCAACCCTTAACTTCCGGTGAGTAACCCATCCCATGATTGTCATAGTAAGTATCCTCCAAGGTAAGTACCCTACAAGTATTCAATATTCTAGAAATGAGAAACTATTTGGCCAACTAAAACTCTAAACATACAAAGAAAATAGAGTGCTAACAAGACTCAAAAGTACAGAAACAGTCCTTACTAAGTCTTCAGATACTAAAAACTAAAATTGTTAACTTAAGGCTGCATTCCATATGTTCTCCCACACTAGCAAGTTGGAGAATACATATCTAGACTATACATTTCTTAAACACCCGTATTAACATAGTAAAGAGATTAGTTAAGGTGACTCACATTCGAGATCCTCGATGATTAAGTTTCCAGAACACAGCATATTTCCAGTCCGTGTTAGAGCAAAAGCTCCTCAGTATCTCTTGAGAAGTAGAACCCATTCTAAAGGGCAAATTATCAAAACTCAAAAAAGACAAATCAAGACAGGCAGAGAGTTCCTTTGATTATTTGTAGTAAGTTTGAAAACTTTGTGTCCCAATGAAGAAAAATAAAAATCAGTTTTTTACCCTTTCCCCTCCCCACCCTCTAAATAAAAAGAACTTTTTTTTATCCGTTCGATCACACACAAAGTTACTAACTGCCTCTGTATGAACCTCTTCCAGCTTGTTCCCTTCGTAATCCGGCTCTTGGTTTTATTGGCGGACCTACTTCATCCTGTGATATTTGCCTCTTACCCATCCCTTTCCCAAGACTTAAACTTGAATAATCGGATAACTAAAAAAACCCCAAAAGGAAACAACTTTAACACTAGCTCAAAACAATACCAAAGAACCAGACTTTTTCAAAATGGAACCAGCGAGATGGATCTGCTGCAATTACAACTCGCCATCGGAGAAATAAAGATTGAGAATTCAAAGCTAGAAAAGAAGAAGAAGAAAGCAGAGAGAAAGAGAAGAGAGTTTAGCTTATGTCAGAAGACATTGATTCTGTTCCAGAGTTGATCTCAGCATACTCTGCATCACTTAAAAAAACTTACAATCTCAGCTGAGAAATTCGCCGAAAAAGTGAAAGAACAGAGAGAGAGATGAGCCTTAGGCAGAGTTGGTAGCTAAAAGACGTTCCTTTTTAAAGGAAAGAAGAAGAAAACGTCTGGCAAGTAAGCGGGCGAATCACGCACCATGCTCATTTTAGCAATGTAAAAGGAGGGATCGGTGTGCGCATTTTAGCAACTGATGGTAGTGGGAAGGTGAGTGTGTGTTTGAATTGAGGGTATGTGGATTTTTATGAAGGAGATAGGATATCTCTAATAGTCTCTAATGGCCAGCAAAATGATTCACCAACTGAATTTTTGCTTCCTTCTTACTTTAATTTTTTTACCTTCAATTCTCATTTTAAATAATAAATAACAAATTATTTACATTTCTGCTCATTATGCTAATTTCGGTTTCATGTTGTTTCAAACTTTCCAAAATCAATAAATTAATATATTTTTGGACTATTTTTTTATATACAAATTCATCAAACATATTGAACTCATTTTTTTTGTTCTTATGAATGTCTTAACAAACATCTGCTAGGCAATATTAAAATCGTTGATTTTGTATACAAGTTGAAGGTTTGGGTACTTTTGATTACCCTATTCATGCATCTAGAAGTTTATGAAATCGTTTTTTAAATGTTTTTTTTAATGATGATGCAACAACGATACTAGTACAAACTATTAGACTATATGTTTTTGTTTCCATTTTTAATATATTGTATTTTTAATATATTGTATGTTTAATATCATAGATTTTAAACTGTAGATGGTTTAGATTATAAAATGTTTCTTATATATTCACAAGGTAAATTTTTTGAAACAATTACTAGTGTCCGGTGGTGTCAGAACTTTAAAAACTTTATTTTTCCCAATGAATTTGTGGATATTCAGCTTTTACAAAAATATAATTTCATTTGCCAATATAAAGGTGAAACATATTGGACTTTATAAGTTGTCCATACATATTCTCACATTATGATTAAATATATCTCTCCTTTTATTTACCTTTTTGTATTGTCAACAAAAATCCATTGTCTTTTTCATACTCACTCATTTTGTCTTGTTTACCATAATCATCCTTGGACAAAGGAAATAGCCATCGAATAATTAATGTGCTGGCCTATGTTAGTTTTGGCTGCGGGTCCATTATTAACCAAAATTACGTAACTATTTATCACAGTTTTTCGTCAAAACTTAAATTCACCTTTAAATTGAATATTGATATTACTTTGTAAACTTATATAGACAGCAGAGAAACTCCAGTGCTTAGAGTAGGATGCTCAATCCAAATAATTATTAAACCAAACCGGCTCAATCTAAAAATGAACCGAAACAATACTTACTCCACAAACAAACAAAATCTTAATTTGACTATAGTCCCATTTTACCTTTTTTATATTCAATAAACGAAGGCCCAGTGAACAAAACCAAAGGAGTAAAATACTGAACCAAAACTTTTAAAAGAAAGAAGGATAACGAACATTAAAATCGCATCAACCCGATTCATATTTGTGTCATGCAGTTATAGGTTGACAATATTATTTCAAATTGGAAGAATTAAAAATCGAAAACCTAACCAAAATCTAGATTGAGCTTTTCTAATTGTAATTATCCATAAATTGTTTGCAGCGATAAATTTTTAAAATCTATGAGCATTATTTAAAAGAAAAAAATGGTTAGGCTCGACTTGACCGCCTAGAAGTATGTCTTAAATTGAAAATAAATTATCTAATTAACACCATGGCATGTCTCTCATCTTTTCATGACTTGTAGCTTGGTCTTGAAGGTCACCTAGCTTGCAAAAGCAAAATAACAGAATGGTTAAGTAAATAAAAGCATAATGATTGAGGAAAAATGAAACACTAAAAAATGAGTAAACATAGATCATATCTTAGTGCATCAATAGATGTTTTCAGTGACATACTAAATTACCTTTCATATTCCTTATCAAAGCTTTTTAACTAGTGTAGATGAATGTTTCATGATTCTCAAAAACTGAATACAAACTTATTCAAAATGTTGGACTTTCGAATAAAAGAGATCCATAGTTCAGTTTAATAATTCAGCAACAAAACCTGTGTCATTTCGGAATTGTGGTCTAAAACAACAAGTATGTCTCTGTTTCACTAGGCTATAGCTATTCCAAGTCCAACTTATTAAAAAAAATCATTCCCCACTATGAATAAAATCTTTGTAAATATACGTATATTGGCAATTCACAAGTGTGACCGTTTGGTAAGTTCATAAAGAACCCAAGGTAGAGATTATTTTGAAATGTGTATAATCTGATTTTGAGTTTCACTTGGAAATTAAAATGATGATGTTTTACAATTGATTGCTCATTATATTTTATCTTGAGGCTCCTATTGTATGCTCTCATGACTTGTTTCCATCAATATGTTCTAATGCAACGCACCAACTCAACATCTCTTTCCCCTTTTCATCATTTTTATCTTTTACTTCTTTAGCTGGGATTCAATTAATAACCCATATAAGTATATTATCCTTCATTTTTAATCATTCTTTTTCCCCACTTTATTTCTTTTTGGTCAATTATTTCCATTGTAAAATTCTAAATATTATAAAATTATTCTAAACATTTTATTAAGATTACGTATATATATGGAGAATTTTTATTAAATATTCACGACGTCGTCGCCTTTGAAGTAAGTCATTGAGAATTTGAGATTTGAGATTTTGCTAAAGATTGTTTGAAGAAAACTCATCTTAATAATAGTTCATGAAGTCGCCACCTTCCCGTTAATAATCTTTTTTCTTTAAGCACAATAGCATGTATAATTAATTTTGTAAATTCTTTTTTTTTTGTAATTTTGTAAATTCTTTGTTTTAATATATATATATATATATATATATATATATATCGCGATCGGTTGGATGAGAAATCAGCTTTGTTGAAATTCTTTATTTGTACGTAAGAAAATATTATTCCTCTAGTTTTTAAAGCTGAAAATATTTAATTTCGCCTGCTAACTGTGACTTTAGAATTAGAGCGCTTGTATTTAATAGAATAACAAATTTAGAGAGCCTACTACATAGGAAAAAAAGAAGGATATAGGTGCACTTTTGCTCTATATTCATAATTTTTATATTCCACCGAAAATATATTTATTGATTTATATTTGTTACCAAAAGTTGGTATTAATTAGATCAAGCATGCTTATATCAAATTGTTTCAATGTCTTTTAATCAAAAAGCTTTTGATAATAATGTTTTCATGGACAACGTTTGATGACTTGGTCCGTAACCGATAAGCCATGCAAGTAATTCCTTTAATTATTTGGTTCGGAATTAAAGGAATTACATTTGGTTTAAGACTTTAAGTGATTCTTATTCTGCTGCTCAATACTTTTATAAGAAAACATGTTTCACAAGGCTTCGTAGTTTTAAGGGAAAATATGCGCATGAATTTTACCACGCCGATATGCATCGTTTTGGAACCCTTTCTGTTGTTTATTTATTTATTTATTATTTTTTTTTTTATTTTTTTCGAAACCCTTTCTGTTGTTGTGGTATTTTTTTTTTTTTTAAATGGTTATGATATTTAGATATATATATATATATTAGACAATTTTCATAAATTTATAGTTAAACGAAGTTTTCCTCTACTAGACGCTCAACTAGTAAATTTAATCGGTATTATAAAATATTAAATATTAGCTCTATGTTTAGAACAGAGGCGGTCCAATAAATTTGGAGGGTCTGTGCTAATAAAAAAAGTTTGGCCTTTTTACTATACTAAATTTTTTTTTTAATTTGAACCCTAATTAGATTTTAAAAATAACCCAAAAAATTTTGCGTCCCGCCAAATGTTTCACTTGCACATCCCATAAATCGCCCCTGGTTTAGAAGAAAACAAATTTAAGTTCCTGCAGTAGCAAAGAGGATAAAATGAAGGTGGGATATTCTCATATTCATATTCTTTATGCCAGAGAAAATTAAAGAATCATAAAAATAGAGACAAATCGATTCCAAAGTTAGGGTTTTGAAGGTTTCTCCAAAAAGGGAATTGGGTCAGAAATTGCTTAAAAGAGTGGCAAAGATCTGTTTGTCGTTTGTAAAATATTTTTATATAATATATTAATATTACTGTTTGGGAAAGGCTTTTTCAAAGGAAAACAATGAGACTTAGGAATGTATGATGGGACTAGTTGTGGTCCATACAAGATCTAAGGAATCTAATAATTATTGTCCTTATAAAGGAAAAATAAATCTCACTCAATCTCTCTGTACAAATTCCATTTTTGCTTCTCCATCTTTCTTCTTCTGAATTCTGAAATATATTTTTTTGGCACATTGACCCTGAAAATTCAAAACCTATCTCACCAAGTGATATCCTCCATTTTTTTTTCTTTGATGTATCATATTGCTCTTTTTATATCAAGTTTTTGTTTGTATTTCACTTATTTCATTTATGATAGGTTATTTATAGTACTATGTTAAATTTAATCATTAGTATTGATGGCATGGACAGAGTAAAATGGAGCTTTGTAGGTTGTAACTTGTAAGATGTCTAGAGTCAATAAAGATGACCGGCCTATAAAACCAAATTATTAATTGTTAATAGTAAGAATAGCTTGTATTAATTTCTAATCTAGAGCTCAAAAATCAGTAGTCATAAATAACTAAATAAAAATTGAAACAAAAGTTAATGAAAAAACGAAATTGTGAGTTTTATAAAAAAAAAACTATACTTATAATATATCTAACCCAAAAACACTCTCGGTTAGCTTTGGTTCCAAACACTTGACCTTTTAAACAGAATAAATGGCCTTATCCTTGAGAAGCCCATTAGTTAAGCCCATAATCATGCCCTCATAGGCTCATAATCTCTTTTTCTTACTTGTGGAGAAGAGTTACTGAAGTGGTTCGATGAAGGTAACTTGGATCCAAAATAGCTGGTTATTGCCGTGTAGGGTACAAGTTCAAATCGAAGAGCGTCAATGGTAACTTATATAAAAATGTCTAACGGATTTGGGAGAATGCATTCAAATACATAACACAATTAGTCATCAAGGATTTAGATATGTCAGCAATTGTTCTATTAAGCTTTCTGATATAAAACATGCATGAAATGATACTTATTAGAAAAATGATTTAATGGTCGAAAATAGATAAAAACACCTTCCTAAATAGTTTGGAATCATCTACTTGTTTTCACCCTTTTACACTTACCATACTTTATATCTACCTAATCTCTCTACACACCTTTTCTCATAAATAGACTCTCATATTAGAATTGGTTGAAAAAAATAAGAAAAGTACTGATATACAAATTTTGTATAGGCTATATAGTCAATGCCACGACTATATTATTTACGAAGATGTTTATTCCAACCGTTGTTTTTGCTTGATACTTTCATATTCTCTCTTTCAATAAACATGTTTTCTCTTCTTCTTTTTGGTGTTAATTTGATTAAAAATTAAAATAAAATTTTGTTGTTTTATATATTTGGGGAAAATGATATTTGCATTAGGTGCATCTTAAGAAGAAAACATATCTTTGTTTTTTTTCATTTTTTAGTTTGTTTTGAATCTTGTGGATCTTTTCTCCTTTTTTCCCAATAAATTTTTGTAGTTATTTTTATACTTTTTATATACGAGCGTCTTCTCTGTTAAACAAAAACTGTAACAAATATTTGATAAAGATGACTATTATTAGAAGATTTACAATTATCGTTAGTTTCTATTGTGAATGAAATTATAAGTTGTGTTGGACAAATTTAGCTTTATGCAGTGAACCAAGTTTAATTCTACAATTTCTTTTGAAAAATTAGTTTATGTTTAGATCAAATTTAAGTATTTAGTATCTTTAACTATATCGTGGGCCAAATTTAGTTTTTTTTTTTCTTTTTCAAGTTTAGTTTATTAAAAAAAAGGAACTTTAGCTCAGCTCGTGTACCAAATGAAGTTTGAGATTTTATGTGGGCAAGTTAGTTCATAATGGACAAAATTTTGATGTTTAATTTAAAAATGTATATTAAAGAATTTGTAGTCTTGAAATATGAGGAAATATAATTTACGTTATATAGTGGGTCAAGTTTATGTCTTTCATTTTAATTGACACAATGAACCAAGTTTATGTCTTCAGTTTCATGTTGTTATTCAAATTTAATATTTAGTTTCAGTGGACATATTAATCATATCGTCGACCAAATTAAATTTAATAGTTTTGTAAAATAATTAGTTCATATCATGGACCAAATAAAGTTTGAGATTTTATGTGCATAATATAGTTCATGATGGACCAAACTTAGATGTTGAATTTTCGTAAATATCTAAGAAAAATCCACAGCCTTGAAATATGATGAAATTCAATTTGTTTTATATAGTGGAGACTAGTTTGATTCATAGCAGATCAAATACAATAAAACACATAGTAAACCAAATTGTATATTTGCTTATTTTTTCTTATATTTTACTTATGTTTTGCTTATTTTTTTGTTTGCTAATAATAATCATTATAATATAAATGTTTTCCAGAGTGACGGATTACAAAATAACCGGATGCCACTAGCAACATCTTGGATGAGCCATTAGTTCTATCTCTACCTTTGATGGCAACCAATTTGAAATCACCATTTCCGTATGGAAGGTTTGTTTGTTAATATTTTAAATTTTATTTTAATTTATGAATTTTATTTTATTTTATTAAATAATTTTATATTTAGTCTAATAAATAGATAAATAAAAACATTGAAATTGGTGATTGAGTTTGGGGTCAAACAATTCATTGGTTGGTTATTGGTCTCCGAGATCTTTACGACTTTAGCTAACCACACAAGCAAGGTGCAATGAGGCGTGAATTTGCATAGTTTCAATCGAGGCACAGATGGGCTCGGGACAGTTTTATGATGAAAGCTTCGGTAAAGCCAAGTTATTTGCGCAATTTAGAGATCTTTGATAGCAACAACAGTCTCCAGTAGGTTCAAGATTTGAAAGCAACAGCAGACAACCCTAAATTCTACAAAATCAAGAACTCGTTTAGAGAAGATTATGTGGAGGTATTTCTCTAGCATTGAGTTCGTTTATCCTTCACTTCAGTTTTAGCCTTTATTTTATCATTTAGTTTGTCTCCACATATTGGTTAGACAAAAAAAATAAAAAAGTTAGTGTCCATATATATATATATATTTTTTAATTAATCTCTTAATGGTAAGAAATCTCTGATTTTAAATATATCCACTAGACTTTGTTGTTTCACATAGAACATATTCTTTCTTACAGGTGATGGTCACTTGGAGAAACTGGTAAGATGTTAAAACTTTGTTGTTTAACTGGATTGGCATTGATGTTTCGCATCAGGATTGAAACAAACTCCCAAGAATAACACTAAAGCTAAAAAAGATGTTCTAAATTGGTCAGAACTGAAGATTGTGATCTTCATATATAAGCTGCTCTAAACATGAAACTCCTTTGGTTGAAAGATTGAAACAACATCCAGGTACAAAATAAATTGAAATATCCTGCATAAAAAATGTGTCAAATATGTAAAAAGAAAGAACTCTCGGAGCTCCCCTGATTAAAGACAGAAACTAATGGGAAATCAATCTCTAATTACTTTCTGATATATTTTCTTATTAGTAAGTTTTTTCTCCTGAGTTAACCCCGATCAATATTTTCTTATTCTGATTGACAAACAAACGATAGTATACAACATTGCCATTGTTACTACAAGGAAAAAGATAACACAGATTTTTGTGTTATTCATTGTTTGTTTTTCTTTCTTATATTATTTTTTCTACGAGAAAGAAGATATCTATAGTTTTCTAAATCTTTATTTACAACTCTTTGTTGAGAATAAACTCAATTTTCAACCTGATCATTTATTTTAAATTTGTTCCATATTTGCTGATAATTATGATTTCAACTTGTTCAACATTAACTTTTTCATTCAAATCTTGCATTACTTACACTATAATTGAATAGTGTATTGCAAAAGTGAATGTTTGGAGTTAGTATACCTAACCCAAAAATATAAAATCCGCTTATCTTTGATTCCAAACACTTATAGGTTTTTTTTAACAGAATAATTGGCCTTATCCTTCAGGAAGCCCATAATCATGCTCTCATAGTATCTCTTTTTCTTTACTTGTGGAGAAGAGCTACCGAAGTGTGTTCGATCCAAAAGAGCTGGTTATTATTGCCCTGTGGGATACAAGACCAAATCGAAGAGCGTCGTCAATGCTGCATTATTTAAATGTCTTAACCGGATTTGGGAGAATGCAGAACAATTACTATACATAACACAATTAGTCATCAAGGATTTAATGGTCGAAAATAGATAAAAACAAGTTTGCAATCATCTACTTGTTTTCACCTTTTTACACTTCCATACTTTATATCTACCTAATCTCTCTACACACCTTTTCTCATAAATAGACTCTCATCTTAGGCAGTCCAAAAAAGTTAGAAGCACAGTGACCCCAGCCTATAGAACCACGATCTCAAGGAAGCGGTGGAGCCATCTCTTGCTTGTTTTCTTCCTCTAGACGAGTTCGGATTGTTTGGGAAGACGCCAATTTGTTTATGCTGCATATTGAAGATGTTTACATGAGCAATCGAAAAACCCGGAAAAAAAAAGTGTGGTAAGTATTGCATATGATCTTAGACTCACCAAACTAGTAAATCTCCACTTGACGATTTTTTCTCAGAGATCCATTCCGGGACAAGCTCTTGCATTAAGATAAGCTGTTCTTCAACTTCTTCTGCAAAACATAAGTGATGAAAGAACAGTTAGCATGGTTTTCAAACGATGTGAAAAACGTTGTATTGGTTAGAAAGCTTACTTCTGTCAGTAATATCAGAATGTCCAGCGATAATCTTGTGTACAAGCTCTTCTTTTGTGATAACCCAACGCTTTATGGATTGAATTAAGTAATGGATGACATTGAAAAGTTTAGGTAGACAAGCGATCATCTTTCGCCTTCTCTTTGCGAGTGAGATTGCTGGATTTTGATCCTGAATAGCTTTCCTCTCTTGTTCTTTTATCTGAAATGAGCAAAGAAGAAGATGAATTATCTCAGTTTGTACCTACTGATCTCAAACTGAAAAGTATAATGTAATTACTAGAACCAAAGGAATCACTTTTAGAGATGTATTACCGCTTGTCGAAGTTTATCAGGAAGTATGCCGAGGATTTCATCATCGCTGGATACATCTTCCTCTAGTACTTGATCAATGGCTTCATCATCTGTCATATCCATAGTTTTCTCATCCTCAGGATAAGAATCAAAGTTCAAAGACAAGGAACGCCTCACGAGCTTAGCCGGTGGGTCAGTAGAAACATCATCTGGATCTGTATAACCACTGCTTCTTTTCTGAGGGCGAGCTGTCAGTGACGTACTGTATACCCGTGCAGGAGTTGAAGCAAACTCAGGTGGAGTCGAAGCAACAATAACAGGTGTTGATTCAATTATAACCGGCGTTGAAGGTACTTTAGCCAGAGTTGACACTGGTTTGACTGGAGTTGGCACAATGTTAATCTCAGACAAAGTCGGTTTAGCAGGAGTTGAACTTGTTCTGCTTGGAGCTGCTGCAATGTTGAACTCAGACGGAGTTGGCTTAGCAGGCCTTGAAGCTGTTTTGACTGGACTTGAAGCTGTTTTGACTGGAGTTGATGTGAGAGATGCAATCAATTTAGCTGCTGGGATAGAAGCCATCTCTTCCATAACAGAACTAACACTCTTAACCTCAACTTTTGAGTTTTCATTTGGTTTCCTTCTACTGAATAGCTCAGGAAGCGGTTCTTCTGGAACTTCATCACCCTACAACAGATTTAAAAACTCAATTAGTACCATACAATGTAACTACCAAAATTGTTAAAAGAATGCATTTTTGCATAATACCTGAGGATGAGCTTTGACAAAATCAGCAAGTCTTGCCCTGAACACTTTTCGGAGACTGATCTTCTTACTCTCTGATTTCGATTTCTCATTGCACTCTACTGCATCAGCATTGAGTGTAATATGAAGATCTGGTTTCATACAGCAAGTTGTTTCATCATGTATCAAGATTCTCTTAATCTCGATTGCTTCTGGCAAGATATGCTTTACTTGAGCTAAGTGACTGTAACAAAACCTCCTGCAACATATATTCACACCAGAATTACATACACACATCAGAAACAGACTCATGAAATTAGACGATTTAATTAAATTGGTGAATCTATATAAAACAAACCCAGATCTAAATAATTTTTTTGTCTTATGGAGACTCTATAGTATAAAAGGCAAAAAGATCAAATTAAAATTATAATTTTCAGATCCGATCCAATCAATGAAAGCATAATCACGATTTAAAAACAAATTGGTTTATTATTCCGATCAGATCCTAACAATGAAAATACCTTTCGGTTAAATGTTCGATTTTTGCAGAAATGTTGGAAAATGTCGGCTTGGAACCTCTCAGTTTTGATAATAAAATCGAACTATCCAATGCATCAAAGAACTTTCCCAGAATCTCGTACCTGTAGAAACCCAAATCCAATTAGTTTAAGTAGAAGGAAATATTGAAAATTATAGAAAATTTCAAACCCTAGAAATTAGATTTACTTCTCTGGAAGCTTCTCTTTCTCTGCATTCTTATTAGAGCTGATTCGTTTAGAGGACGAAGAAGGTGAATCGCTGTTAGAAAACACGAGCTGGCTTTTGGCGGATGAACCTTTGACCACCGGATCCTCAGATCTACGACGAGATCCAGCAGCTTGACGAATCTCTTTCACAGATAAAGCCACAGATCGGTTTCTAGATCTACTATGTATGTTCTCAAGCGGCTTCTCCGGCGTAGGTAAAGCTACAGAAGACGGATTAGCGTTCCCGGTCTGCGATTTCGAAGACGGCGAATCCATCACCAAACGTTTCTTCTATTTGAACGGAATGGATCTAGACGAACCCGGTGAACTCATTCTTTAACAAAGTATATTGAGTGTCAGATACAGAGATCGAGGGAGATTGAGGGAAGACGATGAAGACGATGAAGAAGAAGGGTTTATTTACGGATTTATTTAGGCGCCAAACCCGACGTGGTGTGACTCCCAGCGCCCTTCTACCCGTTGCTTCCCGCGAAAAAATCTATCAACGAGGAAGCCCATTAGTTAGGCCCATTATGATGCCTACATAAACTCTCTTTCGGATCTAGATTTGCTGTCTCTGAACGAATCTTAGATGCACGAGTCAAATTAAAGAAACAGATTTCTTTTTTAAGACGTAAATTTTAAATTTACGTTGACTACAGACATTTTGATTTTTTATTTTTTTGGCTACATACAACACAATATGAATAAGATTTATATACCCCTACAATGTACATTTTAGTTCACTATTTATAGATTTTTTTGAAAATCCAAGATTAATCATCATAAAGGAATTTTATCACCAATGAAAAGTAAGATATTCAATGAAATAAACATTTAGTCCACCAAATAAAAATATAAACAATATATTACATCTATACACTATGCTTCTCTTTCTAAACTTTAAATATTTACCACATCACTATTCTAAATCCTAGAATCGTAAATTTTTAAATGAATATGAGAATTTTTTTCAATGGTTATTTCTACCATTTTTACTAACAATCTTCAAATTTTAAATATATTATAAATTTTATATTTTCCGTACTAGTTATTTTTTAAATATATGTTAAATTTACTTATTCTGGTTTATCGTTTCTATTTTTATTTGTAATTTTTAAGAAAATTTTCATAATATCTGTTCTTTGAGAAAATTTATATAAATTCATGAAGTGAACATTGGTTATCCAAAAAAGACCGTCAATACATGAATGAATTTTTTATACCAAAAACTTCATTTTCAGAATCTAATTTGGATTGATTATTGTCAATTACAATATAATGGAGTTTATTTTTGTTTGACAACAAAAATTTTAATGGAGTTAGATTAGATATATCAATTTACATTATATTATATGCTGAATAAAGATCTTGATACCAAACCCTCATTTGCAGAATCTGATCTAGATCCAAAATTTTACATTGTTAATGTGGTCACTGACTCAATGGAATCTACTCTCATATTTTCAAAACATAATTGTAAAGCTAGTATAGTTAACTAATGTTAATCTCTTAAATTTTTTGGGGGTCTATTTAGAATCTGGGCCGGTGGCCTACTAAAAACAATTGGCCCATGTATAAATTGTTTTTTGTTTTCTAAATCTTATTGTTGTTCTTTTTAATATATCACATTAAAAATATATTCTTTGGCTTCAGAACTAAGAAATCTAGTAATATAATATTTGGTTTTTTCCTATTATTTTTAAAAAACTGATAAATACATATATGATTTTTTTTTTAACAGTTATATACGATCATTTTAACCCAGTATCGAAGTAAACTTTAGGGGATGTTAAAAAAAAAAAGTAAACTTTCGGGGGAAAAAAAAGGAAGACGAGAAGAGGGGCTCGTGATCACGTTTCTTTGGTTAAGCCTGTGGAGAAGGAAGGGGAAGAAGAAAAGCCCAAATTGAAAATTGAAAATTGATAAACTTGCCAAGCATAAAGGATCAATATTTAATCACTTGCTCTTTTCTTCCACGCAAACCCAATTCTTCATTCTTCCTTTTGTCTCCCCTAAATCGTTAATCCTCCGTCGATCAATATTCAACTTCTGCATCGAATTTTAGGTAATTTTCGTTGGATTCTTCCTTCCTTTAAAGCTTCTGCTTTGAAGACAATATTTTGGTAGCTGCTTACAGAAGAACTTCGTTTTCACGGTCTTTCTCTTTGCTGTTCCTTTCGTGGGTCGCTGGTAAAGTTTTGATCTTTTCATTTGTTGTCATCAATAAAGTTGGATTTTTTTTTTGAATAATCGCACAGTGATTTTGATGGGAGAGTTAGTTCCTGGGTTTGGAGGAGTTTATTCTGTTACCTTATGGGTTTTGGGTTTCAATTTCGTCAAGAATCGTATTGCTTCTGATTGAATCCATGTGAAACATAGATAGCCCTTGTTTTTTGAAGGAAGAAATTCGCCATTTTTGCTTCTTTTTCTTGTGAATAACAGAGTCGGTTTAAGGGAATTGAGTATCAAGGTGTTGTTGCTGCAAAGGTTGCGTGAACTTTGTTTCAGCCTCTCGATTGAGTATAGTTGACTCTCTACGCTCTGTTTGATTGCTTTCTCATATTGCAATGTTTCATTACTAGTTTGGATCGCGTTCTCTGCATCATCAATTGTCATCAGAATGCTAAGCATCTAGTGCATTGTCCATAGATTCTGCTAGTGCGAGAATGCTTGTGTTCAATAAGAAAGGAAATGTTTGAATCGAGTAGCATTTGAGTATTAAGCTAATGATAGGTGGGTCTAGTTATATCTATCATGATGAGAAACAGTAATAGAAACATATCTTTTACCTGATTTGCCTTTGTGACTCATCGGTTATTATTTTCATTGTATGTTCTTCTAGCTTGAACATTTACTAGACATGTTGGTGGCACTTTTTATTTGTCTGCATAAATTATCTTCGTCATTAGTGATTTGCATTTGTGGATACGTTATGTTTTTTCATGTTTGATGCAGGATTTGTAGGCTGCATTCTCGTTAGGCACTACAGTTCTGAAATTTCCACGTGGTAAGCGGGGAATGGACTGGCTGTTTTGTCCAATCGTCCGTGTTTACGAATGATGAGCAGTGGGCAAAAGGCTCAAAATGTGTTTAACTTTTTTAAATGGCAACGTGGTGGTGAATCATCATCGTCTTTGACTACTGGATTGCTTCATAATGAGTCACACGAGATTGAGCTATCTAACTACGGAGGAATACCAAGTCCTGGTAGTGAGAGCTCCGGGACTTCTTAATGGAGAGAGTTTAAATGTTCAGCCAATTGCGGATTTGGATCTCTTTGTCGAAAGGCTTTACAGCTACTATAGAGACAAAGGCCTTTGGTGTATTATCGTAAAGTGGGCTGTTGAGCTTCTAAGTCTTGGCTTCATTATATGCTTCTCTGGGTTTTTCTTGTTATATGTTGATTGGCATGGTCTTCAGAATGCAAAGTGTGGAATGGATGCAGTTGAATCGGGAACTAAGCCATGTGATCTTGTAAAAGAAGCTATCCATCTGCACCCTTTATCTCCTTTCACGCCCACAACTGCTATAATTGTTGGATATTTGGCCCTCTTCTCTCTGTACTGGGTCTTCTGCTTCTTGAGGTTTTTTGCCCAGTTGAAAGATACTTTGGACTTTCGGCACTTTTACTACAACAGGTAAGTTGGATGTGACAACATGCTATAAGTAGTTATTGCTAGAACAAAACATACATTTGAGGTCGTAATCTATTTTCTTCCTGTGTTGTAAACTTGCAGTCTCCATGTCACAGACAACGAAATCCTTACTATGCCATGGGCAACAGTCCTTGAGAAGGTTGTTCAGTTACAAAGCTCACAATGCCTTTGTGTGGTTAAGGATCTTTCAGCTCATGATATGGTTATGCGCCTCATGCGGAAAGAAAACTACTTGATTGGAATGCTCAACAAAGGTTTGCTTTCTTTCCAAATTTCCCACTGGATCCCTGGTGCTGGCCCAGTAGTCAAATCTGCACCAGATGGGACACAGTATCACCTTGTATTGACAAAGACCCTTGAGTGGACCCTTAACTGGTGCATATTGCAGAGCATGTTTGACTGGTATGCTATTCTTCGCGCTAATCTTTGTTCTAATTGGGAAACTGCTTTCTAGTAACATTGTGGATTTAGGATTTTATGAGTGTTTGTGTTATATGTAATGAAGATGAAAGTTTCAATTTTCATGGGTTTCTTTTTCTTGGTCAGATTATAGTGATCTTTTCATGTTAATGAGATTGTCCTGTTAGATATATGTCCCTGTATTTTTTATATACTACAAAAATGTGCCTCAAGCCCTTCAATTCTACATTTGGGTGGCCGAAGCACATGTATGTTAGATTTCATATTTGTATGTTTCTTCTCCATGGCCTAACTGCTACTCTGATAAGTAATGCCATATGATAAAAAATTCCTTGTACATGATAAGTATTGTCCGTTTTCTCTAATTCAGGCATTTTCATTCTGCAGCAATTTTCGTGTTCGAAGGGATTTTGTTTCAAATCCTACAACATTGAAGAAACGACTATTTGTGGTTGGGCTTGCCATTCTTCTGCTGTCACCATTTCTTGTCATCTTTATGCTGGTGTATTTATTCCTAAGGCATGCTGAACAGTTCTACAATCATCCAAGTACTGCATCGTCTCGAAGATGGTCCAATTTGTCAAAATGGCTCTTCAGGGAGTTCAATGAGGTAGTTTCCTTCATTTGGCTTTCATGCCCACAAAATTTGAGTGAATGTTTTTGTGAGCAGAGTAATTCGGGTTTCTTAGTAAACTTTTGAAATTTTCTGACTTTCTCCTTTCAAAATATATGTGTTGCCTTTCTAAGCTTCTTGCTCCTACAACAGGTAGACCATTTATTCAAGCATCGGATTAACAGCAGTGTCGCACATGCATCTGAATATCTAAAACAATTCCCCTCACCTATCATCTCCATTATTGCAAAGTTTGTCTCATTTGTTTCTGGTGGCTTTGCTGCTGTATTAATCATCATTGCGTTTCTCGAAGAATCTCTTCTAGAAGGCCATGTAAGAAATCCTAAAAACGTTAAAAGCAATTACTAGATACTTTGTTGGGTACTAAAGTTTGTCTTACCACCTGTATAGATATTCGGTCGCAATCTGTTCTGGTATGCTGCTGTATTTGGAACAATTACAGCTATTAGTCGGGCTGCCATTTCAGATGAACTTTTGGTCCTCGACCCAGTTGGAACTATGACTTCGGTGGTCCAACACACTCACTATATGCCTAAGAGATGGCGTGGTATGGAAAACAAAGATGATGTGCGCTTGGAGTTAGAGACTCTGTTTCAGGTACGATGCTTACGTATTAAGTTCTTTTTCCCAAACTGCTTCAGTTTTATAGCTAAACAACAATATTTAGTCACTGCATGTAAACTTTCTGAATGGTTTCCATTTTACATTGTCAAGATAACTACATATAGTCTTTACACCTATTTTTATGTTAATTAGCTTTGTACTTTTTTGTGTTGTTTTTATGATTCTATAATTCCTGTAAACGTTATTTCCCTTCATGTCCTTTGCTACTTTCTGAATGAATTTATATAAATGTTGCTGATGAAAATTGCATGCACTGCAGTATACTGGAATGATGCTACTGGAGGAGATAGCTTCAATTTTCATCACACCGTTTTTGCTGATGTTTGTTGTGCCAAAGGTATATTTCTTCTCTCCTTAGTGAACCCACATCACTATTGAGAATATACAGTGATTGTGGTCTCACACATTTTGAGTTCACTTTGCAGCGGGTTGATGACATCTTGCAATTCATCAGGGATTTCACAGTTGATATTGAAGGTGTAGGTCATGTTTGCAGGTAACCAACTCTTCTACTCATCTTCTGCCCGTATAGGCATGAATTATTCTAAAGAAGTTTACAATATAGAATACGTTTTGATTATTGGCCGTTCCACTTGCAGCTTTAGTGCTTTCGACTTCGAGAACCATGGAAATATGAAATATGGTTCACCATGTAATGCACCTCTTCGTGAGCAGAGAAGCTCACAGGGGAAAATGGAGAAATCATTCTTGAGGTTTGAGGCATATCCTTTTTTTCTCTGCAACATACTTTCTGAGAATATATGCAAATCAGTGTTAAGTGTTCCATTCTATTTGCAGTTTCCAGAGTAGTTATCCTTCTTGGGAGTCGGATTCTCTTGGGAAGCAGTTTCTGTCAAATCTCAGAACTTTCCGGGACCAAAAGCTTCAAGAAATAAACACAAGACACGCATGTTCTCCTAGCAGGCCGTGGCGAGAAAGCACTACCACCCCTTTATACAGAGATATTCCAAGAAATCCCCCTGCGATAGGCAATCACACTGATTCCATGTGGCTGATTGATTCAGATCAGAGGAATCATCCTTATCTTCTTGACTGGTATTACACTTCTCAGCCTCACAACAGAACGGATCACCCAATTCAGAGAGAGAGCGAAATCTTAACTGCAAATCAAAACGCCACAGATTGTTGGCCTCCTAATTTGGGAATCCGTAGTGAAGATAGCAGAGATCTGCTCAACATGGAGGCAACCACATCGGGTCAGTTCTTCAGAGAGAGCATTCTGCGCCAGGACCAACCCAAGGTGGGAGAAAGTTATGGGAATCATCATCCTCTTGATGGTAAGAACCAGTGGTGGGGAAGAGGTGACCGTTCTTACATTGGCGCATCTCATCCGGCAACCACCAATAGCTTCATAGAACCACCGGATTTTATAAACCAGTTCACAGCAAGAAACCTGTTAGGCAACTCATGGGACAGAAGAAGCATTGAAGAAGAAGAACAAGAAGAAGAATTGCATTGGGAAGAGGATGGTAGAAGACAATTGTCGAGAACTATGTTTATGGATGATGATGACATTGAAGCTGGGATTGATCTCCATTTCGACGATGTATATAGTTCAAGACCTCAACAAACTCAACATCAAGCACCACATTAGGATGCACAACAACCAAAAAAAGGAATTGAATTTTTTGGATTAAAAAGTTGTTTCTTTTTTTTTATGGTGTTGAAGGAAGATAAAGAGATGCTTGAAAAAAGTTCTCTGAATTTGGAAAAAAATGTGGAAATAATTACATGTTTTTTTCTTTTCTTTTTTTCTCTGTTTCAAGCTAACATTACATGCAATTCTTTATTGTTCTGTATATATAAAAGTTCCTTAAAAATGGTTCCTTTAGGGTTTTTGTTCTTTTGAGGGTTTTGCCGACTCAATATCTCAGTTCCGCCATGAAAAGTCTTTCGATTTCTCTAATCCGTAGATTCAGACCAATCTCACCTCTAATCCACCTGAATTACATTTCCGATACTGTTTCTTCTTCTTCAACCTCTTCTCTGTTTTCCCCAACACGCAAAATCTCGACTTGCTGCAGAACCTATGGCCCGATCAAGAGTCAGTTTTGGGACAACCCATGTCGGAGTTTCAATACCCATGTCGAAGAACCGACGGAGATTTCGTCAAGTGATAAAGAAAAAATCGATCTTGAAGAAGCGTTCGAGTCGGCGGAGACGACTGATGAAATGATCCGTTTGTTCAAGGAGATGGAGTTGTCATTCGAAGGGAACGAGCTAGGTTTATCCGCTCTGAAATTAGGGCTCCATCTAGACCGTGAAGGTGAGGATCCTGAAAAGGTTCTATCTTACGCTAATAAAGCTCTTAAATCTTTCGATGGAGATGGGATCAAACCTAATCTTCTTGTTGCCATGGCGTTACAATTAATGGGTTCTGCTAATTATGGTTTAAAACGGTTTAGTGATAGCTTAGGTTATCTTAACAGAGCTAATCGGATTTTAGTGAAGTTAGAGGCAGATGAAGATAATGTTGTGGAAGATGTTAGGCCGGTTTTACACGCCGTGCAGCTTGAGCTTGCGAATGTTAAGAACGCTATGGGAAGGCGAGAGGAAGCTATTGAGAATTTGAAGAAGAGTTTGGAGATTAAGGAGATGACTTTTGAGGAAGATAGTAAAGAAATGGGTGTGGCGAATCGGAGTTTGGCTGATGCTTATGTTGCGGTTTTGAATTTTAGCGAGGCTTTGCCTTACGCGTTGAAGGCATTGGAGATTCATAAGAAAGAATTGGGGAATAATTCAGCTGAGGTTGCGCAGGATAGAAGACTTCTTGGTGTGATTTATAGTGGTTTAGAGCAACATGACAAGGCATTGGAGCAGAACCGATTGTCTCAGAGGGTTTTGAAGAATTGGGGAATGAAATTGGAGTTGATTCGTGCGGAGATTGATGCTGCAAATATGAAGGTTGCTTTAGGGAAATATGAGGAAGCGATCGATATATTGAAGAGTGTTGTCCAACAAACAGAGAAAGACAGCGAGATGAGAGCTATGGTGTTTATATCGATGTCGAAAGCTTTGGTAAACCAACAGAAGTTTGCTGATTCAAAGAGATGCTTGGAGTTTGCTTGCGAAATCCTCGAGAAGAAAGAAACAGCTTCGCCTGTAGAAGTCGCTGAAGCATACTCCGAGGTAGCAATGCAGTATGAGTCAATGAACGAGTTTGAAACTGCCATTTCGTTATTGCAAAAAACTTTAAGTATACTAGAGAAACTTCCTCAAGAACAGCACTCAGAAGGAAGCGTTTCAGCTAGGATAGGTTGGTTGCTTCTATTCTCGGGTCGAGTCTCTCAAGCGGTTCCTTATTTGGAAAGTGCAGCCGAGAGGTTAAAAGAAAGCTTTGGTGCTAAACATTTTGGAGTTGGATATGTATATAACAATCTCGGCGCTGCTTATTTAGAACTCAGTAGACCACAATCCGCTGCTCAAATGTTTGCAGTTGCTAAAGACATTATGGATGTTTCGCTTGGTCCAAACCATGTCGATTCAATCGATGCTTGCCAGAATCTTTCTAAAGCTTATGCTGGAATGGGAAAGTAAGTGAACCTCCGTTAACATAGTTCGCTCTTTGATGTGACTACGTCTATCTTAAAAGTGTTTAATGTCTTAACCATTTGCTTTGCTTGCAGTTATAATCTCGCAGTGGAGTTTCAACAGCGAGTGATTGATGCTTGGGACAATCATGGACAATCAGCGAAAGACGAAATGAAAGAAGCGAAAAGACTTCTAGAGGAATTGCGATTGAAGGCTCGAGGAGGCGTTTCAACAAATAAGCTTCTAACAAAGGCTTTACCTTTGCCCAAGACAGGCAATTCATAGTGACTTTTGTGAACTGTCATCGCTAAGAAACGATGAAATAGAATGGTGAGGTTTCATTTGCACCTTCTGCTTTTCTACATATCATCATCGTATACTAAACTTTGTTTTGCCACTGAATAATTAAATTATTCTCGATTTCATGTTTTTAGCATTCTTTTAGATTTCATTCCTTCCATTTCACAAAGATTTGATGTTTTAGGCTTTGTTTCATATAGATTGATGTTTGGTAGATTTTTATACAAATTTGCATGATATTACCAAACACACCCATATACTATAATAATTATTTTTTTAGTTATAATGGTGTAAATTTTAAGAATGCTAAGTGAATTAAAAGAATATAGTTGGTCATTTAAATGTTTTATTAATGTGACTTTTTTGTTAAATCCTTAGAAATGGCGATCATAGGAATGGCAAATAATTTTCATATTGGTTATTTCTTTATTCATTATTGTAGACGTTTTAGATTGCAAGAATATTCCGATTTTTACATGCTTTAAGGACTAGTTTAGATTTCGAATTAGAATTTACTTTGGTTACCAAAAAAGGTAAAAAAAAAAAACTTATGCAATCGATGGAGTATTTGGAACGGTACACCTCAATCCACTGCTCTAAGATCAGTTCGTTATCTACCGGTCCAAATTAGTAAACCAGGAGTGGATAACGAATTGATCTCAGAACCAAGTCAACTTTTGAACTTAGAGTCAAGTCAACTTGAGGTAACATTTTTGACCCTAGCTATGTTTGGTCCTACCCTAAAAAGCCTACATGAAAAAGGTAAAATTTCTGACCCTAGCTCCTTTAACTGAAATTCCTAATCATATGATTAACGGTAAGTGATGTAAGAATTTCCACTACCATCCTAAAATCAAACCAGTAGAAATTTTATTTCTTTCAATTTAAAATTTGTGGCCGCCGGCATAAAACGATGAAAAGAGGAATAATTGAAAATGAAGATACAGAAGAGAAGAAAAAACTTATGATTCGGATACAGTGTTGCTTACGGAACACTTCCGCCGCCTCTCCTTCGCATACATCATTTATAATATATATCTATTTATATTTATATAGTTTGTTCTTATTTTCATTATTTTAATGCATACTTTTGAGTCTTATATTGCATTTGACGAATTTTAAAAACACACACAAAAAGATTTGTCTGATTTGCTCATGTGACTGATGACTAAGTCATGACAAAACTAATTTATACACGTGCTGTAAATCAAGATGCATGCACTTGAATTGATGATCACTTTCTCTTGCTTTCAACGGATCAAACACCTTGAATATTATAGAATATTCTAGATCGTTCCAAGTCGAAGTAAGAAAAAGGACTTTTCCAAAACATATTATATACTCCATATACTAATAATAATAAATACATTATTTTGAGCAAAAGATATAATATTTTTTTGAGAATCTGTAGAAATCAATGGGATGAATATATATCTATACTATTCAGTTAGAGTGGTAAAAATGCGACATTATGATACTTTCTTTTAAACAGTTTTTTTTTAGTAATATACAACTTAATGTCAAAATGTACATAAAACAGATACCCTATTTTCCAAAATATATCCAGTAGGTTATATCATAAATGTCAATCGGGTCTACTTAATTATCAAGAAATTACAATATTATCGTTGATGGAGCAATATGATTTCGAAGTTCGCGGATTATAAAACCATAATCCTAGTTTAACCTATCTAATTAAAAGACTAGACGGATTTACATGTTGAATTAAATCGCCTAACAATTTGTGAACCCGTTTAAATTGATCCTAAAAGCTATATAATATTTCGGTTGAAATTTCTTGACACTAACCAGAAAATAAATCACGAGAGCATGGTCAATGCACGGGTTCCAACCCGAACTTGTACTGACATAGGAGAGTAAGTATCGGACTTGGATAGATATAAGTTCAAATTTACTTTCAAATATTATATTTCAATAAACGGTCAACTTTTTTTTCACAGGTACATCTTTTAGGATATTGGCGACAAAAACGTGTTTTCACTTGTCTTCTCTCTTTGATCAAGTTTGAAGCTGAATTTGGCCGAGTGTAACAACACTCCTCCTACTGTTTCAGCTACTAATTAAAACTTAGTTACGAACTTTCAATTTTCATCATCCTAAGCGAAAAATTGAAACAAACCAGATTCATGATCCATTGATCAATTTTTCAACTTGTTGAGCTTTAACGCACTTGGAAACGTGATTTTTATATGTTTCAAATTGTAATCATATTTTTTCCATTTCAATTACAAAAGATAAGAGTAAACTATGTAGTATTCAAACCGTCCAGTTGAATAAAACTTGCCTAACGTTGTGACCAGCCGGTCCAACAATTAGAAGAATTTGCCATCTAGATGGTCGTATATTTAATTATATAGTACTTGAGTTTCGTATTATTCATACGTAAGGTCAAGTGATGATAAAATAAAAGCTGTTCGAATTAGGCCTCGTGGGGATTGGTTGCTTTCAAGTTGAAATTCGTCGGAAATATTAGAAAATTTTGTATTAATTAAACGTCATTATTTAGTAATTAAGTATGTTTCCTTTTGTTGAAAGTGGAACATATCGGTGCATGCATGTTACCAATGTGATTGTTATTTCAATAAACGCATAGATAATTAATACTGTATTACAATTTCCCAATTCTTGCAAAAAGAACAGTAAAATATCATTTTCAAAATTTTGTGTTGTGAAGTAAATTTTTTTTTTTAACAAATTTATAAGTAATAAAGTTTATATTCTAATTCAAGTTGTGTTTAATCTATCTATTATGTATATTAGATAGAATTAAATCCATCCTTTCAAAATAGTTAGTTTGTGTTTTTTTTCTTTACATTTAGACCTCATGTCACCGAACACCTAGTAATTAAACATTGGAGTGGTGAAAAATGATTTACGGTGAAGTTGTTAGTTTGTAAATTATACTCTATCTATTTGTTAAGATAAAATGTGAATACTCGGGCGATATAAATACATACAATGTTTTGTTTCCAGTTAAAAGAATCTATGGTCTCATCACCGTGTACATATATGCCTACTAAATATCAGATTCCAAGCAAAGTACTCATGGACTCATAGTTAACTTCCAGCCAGAAAGTGTTGCAAGATTCATTGACTTACGACCTTCGACGAAAATAAAACATGGATTGAAAAACCGAGCAATATAGAGATCAATTTAAATAAATGGTGGTGGTATGGTAATTTTCACTTGAGAAAGAATTATCATGTTGGTTTAGACCATGGATCAATTGTTGGTATATCCCTCTCCACCCTGGAACACACATCTTATGAAAACCCGTTTTAAAAATAATATCCATAAACCAAACCCAAAATATGGCTTCTCCGCTCAAATATTCGATGTTCTTCCCTAGTCGGTTGTCGAGGCTCTCAAAGATCCCAGGTGGCACCGTGCTATGTGTGATGAGATTTATGACATGATTTGGAATGGCACATGGGACTTAGCATCTCCGAATCTGATCTATAATATTATTGGGTGTCACTGGGTGTTTACTATTAAACGTTCATTGGATGTTTCTGTGGACAGGTACAAAGTTCGTTTGGTGGCAAAGGGGTTTCATCAACAACTCGGAGTGGATTATCATGAGACTTTTAGTCCCGTGATCAAACATGCAACTATTCGAATTGTTTTTGGTGTCGCTGTAGCACGTGGCTGGGGCTTGCATCAACTCGACATTAACAATGCTTTTCTCCAAGGTCATCTCTCTGAGGAGGTATATATGGCTTAGCCTCCGGGCTTTGTTGACAAAGACTTCCCTCATCATGTATGTTGCCTCAACAAAGCGGTCTATGGCCTCAAACAAGCGCCTTGTGCTTGGTATAGTGAACTACATATCTTCTTGTTAAGCGTGGGTTTCACTAATTCTCTTGAAGATACGTCGATTTTTATCCTTAAGTCTGGAGGTCATTTTGTCTATATTCTTATTTACGTGGACGATATCCTAATCACGGGAAGCTCTCAGAAGCTAATTGATGATTTTGTGCTCTCTCTTTCACGCTGTTTCTCGTTGAAAGATCTTGGTGAGCTTTCTTATTTTCTTGGTCTTGAGGCTCACCGTACTCCGACTGTTCTTCATTTGATGCAACAACGCTACACAATTGATTTGCTTGAAAGTACGAAGATGGATAACGTGAAACCTGTCATTACTCCGATGTGCTCCGCATAACCACTCACTATGTCGCAAGTCACTCCTCTTGATGATGCTACACAATACCGTCCGACTGTAGGCAGCTTACAATATCTCTCTCTCACATGGCCAGACATATCCTTGGCGGTCAATCGGCTATTGCAGTTTATGCACAAACCTACGTCTACACATTGGGAGGCAGCTAAGTGTTTGTTGAGATACTTGGCTGGAACGTGTCACATGGTGTCTTCTTCTCTTCCTCCACTCCTTTAACGCTTCACACATACTCGGACGCATATTGGGCTGGGGATAAAGATGATTACACCTCAATTGGTGCCTATATTTTCTACCTTGGATGCCAACCAATCTCGTGGTCTTCCCGGAAGCAGAAGGGTGTTGCAAGGTCTTCAACTATTGGTCAGTAGCGGTTACAGCTGCTGAGCTTAAGTGGCTTCTCTCTCTTGCGGCTGAACTTGGTATTCAACTTGATAGTATGCCGACGATTTTTTTGTCACAATATTGGTGCGACTCACCTTTGTACTAATCCGGTGTTCCATTCCCATATATGAAGCACATTCCTTTGGATTACCATTTTGTTCGAGAACAAGTTCAAGATGGTATTCTCCGAGAGTCTCATGTTAGCTCCACGGATCAACTTGCTGATGCTTTGACTAAAGCTTTGCCGCACACTCAATTTCAAAACTTAGTGGTCAAGATTGGACTTACTCCAAGACGTCCATCCTGAGGGAGGTTGTTGGTATATACACAAGATATTCTATGAATATACCTAGAGTTATATTAGAATCGTATATTGTGTGTATCTTAGGTAGCTGAGGGATCGTAACTAGACTATGTATATATACATGTGGTTGTATCAATGGAAATAATCAGTTCTCACAACCTCTACATCAATTCTCTAAAAGTACAAAATTATCTAAATCATTCTATTTAGCTAGCTAAAATAATGTCATGCTTTAAGTCTATTAAAAATTTTGGTGAGTGGACTATTAGACATTAGTATAAAGTCATAAACTCCAGGTTATCAAACAAAAAAAAATAAAGTCCAATTTTTCTTCTTCTTCTGTTTTTTCTTAATTATAGTAAAAAAAGTGTACAAAATCATCAATTATTTATCGACTTTCAAAATTATAAATTTTTTAAAGTTTTTGAAACTTTGTTAAACATTACTACAACTTCACTAAATTTATTTAAAATTTTAATATCTGAAATATATCCTTTGAAAATATCTAAATTTTTTACCACTTTTTGTTAAATGTACAAACACCATTCTTAGACATTTTCGATCTTTATAATTTACGTCAACGCACATCGACTGCTAATCGTCTAGTGGTTACAAATTTAAGAGGAAATTTTAAATAGAAAACAAATTAAAATAGTAAATATGGGACCGTGCTAGCTGTTTCGAAAAGATATTAACAATGACCTATATAACCTATCAATCTATGGAAACTATAGCGTTCAAAATAACAAATCTTTCTTACCTTTAACAAGTTGATCAGTTATTATTATTTCCACCAGGAATTAAATATTACTAACTGTGTGTGAAGTGCACTAATCATAAGTTTTAGTTACCATCGTTATCCTTAATTTAGTGGGGACATTGAATCGCATGCATATTTGAAGTACTTTCTGATAGTAATAAACATAAAAATATTGCCTAGGAGGATAAAAGAATTAAAAATTACGGGGTTTACCTTTGACCTTTGCTATTAGTAGGGCTAGGGTCGGACTCGGACATTATAAAGTGAGTAGAATATAATTTGAAATTAGAAGGGAATTAATTAGAGTGTTCATGCACCGTCGCTCTTATTAATTGTTTTACATTATTATATTTGCCTCAAGTTGTGCTATAAATCACATTACTAAATTACATTCCAATGGTCCACCATCAATAACCTTCGCTCGCTCCAATTTGAAACATTTTTTCGAATCTTTTAATATATAGACATTGTTTTGCTTCTGTGGTGAGAAATAATATTAAACGACGAATAGGGAATTAAAAATAAAAAGGCATGAAACGACTAACCAGACTAGTGATTCTAGAAACTCTCTTAGCGACCCAACTGGTAGATTTCTTAAAGGAAAAAAAAAGAAATATATTTGCTTAATTGTATTACGTAACTCGTCTCTACTTTTAAATGTTTTGCAGTGCTTTAAAATTGTTTTTAGAAAAATCTTTCAACAACCGAAGTAAGAAAGCTTTCTAAAAATGTTTTTAAAGATAGTAATTTTTAAAAAATGGTTAAATATATATATGTATTATAAACCTGAGAGTCTGCTTACTTTAGTTTACTAGGGAGATATGCTTTAGAAGTGTTTTGACTGTTTCCTTTTTACCCCAGTTCGAGTGGGCAGTCTCGAGACATGAGACTGTGATAATATGAAAGTATCCTAGGAAACTAATTATGTTTAAAGTTTCCCTTTAAACATCATATATATGTGAGATAATTACATTAGAAATATTTCTAACCAAAAAACACAGGTGACCCCGTGAAATAAGTTGGATAAATTATGGTGTCGTTATAATGAAACTGTATCAATACAAATATGGGTTGTGACTTGTGAATGTATGTATGTATATGTTCAAAAGGGGTATGCACTTGGACGTTGGGGTCAAACATCAATCGCTTTTAGTGGACAAAAACATTTTATTTCTGTCTCGCGGGCAACCTCTCTTGTCCGCTTTCAACAGTCTTCAAAGCTCATAATTTTATTTTATTTCCTTCTTGTTTTTTCTATTTCCCACTTTTTTGTGATGGGGAATAATTCAGTAGCCATATTTTCCATTTATAGCACATGGAAATAGTACGAAGTCGCATGCCTCAACAATGTTAACAATAATACGAAAATAGCCTAGACTTTAATAAGTATCATTTGAGAGCTATCCACAACAGAAATATAGACAAAAAAAAAGTGAAGGTCAAAACGAAAAGTTAAAAAAAAAAACATCGCAATATTTTTTATAATAAAGACCACTGTTTTAAACACCAAAAAAACAAAAGTTTTAACCACCAGAGTTAACACGGATTCGACGTTGTTATTGGAACTGATTAAATATATTTGAGAAGAAAAGATTGAACAACGTAAAATTAAACAAAGACGCAACATACATTAAAATATGTTTTTTATCATTTTATCTCAGAAAAAATATGGTAAGACAACAAAAATCATATATTTGAAATCTTTAAAAAATAAACGGTAGTTGATGAAACAGAGTTAAACAATTAATTAAGAAAAAAAACAACTTAAACAATCACCTTTATTCGTAAACTTTGAACATGTGGATCATAGAGTATTTATCATAAAGGAAATCACAATAAAATAATTACATGATCAAGATTTTTATTCCATAGTACTGAAATCAGGCTGGATTACTGACTCTAGCTGTTTTCTATATACCGATTTTAGCTGTTCAACTCAAATATGAACTTTGACTCAATTTGGATTTGGCTAATAGAAATCAGAGACTACGACTGATTGATTCGGTCCATATGGTCCATTTTTCAATATATTAAGAAACATCAAACTAAAATACTGAAAAAAATCTAAGCACAAACCGATGCTAATTTTATTCAGGACTATCCGCTAATAGCATGATGCAATATCATTTACAATATTATATGACAATTTCAAATTGTTTAAATTCAATTCTCCCAAAAATATAGAACCAAATCGAAAATGCATTGGTCAAGGGGCCGGGTTATAGAAAATTACCATACACAAAATTGGTTTGACCTTGTAAAACAATATTCGTGTAATTTCACGACTTAAGTACTCCAAAAAGAAGTTGATTAAAAAAAAAGTACTCCACAAATAAATAACTTAATTTAGTATCCCTTAAAGAATATAGATCCCGATAATGATAATAGCATGATAATAATTACTTTACAGTCACGATTAATTTAAAATTAGCATTTATGTAGCAAATTATTATATATTCTATGGAGTTTTGAGTTGCAGCCAAGATCGACTCATTTAGTATAGCTTCTATGGAGTATATCCTGTAGTCTTTTGTGGATACTAGAATTTTCTGTCCTCATTAACATGTACATAATCTAATAATCACATAAATATTTTAAATAAATTTAGTGATAAAATGTGGACTAATTCATCTTTTCAACTTCCGATTATAATTAGGTTAACTAAATGGATTGGCTTTTTTGGGAGATAATATGCTAATCATGCAAGCCACCCATATCAGTAATTAACTACATCTCTAAATTATTATTTTAAACCTTTTTGTAAACCTCTAAAATCCACATGTTTATTGGTACTCATGCATGTTCGTCTTGAATTCTAAACATTTGGATTTTAATAATTTTTCAAATCCAAATGTTTATTTAGATAAAACTTTATTTTTATTTTGAATTATTAAGATAAATATAAACATGGTTTCTTTAGCAGAACATATAAATTATTCATTAATTCTGAGAATAACATGTGGATTGACTCACCTTATAAACTTCCAATTATCATAAGCCATAACGTCAATGAGTAGTATTTTTGGAAAAAAATAAGTATAATCTCAAATTCCAAAACACCATTATGAGTTATTGTACATCTAAAGTATATTTTTCTTCCATATATTTTTCAGCTAATTTTAAATAAGACAAGTATTAAAAACGAAACAACAAAAAAGACCTGGATTTTAACGTTTTCTATCAATTATTTTCCAAACTTTTATCAAACCAAAATAATAAACTTGATTTAATATGTTTTTACTTGTGTCTCACAAATTTAATTTAAACTGAAATTACATTCATGCACATTATCATTCCCATTCGATTTATAAAATTTTAAATAAATATAAAGTCTATGTCAAACTTTTCTGAAATCGAAACATCTTAAAAGATTACAAGTTTTACTAAATTTCAAAGAGAAATTATATATGTATAAGAACTTTATGCAACATATTGCATAAAAGATAATATTTAATCAAATGTTATACTATAATCATTGCGGTGTAGAGAGAGATAGTCATATTTTAATGGAATTTTAGTAATAAAACTCTTCAACTAAAGATGAATAGTACAAAAACTTTTCAATTATATATTTAATGAAAAACTCCTCAACTTTAAATCCGTTAGTAAAAAAACTCATCCATCTATAATTCCGTTAAAATTTAAAACTCATCATTTTCTAAAATTAAAAAATAACGATTTTTAGTAATAAAACCTCTCAACTAAAGATGAATCGTAAAAAAACCCTCAATTATATATTTAATAAAAAAATCAACTTTAAATCTGTTAATGAAAAAAAACCTCTTTGCCTACAGTGCCATTAAAATTGTGCTAAATTTAAAATGTAACATTTTATTTTTATTTTATTTTGGTCAAAAATAACACGACATGTTATAAAATGAAAACATATTTTAAAATGAAAACACCATGAATTTTGATGTTCTAAAATGAAAAAAAAAACATGTTTTACTGACTTTGACAGACCCAAAAATCCTATTAGAAAATAAAAGTTCTAATAACAAGAGTATGTGCATTATAAAAATCTAAAAAAATAAGATTTTATACTACATATTGGACTCATTGAGTGGTTTTTTCTCTCTTTTGAACGGTTGTTACAATTATATAACAAAAAACCGTTCAAAGAAACAAAAAACTACCCAATGAACCGAATCTGTAGTATGAAGTCTTACTTTTCTGGATTTTGATGTTGCAACATGTTTGATTTTGATGTTGCATATAATATTTTTATTGGAAATTTTTATGTTCGATTGTTGGATATGTCAAAAGTTAATTAAAAAACATGTCATTTGTTTTCTACTTTAGAACATCATAATTCATGTCATTTTCATTTTAAAATATGTTATTTTTATTTTATAACATGTTGTTTCATTTTCGACCGAAAAATAAAAAATAAAAATGTTGTATTTTAAATTTAGCCCAATTTAACGGTATTGTAGACAGATGGATTTTTTTCATTAACAGATTTAAAGTTGAGAGATTTTTTCGTTAAATATATAATTGAGGGGTTTTCTTACGATTTATCTTTAGTTAAGAGGTTTTATTATTAAAAACCGTCAGTTTTTAATTTTAGAAAATGTTGCATTTTTTTAAATTTTAAGGGAATTATAGACGAAAGAGTTTTTTCACTAACTAATGTTGAAGAGTTTTTTTATTAACTAAATAATTGAGGAGCTTTTTACGATTCATCTTTATTTGAGCGATTTTATTACTTAAACCCCTATTTTAATATATATAAAAAAGAGATACTCATATAATACTATTTACTGTTGTAATCAAATAAAATCACTTGTTTTATATCTTTAATCAGTATTACAATATATAATTTTTTATTAGTTAAGAATGTTAACGGCATACATTATATATAATTTTATTGACCAACCATTTATTGTTATTATTTGTCGACTATACTTGTATGGAGTGGACAAAACTTTGTAACAAGAAAATATGATCCATTAATTCATAAGATAAATAATATTAAAATTTTACAAGAGTTTTTAATAAATCTTTTTGGGGTTTATTTTTGCAAGAGTTTTGTGTGGACAGCAAACAATAAAGAGACTTGTCATATTAAAAACCTCGAGGAATAACTTTTTTTTACAAAAATAAAAAGAAAAAGAAAAAAAATAAGAAATAAATACTTTTCTATACAATTAATCAATTATAACCATTAAAAATTAATTCGTTTTTGGCATCAAGTGGCATCAGACACAGAAAACGCTAAAAGAAAAGAAAAATCAATTTTTTTTAGCAACGAAGAATTATTTTGTTTATATCATTTTTTTGAACTAACTCTTCTTTAATTTCTCTATATTTATTAAAATAGATTGGAATTGGCTATTATACATGTAATTATAATAAATATATTTACTATTAGTTATATCTATATTTAAAAATTAGATTTTATGTAGATTAATTTTGTTTATGTTTCTTTTAGTATATATTTCCAAATTTAATTGTAAATTTTCAGATTTATTTGAATGTCAGTTGTATATAAATTACCAAATTTAATAAACAAGAAATTTTAAAGCTAAATGAACTCTTGGCAAAATTCAAAATAATTTTTGATAGATGAAATAATAATCTAGTTATATATATATATATATATAGAGTACATTTTAACAGTTTGCTTTTACAAATTTTTTACTTGACGAATATATTTGCGATTGCAAAACTGACATTTGTTTATTCACCATGTTTTGATAGGGCCTCGTTATTTAGGCTTTGGAACCATCATTCACATATAACATCAAATATATTTAACTAAAATCATGTAAAGACAAAGTAACAGTTGTTTAGATTTCGATTCAGAACTGATCTTAAACTTGAGTGGATAAAATTGGAAAAAATCGTCTAACCACTTTAAAAATAACCGTAAAAATGGAAAGTTGTAGATCGACAAATTGAAGAGCTAGAGAAGAAAACAAGAACAGATAGAAGAAGTGGCTTTGGAAGCAAAAAGAAATCATACACTAGTCGACTTTTTCAAAGTAGAACCAATTGGTCCAAAACAAAACCATAAAATCCATCCGACACCAAAGAGATCTTTGATTGAGCAGTTTATCATCCCGGAATAAATCAAAAGAAGATTGGCTTACGATAAGATACAAGAAAAAGATCAAGCCAAAAATAACAATGGAGGTTGAGAATATATCATACATAAACACATTAAAAAAAAAATTTGGCTCTGATGCTAGAAAAAGCGGTCAACTAATCTCATATCTAAAAAAACTTCGGCTAGAGTTTTGCAACGGTCCTCTTCGCAATGTCAATTATATGTGTTAAAATATTAATTTTGAAATTTTATTAAGGCAACTTTAAATTTGATTATTATTAAAAATAAATAACCGATCATACATTAGTTACTTTTTATAGACACATCTTAAACTAAACCACTGTAATTGTTTTTCTTATTTCGCCGAATATGTTGGATTTCTCCACCTGTAAACCAAATAAGTAAACTCTGAAAAATGACCCGTAGGCGTAGGATCCCATCTGTACAATTTATATCTATATTAATTTGGCCCTTTTTGATAAAATTAAGGAAAAGTAATTCAACCTTTGTTTTCAGTTTTAACCGAAAATAAATAAATAACTAAATTAACCTTTGTAAACGTCGAGGAAACCTCATACAATTTCAGTTCTCACCTCTTGGTCTTTTCTGATTAATGTGAGAACCCCTTATACAGTTTTTATCAATATTTTATTATAAATTTTGTGCAAATTAAAGTGGAAAAATTTTTAAAATTAAGAAACTGATTTTAAAAGCTCTTATTTAAGAACGAATTTCTAAGAATGAATTCTTAAAACATGTTTATCAATTAAATTTATATTTTTTAATCCTAAAAATCTTTTTTAAAAATCTTCCATTAATCATGCTCTTCGAACAATAAAAGAGTCAATTTCGTTATGTTAAAACTGTGACGTTGCAATCGATATTTATTACACAACCCTATTCTCCAACCATAAACGGACCAATAATTTTTGTATTTTTGACCAATGGTTTTCGTTTTTTTTTTTTTTTTTGGATCTGAGTAATATCTATTTTGTCTGTGTGCCAATTTTTATATATATATGTGGAGGTTAATGGCTGTCGACACATCAAGGAGAGACCACTTTCTCGGGGCCACAATTCGATCTATTTTTTTCTCTTTAAATTATTTATCAAAATAAAACACTAAACTAATGATTTTAACCGTACAAATAGTTGTTGCAGCCAGGACGGAAAACTAAAAATATGGTATCACATTTACAACCGTTGGATAACTGACAATAATAAATCTTGTGGTTACTGCGACCTGATCGTCTTTGACGATAGAAAATCTTATTTGTTATTTGGTTATAATACAATTACTTTATACATAGGAATAATTTGTAAATATATCACTAACAAGCTTTATCTAACAAGTAAAAATGTTGTTGTAATCTTTACAAAAATATGTTGTTGTATACCTTCATTAATGGTTGTTAAATTTAGTTCACATTTATACTACAACTAATGAGTTCTTTAACAAACAAAAAAAAAAACCTAATGATATATAGCCTCTATCTCTTAGCGTAGGAGGATATATTTCTCCGTTTATTTCTAGCACGTAATAGTTAAGACTGTTTTACAACAAAGTCTTTGATTCAGATGGTTGTTTCCAAACTAAATAATCCATATTAATTAATATGGACCAGATATAAAAGAGGTATCAAAGATAAAATTGATAATATATTTTTAAAAAGTGTGATTAATTGTTTAAACTTTAAACCCACTACTTCGCCACAAAGACAAATGGACTCACAACTCAATCTTCGACCGTGTAATCGATGATTTACTGCAATACTTCCTGAAACAATATGACATACGAAGGTGCTAAGAACGTTTGCCAATAATGAGATCGAAATATTCTATAATTATTTTTAAAAAATGAAATTATGTTCGAAAATTAAAAAAAAAAATGAAAATATGTTATTATCCATTATGAGAATTTATTGGCATCTATTAATATATATAGTCAATATCCACGAAGGCATGAACAACGGGAGACACTTTCCTTTTCCAGTCAACCCTTTCACACTTTCAGTACTACTAGTTACTTAACATTGCCTCGAACGACAATAAGCGGGTCCTACAATCGAGTGTGTCAAAGCTTACGTGGCAAATATCCGCCACATCATACCGATATGCTGATCTCATCTATTTTGTCGGTTTCTCGCCGCCTAACGTCACTCCCCAAATACGGTATTCTGCCACGTGGAAATAAAAATACCCAATTCTTTTATTTCCGCATAGTGATAGATCCGTATAAAATCTTGTTTTTTTCCCTTAAATATATTGAATGTATTAAATACCAGTTTTGTGGTTGGTCCCCATTCGTTTGTATAAAATAAATTTTATTTGTTTTTTAAGGCAGCCTTATTTGTCTATAGGACCTACGAAAACAATATAACAATAAAATATTGCCCACTATTAAATATCTAATAAATTTCAAGTTATATATAGGATTAGGTTTTGAATTAACTTATTGCCACAACAAAAGAGAGAACAGAAAAATAAGAAAAAAAGAGAAACTGTAAAAAAAAAAAAAACTTATGGAATATTCTCAATCTTCCATGTATTCTTCTCCGAGTTCTTGGAGCTCATCACAAGAATCGTTCATATGGAACGAGAGTTGTTTCTTGGATCAATCATCAGATCATCAATCCTTCTTTTGCCCTAAGTATGATTACTCCGATGACTTTTTCTCATTTGAGTCATTGGAGATGATGATCAAGAAAGAAACCCAAAACGGTGACGTATTCATAAACGGCGACGTTTCTAACTCTGAGGAGGAAGAAAAGGTTGGAATTGATGAAGAGAAGTCATACAGAGGAGTGAGGAAAAGACCGTGGGGAAAATTCGCAGCGGAGATAAGAGATTCGACTAGGAATGGAATTAGGGTTTGGCTCGGGACATTTGACAAAGCCGAGGAAGCCGCTCTTGCTTATGATCAAGCTGCTTTCGCCACGAAAGGAGCTCTCGCGACACTCAATTTCCCCGTGGAAGTGGTTAGAGAATCGCTCAAGAAAATGGAAAATGTGAATCTTCATGATGGTGGATCTCCGGTTATGGCCTTGAAGAGAAAACATTCACTTCGAAATCGGCCTAGAGGGAAAAAGAGATCTTCTGCTTCTTCTTGTTCTTCTAATTCTTCCTCGTCTTCTTCTTCTTCCTCCTCTTATTCGACGTCTTCTTCGACACCAAGAAGTAGTAAGCAAAGTGTTGTGAAGCAAGAAAGTGGTACACTTGTGGTTTTTGAAGATTTAGGTGCTGAGTACTTGGAACAACTTCTTATGAGCTCATGTTGATCTTGTAATTGATTTCAACTATAGCTACTATTAAACTTTAATTTCGTGATAATCTTGAAATTTGTTCGTTCATTGTGCAATTTCTTTGGGTTCTCTTATTTTTTGTTTTTTTGTATCCAAATGATGTTATTGGAAGAGATGCGATGGTGATGTTGAAGTGTATAAAAAACTCTATTATTGCGTTTTATCGCTGGAAAGTGTTTTGTGCCCACCTTAATTGCTTTAATATTTTTTGTTTTCTGTTTATTTTTTGTTTTTTGATAAAGGGTTTATTTTTTGTTTTTGATAAAGGGTTTATAAAGGGTTTGTTATATGGCTTAAAGGATATATATCTCGAATTAGTCATTCCTGTAAATCTAAAGTCAGTGAAATCTTAAAATCAATCAAGTCGATCCAAGCTATAAAGGTATTCTTAATTCGAATAACAAAAATCCAACCAAAAAGAAGTTGATAACTTGATAAGATAACTTATAAAGTTTTTTATTTGTAGGGTTATTCGATTAGATCTAATCTATAAAGGTACGATTCTATTATATTGTATAAAAATGTTATATTATAATATAATTATATAAATTATGACGTTCATATTATTCTGTGTTTATACGTCTCTGATGATGCTTTCGTTATCATTATTGTTAGTTTTATATATATATCAGCATTGATTGGTTGTTTGACTTTCCTTTGTAACCTTTTTTTTGTTTTTTAACATTCTTAACCTAATAAAGCTAAAGATTTACCATGGAATCATGGATGTTAAAATCAAAATAACATGTCGAGATTTTGTTGGAGAACATGAATTTTTTTCTCTCAAAAGATGTGCATATATAAGATGAAAGTAATATGACATCGTCGCGTCATAAATTATATTAATTTAAAAATCAAATTTAAAAACTAAAAAATTTCAACAAAATGCATTATATTAATTTAAATTCAGGTGGTAACAAAGTGATGATATTAGCAGAAACCACTAGGCTCTATGTCATATAGTTAAACTGTTCGAATTATATATTTCATTAAACTGAAAACTAAATCAACACAAATATTAATACTAACCAAACCAATCCAAACATGATTCATTTTCAATTCGTTTGCCATATTTTATAGTTAAAAAAAAAAAACTGAACCGCGATGCGACATGTTTGATTTTTAGACACTATTTGAGTATTGACATCTGGTGAGAAAATAATGAACACAAATTTATGAGATTGTTTGTTTGTCTGGTGGATTTGGATGGAGAAGGATTCAATAGTTCATCATGATTCATGAGCTATATATAGATGATAAAGTCTAAGAAACAAAAGGTAACATTCAGGAAAGTAAATGGGGTTGAATATAAGTGAAAATTTGAATCTTAATTGGGTTTGATTTTAGATGAATAAATATTTAACTGAATTTAATCGTTTTTATTTTTGATTCAGTCACTTACCGAATGTAAATTATTGAAAAAACATTTGTCAGTTGGTATGATGCTTCTTTTTTTTTATTGGGCCATTCAGAATTTTTTTCATTTTAAATGTGAAAATACATTAGAATTTTTGTTTACATATGAACGTGTTCGAAATAAGGGAATTGGCAAAAGGAGTAAATAGACAACAAGGAAAAGCCAAGAGAGCTGAGACAAAATCATATCCTTAGATCTAAAAGAAAGAGTGACTAATTTGATGGTGGATGACTAATTAAAACGACTAAATCAAACGGCAAATGAGAAGTCGTCGTGTGCTGATAAGAGAAATAAGTGTGAGGACTCGTTAACAAACAAAAATGTGAGGACCATATTGAGTTTGTGACTATTGAAAAAAGCAAGTACCATGATTACGAAAGGATGTGACCATATTAATATTGGCTCATTGTGAGAGACTCACTGAAATTGTAGTCGTGAGTCTATGACCAAGTTTCTAGTTAGAAAACTTGAATCAACAAAGAAGCAATGGTTCACAGTCCGGATTGACCCGAAATTGTGAATATGATGAAAAGTCGTCGTGCTGATAAGAGAAATAAGTGTGAGGACTCGTTAACAAACAAGCATGTGAGGACCATATCGAGTTTTGTGACTATTGAAAAAAGCAAGTACCATGATTACGAAATGATTTGACTATATTAATATTGGCTCATTGTGAGAGACTCACTGAAATTGTGAGTATGTGACCAAGTTTTCTAACAAAGAAGAAATGGTTCACAGTCTGGATTGATCCGAAGGTCAAACCGGATCCCGCAGCGAACTATAATAGCTGGATCTTTGATTTTATTATTTCCGAAATTAAATATAGAAATACATAAGAGGGTTTATTGGATGAGTTTAAATTGTAAGATGAACACAACAATGGTCAAACAACTAAAGAGTTAGAAGCTGCTGAAACATGACTTGAGACAGTATAACACAGACAACATTAGTGTGACATGTAGAAGAGGCAAAAGAAAAAACGAAAACCACCGTTTAAAGATTAAATATTCTAGGGTTTTATATAAGGGGAGTGCTCATAACTTGTTTATTTTATTTCTCAATTGTAGAACGTAAGCAACCCCAAAATCTAGACTCAAAATTAGTTCATGACTTCATCTACTCTATAACATTTTCAAAGATCAGTCAGGTTTAAAAGCTCTACTTTTGAAGCGATCCAAACAGAAAGCCCAAGACAAATTTTTATTCTAAAGGCTTAGAACTAGGGCCAGGGCCAGGGGTGTAAAAATTAACTTATATGTTTCACAGATTTACTTTTAGATTTTTTTTGCAGAATTTTAAAAACATATTGGCTTTTAAAGTGCGGTCTTAAACTTTTCAGTTTAATTTTGGTTATGGGAAATAAGTTTCAGTATTACTCAAACTTTTCATTTCAATTAAGCAAATTTACTCGGATATAGAGTTTAATCAAACTTTTCAGTTTGTTTATTTACTTATTTACTAAGAATAACCATAAAACAATAATGAAACATTTTTTATAAAAAGCATAAGTTTAAACTTAAAAGGTCGAAACAGGAAACCCATAAAGCTAGCAATATATAGAGCTAAGACAAAATCCAGACAAAGAGCCTCAGCTCTATAGCTCTAAGCCTCTAACTCTAGCTAAAATAACTTGAAAATTACCAAAGTGATTAATAACTTAATCAGTCATTAGATAGTAAAACAAAGTTATTAAAAAAGCAAGTAACCCCATAGTGTGTTCTGGAAACTAGTAGCCATTGCTAGGAACGGCTTCCATGTATTGTTTCTCCACAACTTCCATCACTGTGTCTGCAATTCCACTTGAATACACACAAGATCCTTCACAAATCTGCCCCAAATCAAGTTGAAAAAAAAAAGATTAGGTTAATTGGTTTTGGAGTTTAAACATATTCAAAATTAATGAGATTTTCATTATTACCTTAGTGTTGAACAAGAAGCTGTAATGTTCACCAATCTGTCCTCCTGCAACATGGTGAAGATCGAGCTGAAGCTGATCAAGAACTTTGGTGGTGAACAACAAACAGTTAATCTTCTTCTTCTGGACAAGCTTGATGGTTACTTCGTCGTCGATTATGCGTACATCAACCTCAGTGACTTTCGATTTCCTCTTTAGCCAAGAACATCTCAATGAGTTGTTGTTGTTCTTGTTGAAGCAAGATTGGTCTACTTCGCTCTGTGGCTTGTAATTCACAGTGTCTTCTTCTTCTTCTTGATCTTCTCCTCCTCCACCACCACATCTAGCTTTCTTCTTTGTCCTGAATTTCCCAAATCTTTTCTTCTCCACAAGCATCTTAAGATCCTCTATTGTCCTTAACAGCTCTTTGATGTAATCTATTGCTTCTCCAACGATCGAGGCTCTATCAGTCTACAGAGATTATGTAAACCAACAATGTCACTCTCATACACATGAACAACATTTTGAATTAAAGCAAAGTAAAGTATAAACCTTTGTTGGATTTGGAATAAGGTTCTTCAAGTCTTGGAAACGATCAGTGAAGTGAACTCTTCTTTCACGTTCTGTAGGGAAAGTTCTCGACTTTCTTGATCCTCTTGCTTTACGAGTAACTCCATTGTTAAACTCAAGAATCCCATTGTCAAATCCACCACCATTGTTGTTGTTGATGATGTTTCCTCCTTCGAAATACATCATATTGACTCCGCCATTAGCATCCATCTGAATCTGCTCTTCAACTCCAAGAAAACAAGACCCGTTTCTTAGCTGATTCTGATCTCGAGGCTGCATAGGGAAATTCAGATGGAAGAGAGGATCGTACATAACAGCAGCAGCAGAAGAAGAAGACATAATGTCTGAGAATGAGATTGATGAATTAGGAAGCATAGAAGTTTGATGATGATGAGGAGGCAATGAGCATCTAGGCAAATGTAAGAGACTAAGCAAATCAGGAGTTGTTGCAGAGTTATGACCCAAATTGGCAAAATCTTGATAACCATTATCCCAATTAGAGTGTTGTTGATTAACAGCCATTTGGTGAATCAAATTGTTGTGGAATTGATCACAAGCAGGAGGAGGAAGATTAGGATTGATTTGAAATTGGAGAGGTGTTGAAGAAGCTTGAGGACAATCTTGTGGGCTGAGATGAAACTCAGAAAGCTCTTCTACTGCATCAACACTACAGTTGCTGTTGCTTGTGCTACCGGCGACTAGAATTTGCGGTGGTTGTTGTGGTGGTGGTGGTTCGGCTTGAGAGAAGCTACTCTCTACCGTAACTTCAGCTACAGTGTTGGGATCGAAACAACCCATTTCCTCGTAAAGGCTTCCTCTTTCTTCTGCAATTTGAACAAAAGCACTAATTTAGATATTTTAGAAGATAAAAAAGGTAGCAACTTTCATGAGAAAGTTAGAGTAAAAATGGGAAAATTTGACCTTCCATGAAGATGGTTTAAGGATTCTAGATGATCTTTAACACCTGCAAATCAAAAGTAACATTTTAACCATTTTAAGAAGATGAGAAAACCCAGAAATTTGAAGCTAATTTCAAACAAATTTGCTCTTTTGTTATTGTTCCATGAAAATGTTCTTCCAATTCAAAAGATTAACAAATGGGTTTAGGGTTTGAGTTTGACAGTAGAGAGAAAGAGAGAGAAGATGGTAGTCGGAGCTGGGAAATTTTCAACCTTGCAGTGATTAGTTCTTCTCAGTTTCAGGAGAAGAAGGAAATTTTCTTAAACAAGTCTCTCTCCCTCTCTGTGTTTCAAATATACGGACATTTGCAGATGGACAAACAATTAAATAAGGCTTAAAAGACGTCAAAGTTAAAAAAAACAATATATATATATGTATATATTCTTATTTATTTCATCTCGAACACAAAGTTCCTATATAATTAAATCTGTAATTTGATTGCATTTTTGGGATACCACCATAAAAGTAATGTTTTTTTTTTACTATTTAACCAAAAAAAAGTAATGTTTTTTACTCACCATTTTAACAAATGCGTTTTCAGTTTCAACAAATATAACAAAAATAGCATTGCACATAACGGTAAAAGTTAGCACTTTTTTTTCATTAACCACAAAAAAAAAAAAAAGTTCGCGTTTTATAATATAAAAAATAAAAATGTAAAAATACATTTCTTGGGGTGTTTTGGTTAGAGCATGTGATTTCTCATTGTGGCCAAGCATCAAGGTTAGTTAGAAGGATCAACAGATGGGTCCCATGCCGGATCTCTCAGGTCTTTGCAACGACTTAAGGGGCATTTCCGTCACTACAAGGATTTGTGGGCCCTACGTTTTGCCTCCCCCAGGCAGAGTCACCAAACTAACCATATAGCTTCGTTAGCTCTTTCCCTTTCTGCCCTTTTCCTTTCTTTTCTATTATAATTACTTGTTCATTTTTGATAAAGAAATTGGTAAATACTATTATTTCTTGTATAATAACTTTGGATGATAAAATCCCTATTCGTCATCTCTTCTGGTCATGGATATATGTTTTAATTTGTGAGGGGTTCCTTTGTTTTATTTTATGTTTTACAAAACACTTTTGTAATCATGTTTTAAACCATAATGTTTTTTTTTATTATTTTGTTAATACCATATGTAATTTTTATGAAGGTTACTACTATATGTAATTTTTATATCACACGTGTTTTCGATAAGATATGTTGCTTTTTCCCAATAGATCAATAAATCCATCAACTTTATCTCCTTTTTTATATATGTAATCAATAATTTATACATTCAAAATCATTCAATTATAACATCGTATAAACATGGGTGAGCTCTTGCCTCATTTAAATATCAATATAAAAAGAAAGAAAAAAAACATTTTTTCAACATGGAACGAATTAATTAAACTGTTTCGAATAAAATCAAATAAATTGAGAAAACATCAACCCTCTGGATCGATTAATTTTATATTTGATAAAAAAAAATACTAGTATAAAGTATAAAGTTTCGTGTTGCGGTTAGGTCATGCGATTTCTGTTTATAGCAAAGAGAGCGGGTTGTTTGAGTAGTAGTAGAAGTAGGTCCCACATCCAAGAATGGGATAATACTAATATATTTCCATTTATTTGATTTTGTGAAAGGGTTAGGGGTAATCTCGTACTTTTCAGAAACTGAAAAATTCTGGTCTCTCTCTCTTATACTGCTAGTCTGCTACTGTCCCTATCCTACCAACTTTGATTACTTTAAAATCATTTTTATCAAATTTTAAAAACTAAAGTATTAGAATGGATTTATCAACATTTTGGTCCAACATAACTTTAGTTGTAAATCTTAAAATGTTGTGCCGGACAAAAAAAAAAAAAATTAGGGTTAGATCCGGTCTACTTTATATAGGACCATAATTTCAAAGAAGGGATTGGATTCCGGTAGGAGAATATGACATTTACAGATTCTGCACTGTAAGAACAAAATTTAATTGCAGTCAAACAGTTAATTTCTGAAAAATCAAATCTAATTTGAACCAGAACTAGTTCTTTCCAAAATCTGACCAAACCGGTCTAGAATTCATCCATATTTTGTTCAACGCTTGTTCATTTAAGGTCGAATCATCCATTCCTACTCGTATTTCCAGAAGTCTCTGGTAAAAATAATTGAAAGTTTTTTACTATTTGTTTAGGTCAATGTAATATATTTCAGCATGGGAACGTACGGAAAAAGTATATGAGTACAAGCTCTTTAAAAAAAAAAATGAGTACAAGTGTTTGACTGATCCGTTTGTATACCTATAGTCTTAAACTTATTAAAAATTATCTAAAATTATTCCAATTCACCTATAACAAAATTATCGAAATTAAATACCGACAATTTTCTCGGATTCATTTGATTATTAGACCTATAAAAATATGGGGCATGACTAAACTAATCCGCTTCATCATCAATTCTCTTTTTCTTTGATTCATTTCTTTTCTCGGTCATATGAACAGAAGAATATGACATTTACGTTTTGCTTGTTTTAACGGAAAATATCCCAAGATACCATTTACATGTTCGCATGCCATGCCATGCGATGTGAAAAGCTACCACATCATTATTTCTTAATTACTGTGTGAGTTTTGTAATGTGATCAACATTTTGTAAACCTCCTCAGAGACAAGTTTTACCTTAAAACTCGACATGTTTAAAGGTACAAATGATTGAAATGTTATATCTTTTATCCCTTAACCGGACCTAAGACACATATATAAATCTTTTTTAACTCCAAAATATGTTTTTATTTTATAAGCTTGGAAATAAGTAAACATGGATTCTAAACAAATGTCAGAAAATAGATGAAGTTAGTCTAATAACTAATAATGTTATTGATGGGAAGAGTAGCCATGTAGTGTTTATCCACAACTTCAATCACTCTGTTTGCTATTGCACTTGCATATATTGTTGATCCTTCATATATCTGCATTTTTATACAATCATTATATCATCAAAACTAAATCCATAATCAAGATTCGTATTTTTATATTCATCGATTCACTAACCTTGGTGTTGAACAAGAAACTGGAATGCTCACCAATCTGTCCTCCAGCAACATGGTGAAGATCAAGCTGAAGCTGATCAAGCACTTTGGAGACAAACAACAAACAATTGATCTTCTTCTTTAGGACAACTTTGATTGTTACTTCATCATCAACAATCCTAACATCAACTTCTGTTACTTTTGATTTCCTCTGCAGCCATGAACATCTTAATGAGTTGTTGCTTGAACATTGGTCTATTACATCGCTCTCGGGCTTCTTCTCCATGTTTTCATCATCATCATCATCATCATTATTACGATCATCCGAGTTGTTGTTGTCTATTTCATTGTTCTTGAATCTCCCACCACATCTTTTCCTCTTAACCAAATACTTAAGCTCGCTTACTCTTCTGTGTAACTCGTTAATGTAATCAATCCCATCTTGAAGAATGGATGCTCTATCTCCCTAAATAACATATCACATGAATTAAACAAAGACATTGGAGAGAATGTAAAGTAAGAAAGATACATTTTCATTAGTAATAACTAACCTTACTAGGGCTAGGAATAAGCAATTTCAAGGCATCGTACCGCTCATTCAAGTGACATCTTCGCTCACGTTCTGTTGTAAAAGGTTTGTTCTTTCGCTTCCCTCGTCCTTTACGCCTAATTTCTTTGCTAAACTCGAGGATTCCGCTATCAAACTGAGCATTGTTGTTCTCATTTCCAGCATTTGACTCATCTCTTTGAGTATTAGTATTGGTATCAATGCCAAGCAAGAACCCTGAGTAGTCATTAGCAGGGATCAATGGAGGTTGTGGAGGAAGGTTTAAGTGGAAAAGCGGGTCATACGCGAAGCTAGAACCGGCCATTATATCCGAAAGATTCGAGCTTGGTAATGAGATTGAGCATCTAGGCAAATGCAAGAGACTCAAAAGATCAGGAATTGGACTTGTTGTTGTGTTTGGATCTGAAGTGTTCATGAAGAAACCAGAGTTGTCGCCAGAAACACCCCAATTCGATTCTTGAATCATCTGATGGATCAAATTGTTGTTGTTTTGGTTCTGAGTTTCTGAGATAACAGAGGGAAAAGAAGAGAACTCGTCCATTGTTGGGAGCTTAAGGTCGTTGTTGAAGCTGTTTGTTGTGCTTCCGAACGGTGGTTGGAACTGGTGGCTTATCGGAAAAGCTGTTTCCGCCGTACAGAAGCCGCCGTTGTTGTCGACGATTGTTTCCATCATTGGATTAGAATCAAAACATGAACTTTCTTCATACATTCTCAACCGATCTTTCTGGAACCAAAAGTTAATTAAATTTTAGACTACCATAATTAGTCATCAAGACAAAGGTCATTCTACATTAATTATATTGATCATTCAAATAAATAAAATTTTGCATAAACTCCAAACCTAATCTCAAACTAATTCCCTTCACTCTATTGTTTTCTTGAAAATAAAAGTTTCTCTGCTTTTGTGTTGTTTGCTATATCTTCTCTTCTCTCACATTTTTTTTTGTATTGATTTAGGTTCAGACTTAGAGAACAGAGAATGAAATGATCTCATTACCAGAGTTAGACGATGATTATCTTCTCCTTGTTCGTTGTCTTTGAAATCCTAAGGTACCACAAACTATATTTCATAAGTTTATGCTTGAGACCTTCAAAGATCATTTAAACATTTTGATCAAAAAAAGAAAGAAGAAGTTTTATGGATTTGCTTTATTTCTGTTTGAAGGGGTTAGGGTGTGTTTGTGTCTTTCTTGTTCCGAGAAGAGAAGGTTTTTTGGACGTGTTCGTATTGTCTTAGACAGCCCTCTACTAAATACTTGAAGACAGAGGACACAATTTTCCTTGTCTTTTTTCTTATCCTCTTATAGTCTTATCTAAAGGAAAATTTGCAAAATGAAAAAAATAAAAAAAAAAGGTTGTAACCTTTATTTTCTGTCACAATACAAGTTACTAAGATAAAGGAAACATAGTAAGATTATAGAACAACCATTACAAAGTTATTTTTTTTTCGTTCTAAAATCCACACCCATATTCAAAAATATGAATCCGAATTATACCTAAGACAAAATTAATACAAATCACTATGTTATAAATTCAAATATTTATAATGTAATTTAAATAGATATGGAGGCTAAAGAGATGAGATGGATTTAAATAAATTGGTTGATTAATTTATATGACTGAACTGAAACACTATGTTCCCTAATGTCAAACATAGAGTTGATAAATGATATGAAAATGGACTGTGCTAGAAAGTTGGTTGGTAATTGTACATTTTAGAAAGAATAACATTTGCTATTAATATGAGAAATGCAAAATAAAATGAAAATATTATTCGAGATCAGTTGGGTCATGCAATCTCGCTTTTGGCCACAACGGCAATGGACCCCACTCGGAATCTCCTAATTCATTGCATTTTTTCTGATCAAACAGTCAAGGGTAGTTATGATATTTCGTCACAAAATTTGCCATATTGCATCTGGTTTAGGTGCTCCTATGGCTACTTACAAACCAAGGTTGGACCCTACTCTCATGGGTGAGGTTAAGATATTGGTTGAAGTGGAATTGAGTAAGGCCTTCCCTCCAAAGATTGTAGCTGCTGATAAAAAAAGGCTTCATTTCAATGGTTGATGTTGAGTATACTTGGGTTCCGACTAAATGTGCTAAATGTGGACAGTTGGGACATAAGGCTTCTCGGTGTGCCTCAGAAGAGATCATTCCACCATGTGATGCTACTGGTTTGGTTCACAAACACACTACTCTCGGATCCACCCATCTTTGACTTTGCCACAGTCTCAGAAGCTCATGTGGTTACAGCCACAATCATCAAGACCGCTCCTATCCACAACACAAATAAAGGTACAATGGTGGTACTAACCACAAAATTATTGACACTAATGAAGTAGTTGAGGCTACTAGCACAATTCAAAAAGAAAAGGTTATTACAGTCACAAAGGATCGAGAGGTTTCTAATGGCTGTCCAACATTAGTTACAGAAACTTCGGTTGTGTCCTTGGTAAGAATCGGTTTATTGCATTTGCCTCGTCGGAACCGGATGAAGATTCGCATGATTCAAATTAGAATGAAATTTTAGAATACGTATTCTACGGTTTGTTCATGGTCTAAAAAAATTTAGAATATGTATTCTAAAATTTAGAACATGTATTTTACAAGTTGTATGTTCTAAAACATTTAGAATTCGTATTCTAATCTTATTAGAATTATGTAATCTAAATTTTTTAAACTTAGCTAAAAATAGAAATATAATCTAGGGAAATCTAAAAATAAGGAAACTTATTTTTTTTTTCTGAAATTCTCGAGTTATATGTATATATATATATATATATCTCGAATTAATTTTTTTCTTTCAGAAATTGAGTTATATATATATATATATATCTCAAATTGATTTAAATCCCTTTAAATATATATATATATATATATATATATATTAACCCTAGATTTTTATAGTTTTTGCGTTTATATCCCTTAAAAAAAATTAACCCTAATTCAATGCTTCTTACTCTTTGTTTCACGCTATCTTCAGAGTTTCAAGGTTTCTTAATTGTCTTCTTTCCACGATTTTTTGTTATTTTTCTCTATTATCCTGCAAATCTATGTGATGTGTGGCATATGGAGATTGTTTGAGAGAAAAGAGTAGAGATTGATTGTTGATGAGGAAAAACGTGGGAGATTAATTACTTTGCAATCAACTACATTACTTTAAGAGTTGAGAGAGATGATTTTAGAAGACCATGGAATAGAAGATAGTATGGTTGATGTGGAATTCAGTTATTTACCCAAAAATCTTAGTGTTGAGTTTCCTCCCATTGTTATAACGAATGATAGACAAGTGGAAAACTTTCTTGCGTGTTTAAAAAAAAAAAATATGATACCGTTGTGTGTGACATTCAAAGATAGAATTGATGATTGTAGGAGTGAAGTCCATTTTTTATTTGAATAAAAAGCCATGTGAATCAAGTGATGGAGACGATGATGCTAAGGCGCCACACAAATCAGCAGATGGCAATGATGCTACTAAGAGGCAAACAATTCAGCAGATGTAGAAGATGATGGTAACGAGGCACACGAATTACCAGGTATTTGGTGGACAAAAAATTCATAAATTATATATTTAGAGACTTCTAATCAGTGGTAGGTCTTTCTTTGTCAACAACTCAAAATTCTTTAGCATAGTATTAGTTCCACACATTTATTCCTATTTCCGTGTAATTGTCGAAGCGTGGAACTATATATGTGGTTAAGATGTATTTATAATTATCGGAATGACAAAATAAATAAATTTACATCAGAAAACGAAGCCGAAGTCAATTGCATAGAGAAGATGATATTGGCATTGTGTTGATTAATCAGAGAGTGACCTTTTTCAATATTCCATGCTCTGTTGGACAACTGTTATATTAATAAGTAGCTTTGATTCCAAGACAAATGAAAAGAAAAGAAAAAAGCTTCACTACACAAACTCTGTATCCATTACACCATCAAACTCTGAGTAAAGAAAAACAAACAAACTTTGAATCTTGAATAAAATCTAAAGATTTTTTTTCAAGAATACCATGTTCTACAAAACCTGATTGTAGGTATTGCTGAGACACTGCACCTCTGCATCTCTCTCGGCTATTAAAGAGCGAGTAAGTCGTAGCTCAGACTGAAGCTGATTCATCTGCAAGGGAGGCGAGCATAAAAACATTCACATTGTTAAGATTCTATAAATTTAGAGTTTTTGTTTCATCATATAGAGATGGAGCTTCAAAATCAAGTAATACGTCAGCTGAAAGTGTCCTCAGTTCTTGTAGAAATATTGCAGCTAAAAGATGCGTGAGATCAACCTATCAAACATTTTTTATGCATTTTAACTGTACAGATGAGGAATTAAGCTATTTGATATTATAAAGAAAGCTAGAGCCAATACTCACCTGAGGTGTACTTCCATCATCAGATTGTTCATATTTGCTTAGTTTCTCTTGCAAACACAGAATCATTAAAAAGCTAAAATAACCAAAGAAAAATATGTATGATACAATAGCGGGTAACAAAACAGAAAAGGCCAAGCAACGCAGATGGAAAATGTTTTAAGAAGATGTCGTTTTATAGTTGCCAAATCATACTGAACATCGAAGCACTCTGATGTTCAGTTTCATAGTTATAGCATTGTGTGTTTGTGGTTTTTACCTCAGTCACTTGATTCCCATTTTCCATACTGAACATCAGAGTGCTTCGATCTACGGCCATGTCACAGAGCTTCACATAGATATGATATTCTCGATCACATTAATCTCGAGAACAGAATCTTACTGAAGCTAGAACCAACAGAGACATATGAAAGACAAATTAAGTTCTGATGAAAGGGCAAGTTATTGCAGCATAAAACAATAAAAGAAGTGAAGCTCTGTGAGTTTACCAAACCTTCACGACACATGTGAGCTTAGCTCATTGAATCTATCTTTCTGCAAAATAAAATCTTCGAGAATAATTACATTTAGAATAAGAAACAAAGAGACAAAGAAAAACAGAGTAAGACCCAATAAATCTTAGATTCATCACAAACAAAAAATATAAAAATGCAAAGAACAAAGTTATTGTTAGATGTTACACAATACACACCTAATGTTTTATGTGAAAGCAACGCAACACCACCACCACCACCTTCGTCTGCTTGTAGCTATACATAAACATTAAGCAACATTAGTAATCATTGACATTAGCTATCAAAAAGTTTATTTGAGTGCTTTACACATAATTAGACTAATAGTTGTATACAATTACAGTTAGGACAAATCAAAATCAAAAAATACAAAGAAACAAATCCAAAAAATATAAGATTCACCTCTAAAATATACATGTAAGAAGTACATGTGCGGAGGACTGTAAGGCCACCTCTGACCTCTATAATTTATTTCTACAAAACAGAGAGATCATCTCAGCAGTTGAAAACTTGAAAAATAAAAAAGCAAACAAAGAATCTTACTTGTCTCTGTTAACATTGGTGATGTCTGAAGAAATGAGAGCCATAAGAACCATCTGATACCTTTGATCCGCTATTGATTCTGGATCTTTTACATCTCTTTTAATCCATCCAGCTCTTGGAGTTGTCTATTTTGTGTAAATAGATGAATTTCCAAACGACACCACACATAAATTCTGATCAATGAAACAGGAAACAAAAACTCACCAGATTCACATTACACACAAAAAGAAACTTCACATATCATCAAAGTAACCACGTAACTTGAAATCATATCATTCCCCTATCAAATTCTAATCGAGTACGCAGGAAACAATAACTTACATTATAGATTCACATAAAAACAGATCAATGAGACCAAATACAAATCCAAAAACTCACATTATAGATTCACAAATTATGATCGATGAAACAGAAAAAAATATAATCACCAGATTCACATTTTGATACACACTCAATATCTATAAGGATTTGAGATCTCAACAACATTCGCTAGAAATAAGCAAACATTTTCATTGGTAAGAATTAGGAGCATACAGTGTAATCAACCACCAACGATATCTTTCATGGTCTAAGGGTAATCAATCTCGGAAAGAGATGGGAGCCACCTCCGTTGAGAACAAGGCTTTCATTTCGGGAGGCACTAAAGTTCGCCGGAGGAGATTCGCCGGAGGTGAAGAACTTGCGATTTGGGGTAAAAGGAAGAAGAAGAAGTTTCGATTTGGGTTTTTTTAGAAGTTAGGGTTTTTATTTTATTTATTTGATTCATTTATTTATTTGGGTTTTATTAATTTAATAAATATATAAATTAATTTAATTTTTCAATTAAATTGAAACCCTCTTCTTAAGTTAGAGGTGTATAATATGTTAAAGGTTTATAATATATTTGATTTTGTTGTAAAGAGGGTATAATGGAGTTAAAATTTAAAATAAAGATTAGTCGCAAAAAAAGATTAGATGGACAATTTGTTTGAAAAAAATGTACTTTTTTTTCCAAATTCTTCATTTTCTTACGGCTACGACTTCCTAGGAACAAACCTACGAAATTATTTTTCTTTAAACTAAAGCACGCAAGTGAATTGATTTTTCACAAATTCGTCAATCACTCAACGTTACTCTGCTTTCCGCCAGTTTTAGTTAGCAATCCTATTATTCATGGACTCAAGGCCCATTAGTTAGCTAAGTTCAAAGGTTCACTAAGATAGATGAAACGCTGTGTTTTTGTTTCCAATGGTCTCAAGACTACGAGTCGACTCAGCCCAACTGTCTAGCGTCTCTCAGAAGAGATGCTTAACAATATTCAATCAGGCAATCTTCATTTTCGCACGTTTCCTTTCTGGTTTCTCTCAAAAATGCTGTGAAACTCTGAAATGAAAGTGTTGAAAGTCAACCATGTTGAAGCTTCTCCGTAGATATTATATCAGGAATTGATATTTTTTTATGTCGACTGATTTTAGTCAAATCAACCTAATGACTATTCTATAATATGGAAGCCATCACACTTACAAGCACCTTTAATTAGGTGAAAAGAGCCAAATAGAAAAAAATAAAGAAATGAGAAAATTTCACAAAAATATACAAATTATTTATCGATTTCCATAAAAATACACAAATTTTATGGGTATCTAAAAAAATATATAAATTATTTTTTTTACTATTATAATACACAAAATTTTAAATTGTATCTTTTTAACATTTAGGATTTAACCAAAAGTAAAATATATTTATTTTTAATTAAAAAAAATATTATGATAAAAAAAATTATTTTATAAAACCCAAAAAAACTCAATAAAATTGTAAAAATATAAAAAACCTAAAATAAGTCTTAAAATAAAAAATTCAAAAACAGATAAAACTTCAAATACATTCAAAAAAATTAAAAGTTAAATTATAAATCTTCAAATTCATAAAATTTCAGTAATAAAGTTACCATTATTTTTTGAAAATAACATCGTAAAATTGTTTGTAAATATAATAATATACGTTGCATTTATTTGTAATTTAGGTAATTTCTGATGTAAATAATATATTATATATAAATATATGATTTTGAAAATTTGATATATGTTATTTACCTTATATATGGTAATACAAATAAGTACTTGAATATTTAATGAATTAATTTTTTTTGTAAAAGGTATACTATATGAAAATATTTTGTATCTATAATATAAATGTTAAATTGTAGACTTATTTAAATATTTAAATAATTTAACGAAATATTTTGATTTTTGTTTGCATTTGATAATTTCGTATTTTAATTTCTGGAATTTTACAGATTTTTTTAAGATTTGAAAAGAATTTTAGAAATTATTTTTGAGTTTTATAAAATAATTTATAATTGAAATATTATTGTTATTAAAAAAATTAAAAAATAAAAATTATTTTATATTAAATGGATTCAATTTAAAAATTTGTATATTATAATAGAAGAAAAAATTAATTCATATATTTTTTTGGATACTTGCAAAATTCGTGTATTTTTATGAAAATCGATAAACAGTTGATGTTGGTATATTTTTATGGAATTTTTTCTAACGAAATTATGATAATTTAATTAGCGTTTTTTTTTATGCACTTTGACTAGTAAAGAGGCAAAATAAGCTTATCACCTACACTCTATCATTTGTTCAAAGTTTAGTAACATGGTCAAACTTACTGGCTTAGGGCAGGGAGAAAAAGTAAAGGGAGACTATAAGCATATTCTTTAAGTCAAGCAGCCAAGCACAATTTCATTAGTTGATGCAAAAAAAAAAAAAAAAAAAAATTAGTCGAAAGGTGCTTTTTTTTAGTGGAAAGGTACTATGTTATTTTTCATAAAGTTGAAAGTTTAAGAGATGTTGAATAATCTTCATCTACAGTTTGGGAGCTTCTGCATTTTGAATCTTCTTAGAAACTGGGTTAAGCTTGGGAATATCGATATTCCCACAATCTCTCACTGCCCTGTTTTTTTTTCTCTCTTTCTTATATAAATGAATTAAGGTTCTCAGTTTCTCTTAGGATTCTTATTTTCGTTAATCAGCCAACTCATTACATAGTGTAATATTATATTAACTCCGTTTGGTTTCTAATATAGTTTGCTTACTACGGAGTGATTTCATTTTCTCTCTGGTAAAAATATTGCAGATTGAGCAGATCAGGAAGGAAACTACATACATACATGAGTATTGAGATGAGTAGTTCCGCAAGGTAGCTAGTTTAAAATAACTAATACATATATATATATATATATATATATATATTTGTTTGAAAATTTGTTGTTTTAGTGACATCTTGTTGATACAGGTCAGTTACTGGGAATCCATGGAGATCTCTAAATGGGAATGAACCGAATGGTGTTAAAGAACGCTTCAAGAAGTGGATGGAAACCCCTGAAACCCAGAGGAAGACTGTTCTGTCAGCTTGTGTGGTTGCTTTGGCTATTGATCCTTTGTTTCTCTTTATTCCTGAAATTGAGTATCTAAAATTATGCATCGGTTTCAACGAAACGCTTAGAACAAAAGTTTGTTTCCTTCGTATCTTGATTGACTTGATATGTGCGTTTCTCATCATTCGTTTTCAAAAACATTGGAGAGACAAGATGAGCGGAAGAAAAAGACTCTTCTACTTTATTGTTGACACTGTTTCTCTTCTCCCCATTCCTGTGGTATTATTCTCTCTTCCTTTGTGACATCTACTTTTACGTCGTGCATTTTTTTTTTTTTTTTTTTTTTTGAGAGATGTTCCAATACAAAATCTTGTAGATAATGGTTCTCCTCCTCCGTACTGAATGGTCTAACAATCTGGTGTCAAAGAGAATACTCAAGTGGACCATAGTTTGTCAATATATACCAAGAATCATTCGCATCTATCCGATTTACAAAGCAGTGACAAAAACCACTGTTACAATAGCAGAATCAAAGTGGATTGGAGCTCTTCTAAACCTTTTGCTCTTCCTGTTGTGCAGTTATGTAAGTCTTTGCTATTGTTTTGTTATACGACATCATCAAGAATTGTTACAAATATATATATATATATATATGTGATGTTGGCCAGGTGTTTGGGGCTTTCTGGTACGTTACTGCAATAGAAAAGCTAAGCATATGCTGGCATGACTTCTGGTATAATAAGACTATGCCTGACGTTGGGAATGAGACTATGCGTGAGGCTTGGCTGAGAGGAGAAAGCAATCTCACGAAGCTGTATTGTGCACATTTAGGTGATAAAAACAACAGTATTTTTCTGAAAAATTCATGCCCAATAACCGATTCTGACGAACTCGAAAAACCATCCAAATTCTTGGCCGGAATCGTAAACAAAAAACAATACGACTTTGGTATGTACGGTGATGTAGTGAAGTCTGAGGTGGGAAGTATTAATCTAAGGGATTTTCCAAAGAAGTTCGCCTACTGCTTTTGGTGGGGTCTCCGGAATCTTAGGTTTGTACATCTAAACTCTCAATTGTGAGAAGAAAAAAGATGATAGCTTAACGTTGTGTTTAATGATTACAGTACGTTTGGCGAAAACCTGAAAACAGGCAACTCTGCATCAGATATCTTTTTTGCTATCATCATCTGTGCCGCTGGTTTATTCTTGGTTGCTGTACTCATTGGAAACGTTCAGGTAATATGCTCATACCACAGAGACTACATTTTTGATCTCGTAAAACTGATTTCTTTGGTGATCACAGAAATACTTGCTATCAAGTACCGTCAGAGTAGACGAAATGGAGGAGAGAAAGAAAGACACAGAAGCATGGATGACCTTTAGGGAACTACCAGACGAGCTCAAGGAACGCATTAAGGAAAACGAGAAAACCAGATGGAAAAATTTCAGGGGCACGGATGAAGAATCTCTTCTTCGTATATTCCCAGAAGAGCTCAGACGCGATACCCAACCCTATCTTGATAGGCATAGTGCATAATTGAAGGAAAATGTCTCTGATGAGATTAAATCCGTTAAACCGGATGGCATCAAACCGGAGCAGAATAATGATTATAGTTGTTAATAATGGAAGAATGATTCTTCTTAATATTTACTGTTGTTTAGGGACTTATCTTCCCACTTTTCCAATTCTCTTCTAGTTTGGAATCTTTATTCCATCCATCTATAGTCTTTGTATAATATCCTTCTATTTAATAAAATGAAACAAATCCAAAAAGAGGCAGTTTTAGTCTGCCCAAAAACTTGTGCTTTTGGGACCTCTATCAAACTCATTACACAGACAAGGACTCCATGTAAGTTCTTTAACCATGTAACCTCAAACCTGTCCTACAACTCTTTAGCTAGGTATTGTCAAATGAATGAGCTCACCCACTTTAGTTATGTGGTCGTCTGTGATTTAAATAAGAAGAAATTGCAAACAAACTTAGAAAGTGTGAAATCTATATATTTTCGGTTATAGACAAGAATCATGCAAGCAAAACTAGAAAGATTGCTGTTTCTAGGTCAAATCCTCTAGAAAGCCCGCCCAAGATATCCGAGACCCCAAATAAGTAAAATAATTTTTTTACTTATATATATATATATATATGTATATAAAGTTTTTTTTTTTTGACATGATCGCTAGTGATTTCAAATAATTATGTAACTTGCAGAGTTCTTTATGTAATCATCAATAAATTAAGGTTAAGTAAAACCATGGCACTTTATTACTTTTATTTTTTTGAAGATCAAAAAACATCAAACTTTAGTAAAATGAGGACTGAACATTTTTTGATCGGACTGAATAAATCGAACGAAAAATAAACCAGCCGATCCCGAGTTTTCAAAGGATGAAGCATAGTGTATAATTGAAGGGAGATGACTCAGTTTTACATAGAGAAGGAAGTGAAGACTCATAGCTTTTCATTTTCCCTAGCTATTACAAGTTATTAACCATATAAGCTCCCTACGGGATTTAGTTATTACTGTTTTAGTGCGCTCTTCTTACACTTATTTATAATATATGCTAACGTGTGCTTTTGGTAAGAAAAATTGCAAACAAACTTAGAAGCGTGAATATATTGTTTTACTACAGACAAGAATTATGGATAGATAACTTGGTAGATTGTTGTTTCAAGGTCAAGTCTGCTTTAAGAGATGGCTAAAAATCTGATATAGCTACAACAAGTTATACATGAAACAGAGTATTCAAGTAAACTTGACTCAAAAGACGAAAAAAGAGACGCCAAGAAAGCAAAAGAAAATTCACTTAGATGAAAATCATGAAACGGTGCGTTAACTCATGGACCCTCAGTTGAGCTTATAAAGCTCAATAATTAGAAAAGTTCAGAGACCCATTAAGGTAGACGAAACGCGCATTTTAACCCTTTCGTTTCCGTGTTAGATGAAACGATGCGTTTGTGTTAGTGATAGTCCTCGTCAGGTCTTATAGCCTTAAGACTACGAGTCGACTCAGCCGAACGGTGAATGCAGTTGTGTATTAAAAACATTAAAAATTAAAACTGCAAGATTCTCCGAACCGAAGTGATATTCCAAAATGGCAAGTTGTAAGTAAAAAATGTATTGTGTGAATAATTGTTTTGTAAGTTGCAGGGAAAAAGGTAAAAAGAGCTACAAGTTGGTGTAGAGTGTAGAGTAACTTTATGGTCAAAAACCTCATCCGTTTTGCTACTACTGCATCCATAGTTTTAACTTTTAATCTGATGTTGATGGTAGCTGGGTTTTACTTGGGAATATCGATTTTCTCACAATCTCTCACTGCCATATATATATATATATATATATATAAAGGAATTGAGGTTCTCAGTCTCTCTTAGGATTCTAATTTTCGTTAGTTATATTGAAGCCCATTTGGGTTTCTTAGATAATATTTAATTGAGATTATTTGCTAAAATATCTTAATTTTTGTCAAACTTTTGCAAACTATACCATAATTTACAAGATTAGAAATCTACCTTTTATGTTAAAACAAAATTACATTTTTGTCCTTAATTAATAACTTAAAATTAAATAAATAAATATATATATATATAAATATATTGTTTGATTATTTAATTTTTATAAATAGTGAAAAATAATTAATTTAAATATAATAACATTTTAATTTTTACATTAATTCAAATTTCACAATATAATTATTTTTTTATTTTGTTTGGATTTAGTTGAGATTTAGATATATATATATATTAAATTAATATTTAATAACCAATATTATGTTATTTTCTATTGAGTTATATTTTAAGAATGCAAAAAAACCTAAATATTTTCATTTAGTCTAGATAAGTTTTTACAAATTAATTATAAATTTCAATAATATAATCATAAAAACATTTTAGATTTTTAGATTTAGTTAGAATTTTAATGTATAATTTATTAATTTTACATAATAATTTTAATTGATAACTACAATTAAACTGTTTAGATAAAAGATAATTATAGTGTATATAAAAGATAAATCCATGAAAGAATAAATTATAAGCTCAAATTAAATAAACAACTATTTAAAATTAAAATAAATTATTAATGAACATTATATTCTATATTTTTTAGTCAACATAATTAATTATTAGTTATTACGAATTTAAAATATAGGATTAAAATAATATTATGAATTTTATAATTTATTTAAATTTTTACAAAAATTCGTTTTAATAATTATAATTAATTTTTTGTTATTTTAAAATTATTTATTTTAAAATAATTTCATGAACATAAATTAAATTAAGTCAACAGTTTAAATAAATTAACTATGTAAATAAATCAACCAATGAAAATATAAGTTAAATATTATAAAATAAGTCAATGGTAGAAAAACTTTAAGTCAACAGAAATAAAAGATAGTTCGATAAATTAGCTTTATTAATAAGTCAATATAAAATTTAATAAGTCTACCAAGAATAAATAAATATAGGAAAATACAAAAATTTAAGTACAAGTCGGCTATTATAAATAAGTCGATAAAAAAAAAATTAAGTCGAGAGAAATAAAAAATAAATTGACAGTTCAATAAATCAGCTTTATTAACAAGTCAACATAAAATGAATATAACTCTACCAAGAATAAATAAATCTATAAAAAAATAATATAAATCGGCAAACAAAGATAATAAATCATTAGTTTAAATATATCAACTATGTAAACAAATCAACCAATAATGTATAAGTCGACTGTTATAAAATAAGTTAATAGTGAAAAAAATAAGTCAACATAAATAAAAAAATAAGTCGATAGTTCAATAAGTCAGTTTTATTAATAAGTCAACATAAAATTATACAAGTCTATAAAGAATAAATAAGTTTACGAGAAAACAATTTAAATCGACTAACAAAAAATAAGTCAACAGTATCAATAAGTCAACTATGTAAGTCAACGGTTGTAAAATAAGTCGATGATGAAAAAACTTAAGTCGATAGAAATAAAATATAAGTCACCATTCAATAAATCAACTTATTAATAAGTCAACATAAAATAATATAAGTCTATGATGAATAAAAAATAAGTATATAAAAAATATATACAAAAATTAACTAATTAAAATCTAACTATGATTTCTGTTTTTGTTAGGTATTAGTTTTCGTAACAAAATAATTAATTTTTAAACAAAGTTAAACTAATTATAATTTTTATTTATATTATTGAAAATAAATTAAATTTTAAATGTATTATTTAAAATTAAAAATTTCGTTTGTAATTAAATAAATAATAAATAAGGATAATTTGGTCTTTTGTTTATTATAAAAAGGTATTTTTCAAAACATGTAAAATGGTATAGTTTTCAAAGTTTGTAATAAATATGGGGTAGTTATCCAACTACCCCTATTTAATTATAATTTTGTAAGTTAAAATTTTTTTGTTTTTGCTGTTTTATTGGTAGAAACCCATTAGGGATTCTTAAATTTTTTTTTTATTATAATTTTGTTTTATTTTAAATAGAGTTTATTTTTTTAATTAAACATAGTTGACATAAAAATATAACATTTTAAACATAGATTTTGAAAAAAAAATGCAAAAGAATGTTCAATTTGGGTTTCTTTCTGATCTTGTCTATGAATCGCTTTCTGTTCACCCACTGAACGATTTCAATTCATTAATATGTAAAAAAAGTTTAAAATTTTAAAGTTGAAGTTAAGAAAAAGTTTTAGAAAAAAAATTTTAACTTTTTTTTTAAGAGTTAAAGTTAAAAAAAAGTAAAAAAAAAAGCAGGTAAAAAAAATCTAACAAAAAAAACCTCTGCAAAAAAAAATTCTGGCGAATTAGGGGTTGATACGTGGCTAAAAACAGTGTAAGAACTCCCTTAAAAACCGGTTCTTAAAGTTTTTATTTAATAATCGGTTCTTACACTGTTCACAATTATTTTATTTTTTTAATTTCTTTTTGGGTTAAGAAACCCATATTTTGGGTTTTAAAAACCCTGCAATAATGATATGCTCTCAACAACTCATTCTATAGTGTATTATTTATATTAGCTCTGTTTGGTTTCTAATTTAGTTTGAGAATACCAAGTGGACTTTATTTTCTCTTTGGGAAGGAAACTAACTACTGTACATACATGAATCATCAGAGGAATAGTTTTGCAAGGTAACTAGTTTACGGTAGCTTCTATTTTCGAATAGGTTCTAGGCTCTCTGTGTTATCAACATTCTTGGTCTCTAGAAGCTAAAGATAAGTTTTTCAGTTCAAGTAAAATAAGGTTTAACATGTGCAAATTGAAACATCTACGGAGATTATACAGTTGCCATAGAACATGAAACTGTGTTTACACAAATCCATCCACAAGAATACGAACAAATCCGATGTCATCGAATGAGATTATTCATTACATTACCATAAGTTTTGAGACAAAGACCATTTTTGTTCAGTTAGCTCGTTCGCGTAGAACTTCAAGATCAACCTCAGTAGGATCAGTCGCTTGAATCTCATAGTGAATTCCCTGAAGCTCTCTCCTAAACCTGTCTTTAGAAGTCGCGTAAAGCATCTTCGCCCTAATTCGAGAAGTCGAAGGAGACCTACAAACACCAAGTTTTTACTTTCAACGCATCGAAATCCTAAAACTTACTTATGGAATGATATTTGTTTTCAACTAACCAAGCAACAAAGAAGATTTTGCTCTTTTGGCAATTCTCAGAAGTAACGAAATCGAAGTCATAAACAGCGTATCTGCAGTCATTTTCGGGAAGAGAAGCTAAGAAATCATCGTAGCTCTCAGTAGGGTTACCAGTTTTCTCAACGACCACTTCTTTTTTGGATTCATCGATCTTGAAAACAACATAGCGATGTGTTTTTTTCCTCTGAAGCTCATGAAATGTGGTTTTGCTTTGGTCTGCAACACCCATTCCGGATGTTGCATTTGCCTGCAGATAAAAACAATCAAAAACACCAGAAGATTCGTTTTTTACAAAGTTATAATCAAAATTCAAAAGTCACTATTGATTAAGTTGTTCAATCATCGAATTAATTTCATGGAAATGGTTTAAGATTTTATCATCAAAATCAAATTTTGATATTTCTCAGAAACTAAATAGAAGAACCAAAGCGTGCATGCCACAAGAGTCAATCCGATTTATAACAAAAAAAAACGATTTTTCAGAGGAAAATCATGGGCAGTGTAGAAATAAAAGAGAAAGAGGGTTTTTTGTTGTTGTTGGTTAATTACCTTGCCAAGTCCTCTGAAAGACATGAATTTGATTTTGCTTTCTCCAGACCAGAGGATCGGTTTTGAGAGACGAAGACGATAGGAATAAAACGTCGCTTTGCTCTTCGTGCACACTTTTGTTTACTTTTGAATTTTAATTTTGGGAGTGAAGAAAAAGAAATGGCCGGTGGCGTTCGAGCAACGCGAGCATTTTGACCTCATTTTCAATTTTTTTTTTACGTGGGCCCCATTTTTTTTACCCATAAACTAGTCGCCGCGTATCTATCAATTTTGGGCCTTTTTGAGCCCAGTAGTGTATTAAAACTATTCTCATTTGATCCTTTTTGTAAGAAATAGAAGGGAGCTTGGAAACGGTGTCGTTTTGAAATCATCTCTTTAATTGTGTTTTGGTACAGTTTCGGTGGTTCACTCGGAACTCCGGCGACCTCTCAACGTTTAAAACCTTCCTGTGCCGTCGTGTCTCAGAAATGAAATTTCTGGTAAGGTTTCATGAGTTCCTTTTCGTCTATCTCATTTACAATTCTCCAAATTAATTGAATTATTTGGTAACTTGGGGAAACGAAACAGGAGAAGGTGAAGTTGATAAAGAAGGAAGAGCCAGTAATGGCGAAGAATCCTGAAGATTTTCCCGTTTACTGGTTTGAGACCTCAGATTCAGTCTCTCGCCGTTTTCAATTCGAATCCGACGGCCACCTCTCTGTAAATTTCTCTCTTGTGCCATTTGAAGTTTCTCTCAATTTTGAGAATAATTATGCAAATGATCAAAGTGTTGAGTTTTTTTATAGATGAAAGTTGTTGATGACGCAAGACCAGTTCCTCAGAAGATGGTTGAATCTTTCCTTAACAAGTTCTTCCCTTCAGGATATCCATACAGGTAAACTCAAAAATTTAAGCTTTTGTTTTAGAGTATCTGTTGTAAGCTAAAGTATGTGTTTAATCAATTGAAGTTTTCTTTATTCTTCTCTATAGTGTGAACGAAGGTTATCTTAGGTATACACAGTTTCGAGCTCTTCAGCATTTCTCCAGTGCAGCATTATCTGTGTTATCCACTCAGGTCTTCTTCATGATTCAGCTAGATTAGGCAGAATTGTGTTGTTTAGTTGAGCTTTTTGCAATGGAGTTTTAACATGGATATATAGCTTTTTGTCTTACTACTCTGCAGTCACTGCTATTTGCTGCAGGCTTGCGGCCTACACCGGCTCAAGCAACTGTTGTTAGCTGGGTATGTTAACCACTTTCAATTTGTTAGTTGGTTTACTTGTTCCGGGCCTACTTGTAAGTGAAAATCTTGTTTACTCTGTTGGTTTTAATAGATTTTGAAGGATGGGATGCAGCATGTGGGAAAACTGATTTGTAGCAATTTGGGTGCAAGAATGGATTCTGAGCCTAAACGGTGGAGGATTCTTGGTATGCACCATCATTATTTAGCTCTACCTGTTTCTGCTGATGTCTTCACAGTGTCAACTGTAAAACGTTGTAATTCGTTTTTTTCAGCTGATGTGCTCTATGATTTTGGTACTGCTCTGGAACTCGTTTCTCCGTTATGCCCACATCTGTTTCTTGAAATGGCTGGTCTTGGGAATTTTGCTAAGGTATATGAAACTGTTCTTAGAACATCCGTGTCTGCCTTCCTGGACCCATGAGTTAGCTCTCTAGAGACCATCTTTTCCTAAATCAATCAGCTTCACTGGTTGGTTGTAATCATCTATGTGTTTGCCATTCTTTTGGCTACTTTATGATTTAAATAGGGAATGGCTACGGTTGCAGCAAGGGCAACAAGATTACCAATCTATTCATCTTTTGCCAAAGAAGGAAATCTTAGTGACATTTTTGCCAAAGGAGAAGCTATCTCTACTCTTTTTAATGTTGCCGGGATAGGTGCTGGGATTCAACTTGCTTCCACAGTATGTTCATCAATGGAGGGAAAGGTAATTTCCTTCTGCTTGACCATTGCTCTTGGTTTCGGAAGGCAGTTTCTATTTGTTTGGATTGCAACTCGTTTATCTTAGAAAACTCTGATATCTGCAGTTGGTGGTTGGGTCGATTCTTTCGGTTGTACATGTGTTTAGCGTTGTAGAACAAATGCGAGGAGTACCTATCAACACATTGAATCCCCAGAGAACCGCTTTGATCGTTGCTAATTTTCTCAAGGTAAATAGCATCATCTTTAGTTCAATCTTCGTAAAACCATCCTTTTGATCTCTTTTATAATTTTTTTACATTGGAAGTGTTGTTGGGTATGTTTCAGACTGGTAAAGTCCCAAGCCCTCCTGATTTAAGATTCCAAGAAGACCTAATGTTCCCCGAGAGACCAGTCCAAGACGCAGGAAATGTAAAAGTGGGAAGGGCACTCCATAAAGCTGTGAAGCCTTCTGAGGTGCAGAAACTAAAACAAGTGTTTGTAGAAGAGAAATTTCTATTGAGTCATGGAAAGTCATGGACCGATATGGTCTTAGAGCACGATGCAACTGGTGAAGACGCATTGCGAGGGTGGCTAGTTGCAGCATATGCCAAGTCAATGAAAAAGATCTACAATGACCCTGAAGATATAATATTGCAAGACGCATATGACAAAATGAACGATGTCTTCAATCCATTTTTATCTCAAGTGCAAGCTCAAGGATGGTATACTGATAGATTTCTCGATGGCACGGGAACAAGATTCGCTTGGTAGCTCCTAGAGTTTCAGCCTCTTAGGTGATTGTTATTGTAATTTGTTTCGTTTCAAGTGTAAACAAGGATTTGTAGAGGTTAAAAGTCTTAGTACAGATCATAAATCCACAATCTAGTGCTTTGAAGACTTAGATGGATAAGAGTAGAGTGATACTGTTAGGTGAAACAAAAGTTTGAAGGTACGGTTCTTGTCCTCGTTTGTACTTTTGTTTTGCCATTTGTAAAAGTCAACATACTTTATCATATATATCAATCAAAGTGGAATCTGATTAATACTTTTTACCTAAATATATTTATTTAAAGTAATAAAAGTTTGTGGTTATAATTTTTATTTTCCACAGTCAAAACATGTGTACCGGCTCCTTTTTTGTTTCCTTAGACTTGGACTCTTTAGTCTTCACTTTTATAAGAGAAACATCTCTCAAAGGATATCATTTTTGTTGTCTGGTATTGAATCTAATCTAATATTAGATAAATGCAATTATCAAAATACCATAAACAATGGTCCATTGGTTTTTTTTTCTAAATAATATCACGGTAGAAGATTCAAATCAGATTTTTTAGGGTGGAATTTGGGATGTTTAACTGGTTGAATCAATGCTATTTGGAAATAACTGTTAAGAGACTAAGAATATTAGAACATGAGAGGTAAAAAGGATTTTGTTTGTTTGGTTTCAGTTTTGTTTCAATTTGGTTAAACCAAACTAAAGATTCTTGTAGGTGGGTTTCTAAACGTTGCATAAAGGTTAAATCCAATATAAAGGAAAGACCAAAAAAATAAAATGAACTGAAGCTTTTAGTACATGCGACATTAGGAGGTTGTATCTATCGTCATATTCATATTCAAATTTGAACCTCTGCGTAGTTGAATATTAAAAGAGGATTTTTTTTAAAACAATTTAAAAGAGGAAATTTTGAGCTAATAGTAGTCAAAACATGCTGGTCGCACCATAACTACATTATTAGTATGCAATCATCGTTCTTGAAATCGCCGTGTAACTAAATTCAATTCCCTAATGATATTTTTGTTGATTTTGCTTTAAAGATTTTTGAGGTGAAATTATCAAATATACATTTTCTTTTGCATAACTGGAATAAAACCCAATTACGTTTTAAAGAATAGTTATAAATGCTATAAAATATGGTGATAAATGATATATCATTATTCACATTTTCATGTTAAGAAAATGATTTTATAATTTTTGAACATTTGTATTATGCATATTATTGACAGAAAAAGGGAACTAGGAATAAATGAAAAATCATTAACATACAAAACACTAGTTTTTTTAACGTTTCGCAATTTTTAAAAAGAAAATTTTGTCCAAATAAATTGGGTTTGCTACTTATTATTATTTGGTTATTTCATCATTCCACTATTTATTTGACATATTTTACTATAGACTATAGGACCTACAATAGCTAGTTGGGTCTGTCCGAACTTTGAAGAAGATAATTATCACTTTCTTAATACTAAAGAGTGAATTTTAAGGCTTCTTTCTTTTTGACAAGGAAAATTAAAAAAAAAAAAAAAGGAAGCGACAAATGTAGTATTTAATTGGACCCACGCAAATCTAGATTTCGTTAGGTCACGATCCATTTGTACATTGATCTGAATTTATCAATTATCGAACAACAATTGCATTAAAAACATGGGAACTCCACCATTGGAGTAGTGTTATGGGAAAAGATAACCCGCATTGTATAATTTGTATTAGAAAAAAAACTTTAAGAAAACGGAAAGGAACAAAAAATGGAAAAGGGCAAGATCTTAGTAATGATGGGAATAGATGTCGATGATCCTTATTTTGTTTTAGTCTTTGTTTTAATTAAATGTTACTCCTTCTGTTTCAAAATATAAAACGTTTTGGTTTAAAGCACGCATATTAAGAAATTGCTTTTATTTTTAAAAATTATTATTTAATATATAAACAAAAACAATTTAATCAATTATAAAAAAATTATAAATTATTATTGGTCACACAATATTCAATAAAATAAAAAGGTACATCGAAATGTGAGAACACCTTATATTTTAAAACACAACAAAATTTTTAAAACGTTTTATATTTTGAAACAGAGGGAATATTATTTTCCTCTAAATACATTTACAGTATACAAAGTTACTTTTTTTTCTTTCTTTTTAATCTAGAAGTTCAACTTTCTTTTTGTACAGCTTTGCTATAGGTTGGGTAGCCAAGTGAAATCGAACCCGAATCTTAAAACAGGTACATACCCAATCTCAAACCATTGGGATACCATCAGTCGATATTTTTTTAACTTTAGCAAAAAAAAAGTTGAATTTGATAGAGACAAACTAATAGTTTAAAGTAAAAGTTGTAACGGTGAGGATGTGCACTGGTTTATTTTACGAACACATTCGGTAGACTATTTATTTTACGAATTCACTGGTTTCATGGATTCAAATTTCTTTAACCAAAAAAAAAAAGTTTCTATATAAAAAGTAAATACTTTTCAAAATATATGGTTTATATGACGAAAATGTAGATACCATGTCATATTTAATAGAGTATTTGCACTCAGTGGCAAGAACTTGAAGAAAATTTAAATAATGGCAACGGAAGAAAATTTAGGTAAATACCAAAAAGCAAAATTAAATATTTTAAGTAGTTAATCTAATTTTAGTTTTACTTAAAGCAAAATAAAGTTTTTTGGACATCCATACAAAAATTTACATGTTTTTTTTTTAATAAAGAACTAAAAATTACATGTTACGAAAAAATTACTCTTCCAGTAACGTTGACTGGATAGTAAAACTGGATTATTTGAAATTTTTATTTTTTTTACTAATTACTTACCTGATTTGTTTTACCATTTCCATCCGTTTACTTAATTAGTCCTTTTTCCGTCATAAACCTAAATAACTCTATATAATATATATACAAAGACCAAAAAAGAGGAGTAACCAAATCATATACTAAATCATTTCAAAATTAGTTTTTTTTGTTAACATTATCTCAAATCATATAAGAAAAGAGGAACCCCTTTACGTACCTACTTTGATGTCTATAATTATATATTTATATTTATATATATATATATATTACGTACCTATAAATCTTGACACAACAATATGTCTTGGCTCTGAGTACTTATTTTTTATTCAACATAAATGTATTATATACAATTAAAAAACAGTGTATATAATATGCGCATAGAAAGAAAATAAAACATTTAATCTTTCTTATTGGCTACTTTTTATATAGGTCATCCAAAAAGCTTGATTGTAATTGAGCACTAAGAGCCTCTTTCTTTGACATTTTTATGTATATAAAAATTGAACTTTTCCTTTCTCTTATACTTTCATATTATTTTAATTTTTTCATAGTTTCTTATTATTCAAATACCGATATTTTGCTTCATATTTTTTCTTCTCACTCGACTCGACAAAGTAGTTTTTCCATGTGTGAACAGAATATGTGTACAAACATGTATGCATATATTAATATATATCCAATCTAACAGTAAATAATAGATTTCATAACCAACCAAGTAAAGTAGTAAACCCTACATAAATGTAATTAATTACGCAATATATATAGTATGCTTGTTTGTTAAAATGGCAAGTTTAATTTGATTAACAAAATATGACCCTTACTGTTATAGTATTATATCTGCACACTTCTGTCTGTTATAATATGCGCATATATAGAAAGAAAAAAAATATCAAACATACAAAATATTTCTCAATCCGTTCAGAATATTCCAAAACTTGCTTCTTCTTCTTTTCTATGATAAAAACCATAACTTACTTCGAAATATGACGTGATCGATAAATAAGCATCGTTGGGTTAGAAAAAACTGATGATCAATTACTAATTAGAGGTTTGCAGCGTATGGCTTTTCAAAAAGTTGCACCGCATTAATATTCTAGACAATCGTCATTACGGTCATATTGCTGATGATTATGGACATCATCAAAATAGGATTAAATACATAAGAAAAAAAGTTAAAAGGAAAAAAATTGAGAACTTTGGACAGAGCGAATCAAAAGTATGAGAAAATTTCAACTTGGAGTTGTGTCCCACGGTTGCATTGTAAATATATATAATAATAATAATTGTGTATATATAATAACACACTAAATGTCTACATCGCATGCTTCCTTCAAGCATTTGGCTTCTTTAGCTCTTATAAACTCCATACTCATCCAACACTTGGCCTTCTAATCATTTCACTCATTTGAAGACCAAACATTTTAATTTTAGTGTTGTTTTCTTGAGAGGGCATTGGAAAACAAAAATGGGAAGAGCACCATGTTGTGAGAAAATGGGGATGAAGAGAGGACCATGGACTCCTGAGGAAGATCAAATCTTGATCAATTATATTCATCTTTATGGTCATTCTAATTGGCGAGCTCTCCCCAAACATGCTGGTGATTTTCATTTTACATTTTGTTCTTTTTATATAGTTTTTCTATAAATAAAATTTTGATATGTAAGCAATTTTGTTGATGTTTTTTTTTTGTGGATTTTGTTTAGGTTTACTTAGATGTGGGAAAAGTTGCAGACTTCGTTGGATCAATTACCTGAGACCAGACATTAAACGTGGCAATTTCACTCCTCAAGAAGAACAAACTATCATCAATCTACATGAAACCTTGGGCAACAGGTTTGTCCTTTTTTTTGTTTAATGAAAATGAATCATCAATCAGTTCAACAATTTTCTTAAGAAATCAAACTCTTTTTGGGTCGACGATTCTGTTTTTGCTTTTTTCTATTTATGTCAACTTTCTTTTTCTTTTTTTCCACTTTGCAAATTTTAAACAATTTTCTTAAGGAGGAGGATTAAGAAATCAAACTCTTTTTGGGGTCGACAATTTTTTTTTTCCCCACTTTGCAAATTTGGTTCGGTTGAGTAGACTATTAACCAGTCTAAGTTTACAAATGACTTTATTTTTCAACTTGTAAAATATTTTAACTCCGTGGGGGTTGAGGAGATTCCTACCCGTGATTTCATCAATCTCAAACCAAACTAAAGACTAATTAATTAATTTGTGTTAGTGGATTTTAAATATAAAATAAAAAAAAACAAACAAGATCTTCACTTATACTATTAGACAAGATATGCACCTTGATCAATGCAAAACATATGCCATGTATTAGCTTTCGTTTTGTTGTTTTGTTGTTTTGTTTCTATCTCCAACGTTTTCTGCTGTAACTAAAAAGTGCTATATATTAAAGTAATAAATTGATGAAATCCATAGTATATTATAAGGGAGAGACTTTTTAAATAGTGTTTGGTTTTGTTTGTTTCTTATTAATGTAGATGGTCTGCGATTGCTGCAAAATTGCCGGGACGAACCGACAATGAAATAAAAAACGTTTGGCACACTCATTTGAAGAAAAGACTCAACAAAAACCAAAAAAATGACGGAGACACCAAAGACATTGACGGAATTAACGAGAGCATACACGAAGACAAAGATTCTGTGATTGTCAACACAACCTCTCTGCAACAATTTTCTAATAGTACTAACATATTTGATATTTCAAATAATAACAAGGACGATATGATGTCGTACGAGGATATTTCTGCCTTGATAGATGAGAGTTTTTGGTCGGATGTCGTGTCGGTAGATAATTCGAATAATAAGGAGAAAGATATAGAGGATTGGGAGGGATTGGTAGATAGAAATAGTAAGAGATATATTTATAATAATTCGAAGTTGTATAATGATGACATGGAGTTTTGGTTTGAGCTTTTCACTAGTAATCGTCGAATTGAGGAATTTTCCGACATTCCCGAGTTTTGATTGTGATTTGTCTTGTTTTTTTCGTCAAGACTTGAAAGAGAGTCTTTTTGTAGTTCAAATGAATAAATAAAATTGTTTTTTGTTTCCTCTATATATGTCCACTGAGTTACCTCTTTCGTGTTTGCATGTAAAAAATATATGAATGTGTTACATCATTTTTAAAATAAATGGGTCTTAAAGTAATCTTAACCGAAGTCAAACGAAAATATGAATGGGTCGATTTAATTAGTAGTAGTCACATTCAGTTATTTTTCTATTGTCAATTTCTATACTGCTATTTATATGTGATAAGAAATATTGTTCTAGTTGATCAATGATTTGCGTCGTAATTTGTATATGCAAACTATATGTATTAAAGATTTTATTTTTCCGTCGTAATTTCCTATATATAATATATGCTGGAGTATGTTTTATAACCTGTTAAGACTTTTAAAATGGATAGATGAAAAAATATTTTAATTTTGAAGACCTTAAAAATCTATGGATGGTTTCTATGAAAACATCAATAACACCATTCCTATCGTACTTCATATGATAAAAACGTGACTTACTTAAACGATAATAATTAACGATTACGCATACGTAATATAACACTGAGATTCTTCTTTACAATTTAATTTAAATTCCAACCTCATCATCACTAAAACATTCTCATTTTTCTTTTTTTGTATAATGTTAGTGGCTACTCGTTCACGTTTTAAATCTAGATATATTTTTTGGTTTTGGAAGTTGTGGATGCACATGTCATGATATCCCCTATATATTATTTGAAAAGCTAGACATATATATTTTTAATGTCATGAACCTAATTTTTTTTGTTCTTGATACTTTTAATCAACAAACAGTTGTCCCATTACAAATATTATAATAAATGCATATCCAATATCATTCAGTTATCGTAATGCATGTTTATTGTTTTAGTTTTTGAAAACCTCATTTTATACCCATTAAAGATTAAGAAAAGTTAGTTTACTGAAAGTAGAGTACACTAACTCAACTATAGTCACTTTTCACGAAATAATAATTTTTCCTATGATTAATAAGTCGTATCGAAGTTAACATAATTTTCCAGTAAGTTGTGTAATCAATATTGTTTAGATTTAAACCGAACCCAAAAATCAAAAACGTTTCATACAAACCGTTACATGATTTTGGTTCAGAGAGATTTTAGACTAGAGTTTATAGGTGATTCGTCTTCTTCTTTGGAAGATTCAAGCTCTATTCTCCATTCCTCAGTCTTGTGTTTCCTTGCCTTTCACATACTTCTCTCACACACCCGCAGTTGTGAAGATTCTCTCGTTAAAGAAACAACTGTTTTGTTGTAGACATCAAACTAAACTCAATGCAATTGAAGAGTAACAATTGTTAGAAATCAAGATTATATAAGAAAAAGGCGATTTGTTATTATAAGTACAAGAAAAATCACATACTCTAAGGTTCAACAATTTTATCATGAGCTTTATGATAACATTCTTGGTACTCTTATGATTAAAGAACAATTCCGCTTGGCCAGGAAAATAAAAGAGAATGTAATGCTCTGCAAAATGTTTTTAAAACTTTTTGTTTAACAAAGAGACTATTAGTAAGTGTGGACCTAATTCACACCCAAAAGGTAGTTCATGAGAGGAAGATTACCACAACACTTATATATTAGTCCATAAATCATCCTAAGTCTCGATGTGGGACAATTCATTTTAACACACCTCCCCTTACGCTCAGGATTGGATATCTGAAACGTAAAGTTTGTGGGACTAGACATCCACGGATGGACCCCACAATCAATAAATTGGGCCTGCTCTGATACCATATTAGTAAGTGTGGGCCTAACTCACACCCAAAAGGTAGATTATGAGAGGAGGATTACCACAACACATATATTAGTATACAAATCATCCCAAGTCTCGATGTGGGACAATCCATTTTAACAGAGACATTTGGATATTAAAGAATAAGAAGAAGAAGAGATTAGTTGTTGTTAACTAACCCTTTAGAAGAGGGTTATAACTAAAATTCAATTGTTCTTAGCATATATTAATCAAATTTTGTAAATTTTAGTTAGAAGGTGTTATGAAGACACCATATCTAGGCGTACGAGGTAACAAGTAAGAGTGTTTAGGAACAGCACCTTTTAACTTGCAGAACATGGAATGCCATCAGACCAACTGACTCCAAGCAGCCTTGGTCAAAGGTCGTTTGGTTTAAAGGTGTTGTTCCTAAATTAGCTTTTAATTTTTGGACTGCTCACCCAGATTGTCTACCAGTTCGAGCTCTCTTGCTCTTTGGGGGATGAATGTCCCAACCAGCTGCTGTCTTTGTGCTCTCGATTTGGAAACTCGAGGCCACATCTTCCTCCACTGCGACTACTCCTCTGAGGTATGGTCTCTAATTCTGCAAAAGCTTGGTCTCCGACCCTTCTTATTTCATAACTGGATTATTTTCATCAATTGGCTTTCGAGCAAACCGTTTGGGACTTCCTGGATGCTGAATCGACTGGCTTGTCACTCAACTATCTACTATATTTGGAGGGAAAGGAATAATCGTCTTCACAACGGCATCTCCTCACCACCAACAACTCTGTTTCGTCAAATAGACCGCAACATTCGAGACACTTTACTTGCCCGCTGTAAAAAAAAAGGCTTGTAGGGATCTTTTGTCTAATTAATTCACTCATATGTAACCTTCGAATATTTTCAGCTTGTAAGGGGTTTTTTTAAATTTTTTTTGAGCCCCCCCCCTCCCAAACTATTTTAGCTTTCAGCTATTGTAAGTAAACCAACGTTCCATTTTTGGTAATAGAATTCATATTTTATCCAAAAAAAAAAAGTAAGAGTGTTTACACAAAGATATGAAACACAATTCAATCGACTCGGATTTATCAAGTTTTGACGACTTATAACAAAAATATTTAGGGATTTTGGGCTTGGATCAAAGATCATTATAATGAAACACTTGCTAAAAAAAACAAAAAAAAACACTTCAAAATGTCTCCAAGTCGTGCTTTAACCGAACCGGAAAATACCGGTTTATGCAAACCGTAGTTTAGTTCAGAGGTTTAGGCTATCCCCTCGCCGCTTTTTCTATCCGATTTCATCATCTTCTTCGGGAGGAGCTAATCGTTCCACCAATGGCTTCTGTTCTCAATCTCTTCAAATCATGTAGACACTTTACTCCTATTCGATTCTCTTCTCTTCCCAGGTCTCAATTCACAATCCAATTTCCCCTCAGGACCGAAAAATTAACTCAATCCCGTCGCTGTTTCACGGCTCTGTCGTCGATTACGAACGGTGGAGATTCGATTTCCGGCGAAAAGGAGCTATGGTTGCACAACACTATGAGTCGGAAGAAGGAGCTGTTTAAGCCCAAAGTCGAAGGTAAAGTTGGAATGTACGTTTGCGGTGTCACTGCCTATGATCTCAGCCACATTGGACACGCACGAGTCTATGTCACGTTTGATGTTCTCTTCAGGTATTGACTTGGAAACAATAACCTTCAAAGTTTTCATTTTTTTTTGTGGGTGATGCAAAGTTTTGATTTTTGAATTGGGAATTAGGCAGGTACCTTAAGCATTTAGGATATCAAGTGTCTTATGTTCGAAATTTCACGGATGTGGATGACAAGGTGAGATTATTTTGTCAAAGCAAACTGCTTCTTTTAATCAAAATCAGAGATAACTCTTCTTAAGTCTTATACTCTGTTTAGAGGTTTAAGAAATAGCTCTCGAGCTCCTTCAGAAAAGTTTCAGTGAGAACTTGTTAAGATTGAGTTTTGTGGTACCGTTAGATCAATTGGATAAGTAGGCAATGTCTGTTACGGTAGTGGTTCCCATTCTCGGACCGCATTCAAGTTGTTTCTTTTCTCTGCGGCTACATTTCTGATCCCAAAAAGAATTGATTGAGCAGTGGAGAAATTTGAAGCTGTTCGATCTTATTGTCTGTGTCTCTAGTACTGTTATTTCATCTCACTTGCTTGTAAAAGGATGAATCTTTGTGTCATCAAAATTGCAATATTTGAACTTTTTGACTTACAAAGCTGTTACAATGGTGGTTGAGGCTGGTGGAGATGTTGTATAATGATTTGTGAAAATGGAGAATATCAGTATTTGTCATTGTTAGGGAGAAGTTCACTTAGTATGTACGTGTCTCCGCGTTTACATTTGCCTGTTTTGATTGTTACGTTCACCTGCCTACTTTTGTGTCACAATCTTTGATTAACCTTTACACAGATTTCCCTAATTTTTTCTGTTTTCTCGGTCTATCTCTAACTAGATTTCGTACGGAAGACTTTCACTTTTTCTTGTTAAAGCTGCTGGCAGCTAGGTTTCCTTGGCTGCATATGTAACTGACTCGTAATATGTCAAACTTTGTAGATAATTGCCCGCGCAAATGAATTAGGGGAAGATCCAATCAGTTTGAGCAGAAGATTCTGTGAGGAATTTAATCGAGATATGGAACAGCTTCAGTGTTTAGATCCTTCTGTCCAACCACGAGTCTCGGATCATATACCTCAAATCATCAACCTGATCAAGCAGGTTTGACCATATTTACTTCACTTAGTTCCTCATGTTGCTAAATGGTAAACATCACTAAAGATATATTCATATGCGATGTTTTCCAATTCAGATTCTTGATAATGGCTATGCCTACAAAGTTGATGGCGACATTTACTTCTCAGTCGACAAATTTCCAACATATGGGAAATTGTCTGGGCGAAAATTAGAAGATAACCGTGCAGGTGAGAGAGTTGCAGTTGACACAAGGAAGAAACATCCTGCAGATTTTGCTCTGTGGAAAGTACGCATTTGACTCCATTTTTCTGCATTTATACTTGTTTTCTGCATTTATACTTGTTTTCTCATTTGAATTTTTGGGCAGGCTGCAAAAGAAGGGGAACCATTTTGGGAGAGTCCGTGGGGAAGAGGAAGGCCCGGTTGGCACATTGAATGCAGTGCAATGAGCGCAGCTTATCTCGGTTATAGTTTTGACATACATGGTGGTGGAATGGATCTTGTGTTCCCTCACCATGAAAATGAAATTGCTCAGAGTTGTGCTGCTTGTGATGGCAGCAATATCAGCTATTGGATACACAATGGATTTGTTACTGTTGACTCCGAGAAAATGTCGAAATCCTTGGGGAATTTCTTCACAATCAGACAGGTAAACATTTTGAAGTTTTTCCCTTTTCCTCTAAACTCCAGCATTTGTATTAGAAGTCCGTGTTTTCAAAACAATTCTTTGACATTGCAGGTTATAGATCTTTATCATCCTCTAGCTCTGAGACTTTTCCTAATGGGAACTCACTATCGATCTCCTATCAATTACTCCGATCTCCTCCTTGAAAGTGCTTCGGAGCGCATATTTTATATTTATCAGGTAATCCCTCTCTTGTTTCTTTAGCCTAAGATGCTTTGTAGGCTACTGAAAATGTTTTTGCGGGCACAACATAATGTTCTTCTTCACTACAATCCTTTGAAGATGCTCATTTTATTATTGACAGACATTACACGACTGTGAAACCGTTTTAGGCTCGAAAGATTCGACATTTGACAATGGTTCAGTTCCTTCAGCCACTTTGACAAGCATCAATACATTCCGTAGTGATTTTATCGCCTCGATGTCTGATGATCTCCTCACACCTGTAACTCTGGCTGCAATGTCAGAACCATTGAAAACCATCAACGATCTCATTCACACTCGAAAGGTATGTATACTTCTGTTTTTAGTTTTACGTTCATAAATCTTTGTGTTTCGAGACCCGGTTAATAATGTAGTTAATGATTTTAAACTTCCAGGGGAAAAAGCAAGCAGGAAGAGAAGAGTCACTTAAGGCTCTAGAGGCAACAATCAGAGATGTTCTTTCTATATTAGGGCTTATGCCCACAAGTTACTCAGAGGTACAAATTCCACTAAAGCCTAAACCCGCCCCGAGCTTCACGGGCCATGCCCTTTTGCTGCTCCTTTTTTTTGTTTGTTTTGTATTAAACTGTTCTGTTTCCTCCAAACCTCAGGTTCTTGAGCAGCTAAAAGAGACGGCACTAAAGCGCGCTGGACTGAAAGAGGAAGATGTGTTGCAGAGAATGCGGGAGAGAACAGATGCGAGGAAGAATAAAGAATACGAAAGATCTGATGCAATTAGGAAAGATTTGGCAAAGGTTGGGATTGCTTTGATGGATAGTCCTGAGGGAACAACTTGGAGACCAGCCATTCCTCTTGCGCTTCAAGAACTTGTAACTACACCTTAAGATTTTAAACATACGCTCTAATCTTTTTTTATTTCCTTGGGTTTTTTAGTGGAGTTCATAATATATTTATATCATTATATTTTTGTTGATTTCGACAAAAGATTAACATTGAAATCTTGTTTAGTTCATTTTTTTTTTGTATTGGAATTCAGCGACTTGTTATAAGTTGATTGTCTACGTTATCAAAAAAGCTTATTGGTTTTACATTTATAGATTTGTATTTTTAGAGTTTTGTGGTGCGTTAACTATACTAACTTTATAAAAAAAATGAAAATTTTTGTATTGTTTTCCAGATTGTTTTATTTTATTTTATTTTAATCTTGTTTTTGACTTAAGCAAGAGATGTTACTTTTGGTGTTTGGAGTAAATGCATGTGGTGGAGTCTCACAAGGGTTTCACTAAATATAAGTTTGGGTGGGTAATGATGAACAAGAGAATCATATTGAAATTCGGGGTCCCTCATTTCAATGTCGATTGTCGCCTCTCACATATTTTTTCTTCTTCTTTTAAATGAAATATTCGTATCAATCCAAAAAAATGTGAATCATTATGATATGGAACTTACGAAATGTGATAATAAATGGATATTGATTCTTGAAAAGTCCTTCTTTTTGTTCTAACCATATATGGAAAGGCCATGATTCCATATCCAAGTCGAAAGGTGTTAAGAGGTGTTTAGGAAATACTTCTGTGTTATTAATGAATACAATACATGGGTTTATATAACAATAGGTTATGTCGGTTATGTCTATCTCTAACTAGGATTAGGACTAAGCTAGATTATGATATACACAAGTAATATTTAACCTTATCTTAATAAAGGCCAAGTCTAATGCTCACTTCCAATCCACATCAAATCTACATTTATATTCTCATAATTGAGTATTATTATTGGTGCAAAATGAGTTGAGATGAAGTGTATATTACTTTGTTAGTGATGGTTTTTCTTATCAATCACATTATACCCATTTTAGTGCGCTATGTACTGGAGCAAAAGTTTCATTTTTGTTGAAAAAAGCATATTACAAACTAAATTCAGCCACAAGTAGCATTAATCCCCTCAAACTGTATTATTTTCGACGCCATGCATAAAATATATATATGTGCAAGAAAATTGTTCTAGCTCAAAGTAGAAACTTCGTAGAATTTTTGATAATATTGTCGGTCGGGGCTAAAGGGAATACTGACCCAAAAAATGATGATTATGTGTTTTGAACCGCTGAAAAAGGGGTTATCAATATATATGATACATTAATTAATATTTAAAATAAATTACTTATATTTGGAGTAGCTTTATATGTAATTATTGGCCATAGGTTTTAAATCTTAACCAAAAAGGAGCAGAGTGTCTGCAACTTTTTTAATATGAACAAATGAAAGATGAAACTTAATTTGGCACGGTAGTTGTTGAATATTCTCTAACACCATCGAATATAAATAAACTATGTTTTTTTGATAAAAAATAAACTAAATAAACTATGTTGACCATCGTATTCTATGTAGTTTATTGGAATGTAAACTCGCATAATACATACATAGTTTATTTTATGTTAATAGTTTACACATTGAAAAGTGTAAGAAACTAATCATCAATTATTTAGAAGAAACATATTTTTGTTTGGTAAACTATTTTGTATTATTTGTTTATAAGAACATGTTAGGATTTTCACAGAAAAGTGTAACCGAAAGATATAGAAGACATAATGTCGTATATAAGAGACAAATTACTCAAGTAATTTTCAATTCATGATTCATGAATCCTGAAACTTTGGGTTTCAAAACTTTAGGCAAGTTAAAATGTAGAATTACAGAAATGTTTTATCTTATCAAATGGATCTTACAATATGTGGAAATTCAGAAATGGACAAGAATCAATAAAAGTTGAAGGTTGGGGTCTTTGAGTGCTCTGCGAGGAACAATTTACAGAGACAAGACAAGTGAGAGTCAGAACTCTGGCTCTATCTTTAGCACACTCATGAATGATGCAACACTACACAATGTACTAAAATAATAATTATTTTATTTCATTAAAAATATATTTTAGTATTTCATTTCTGTATACAAAATGAGGATACCAAGATACCAAAAGTATCACATATGGTTTAAGGCACTATAAAAATGCTATAACTTATGTTGTTTGGTACTCAAATTTGCCATAGATTGTTTCATCCGCAGGCCGGACCTCTATTGTTTTGAATCTTTTGACGCTATCTAAACTGATAACAATTGAGATTAAAAATATATGTCCCATCAAAACTTTTCCAAGTTTATTTGTCGTTATTCAAATTTAATTTTAGTTAAAAAAATAAATAAGTTAATTTATTTTATGAAAATGACCCCCCAAAAAATTAAGATACCCATTGCAAACACATTTTAAAACCCATAAATGTATTTATTAAAAGCAAGAATGATATTTTTTCAAACTTTCGATATATATATATATATATATGCATTTTAAATCAACCATTTCATTATAGCAAGTTAGCAATTAAAACTACAATTTTAAAGAGATTTATTTATTATTTTCACAGTTTACAAATATTTATCTCAAAGTATGATTTGTTGACCTTATTTAGCTGCAAGTTTAATTGATAACAAAACTAAATAAAAATAATGGTGCAATATGCATAATGGATGAACAAATCATTAAGCAACAATATTCGCTTGATTTTTGAAGCCGTATTTTATTTGATGTCATAATAATCAAATAATAATACAAAGTGATTTTAATCATTTTTTCTCACTCGTTAATGACCAGAAAACCTGATTTTCTATGCGTTTTGGGGAGATTAGTTCGGTTTTTGGGGTTGAGATTCCCATGTTTAACAAAACAAAAGAAAAAATGATTTCTTAAATTTATGTAATTGGTTAAGAGCTAATCATATTATTATTTTTTATTTGTCGTCAAAATCATTTCATTATTTATTATTCTGTTATTCGTAAAATTACAATTGCTAATCAAATTCATGCTGCACTCCTATAAGAAGAAGTTAATATTCAATCTGCAATTACTAGTCCCATCTTCATGTTTAGTAATTGCATCTAGCAATCATGAGGCAATCTTTCCCCGGTAGGAACGTTAACTCCACAATCAATTGAGTTGTCAACTTTGAAAAGTTTTGTTTTTCAATAACATTCGTAAAACAAAGACAATACTAGCACAAATTAATCACTATACTAATGTTATGTTCTTATTAATATTATCTGTATATAGTATTTGTGCAGAAATATAATTAGGTCATTCAAAAAAAAAATTAAACCTATAATCTGGTATATAAGATGCAATTAAGAATATAAGATCATATAGACATAACATTAAACTATCATTTCCCCTTGTTGGCCTTCACAAGGGTGTCAAATCATACGTTAATAAGAACCATAGGTATTACGATGAGGTAAGTATCAATATCTCATCCCTATGTTTGGCCATTGGAATGACATACTTAGTGGCTAAAAATCTATATAACATAGAATTACCATAAAGTATGATTATACCAGTATACCACAATACATCGCCATATCTACAAAATCTAGGGTTTATGCTAAAGCGGCGACATGCACAATGTTCTTCTTGAGTGAAAAAAAGTATGTACTTAAAAACATGAAAGTGGAGAATTTAAGGAACTTTTTTTTTCCTTTTACAAATATATGTTGCTTTAAGAAAACATATTATCACTCGCAAGTAAACCTATGAAGCATACTTAAACATGAACAACAAAATGGGTTTGGTTTACGCCAAAAACAAAAAGAAGTTTGGAGATGAAGCAAATCTACGACAGCATATTTACTGAAGCATGCCACGTATGCATGTAAATATTTGTTTGTGTAGGAATTCAGTAGATTTTTGGGGCATGAAGAAATTTGATGAATTTTTTAAATAGATTGTGCAATCACTGTCAACTAAGACCACTATTAGTTCACTGTCACTTTTAGACAACGACCACTGTTTTTGCATCAAAAGAAGTAAATCAATAAAACTATTATAGTATTATGATCATACTCCATGAATCGATCTAAATTAAACCTAAGACCACTCTGTTTTAGAAGAAGAAGACCAATACAAAGATGATGATGATAGTAATGTAATGATACATGGATACCCTTATGCATATACAGCATACATATATATATATATGTGAATTTCTTTTTTATTAGATAAATAAAATTTGAAACCCTACCTTCCTTCCCCAACATACACTAGTAACAAAAGAACCTTTAGTTCTTCTAAATCTGAACACATCCTAAAATTAAAATCAACATATAAGATAGATACCAATTTCACATTTCAGATTACATAAAATACTCCATTTCTCTTAATTATAATTAATTACTTCTCAAACTTGAATTGAGTAGTAGAACTAGTACCCGGTTGCATTTGAAATTGCTGGTGGGTAGCTACGGCGGAGGAAGAAGAAGCCGACGACGGAGGAAGAGGAAGAGGACGCTTTCGCTTCTTCTTCTCGTAACTAACACCTCTAGCTTTGCTCTGCATATCTCTAACTTCCCTTAGATAAAGCCTAACAGCACGAGCTCCAAAAGGATTCGTCTCAGGCTTGCCTCCGTTCTCTTCAAAGGCAGCTCGAAGACGGCCGATAAGAGCGTCAAGACTTCCCCAAGCTTGTCGGAGAGGACATGGACACGGTGCCGGAGGATTTGGATGGCCGTAGAAGTGACAAACGTTCGTGTGGACTTTTGTCTTACCGAATTGGTCCAAGTAACGGAGGAACTCGAGCACGTGAGCTCCGCTGCATCGGGAAAGCGAAAGCGGTGGTCGATGGTTCCTTAAGTACTGTCCGAAAGTGTTCCAGTCTCTCCTCTTCTGGTTCTCGTAACGACTTGAGTTCGCCGATGGCGAGGACGAGGAGGAGGAGGAAGACGG